>PVLC010000451.1:0-53469 GCA_004027655.1 Graphiurus murinus | reverse complement strand
GAAGTGGAGAGAGTCCTGTAGAGTAGTGTAAGGGGATTGGAGGAGGGAACCATGGAAGGGAAGAGGGAGGGTTGAAGAAGGAAACAGTTCAAATAATACTATGGCAATATGTGAAGGTGTTACTATTAATCTCACTAACACATGTGGGGAAGGAGGAGAGAGAAGCAGGGTGGGATGTGGAGGGAAATACACCAAGAGCCACGTGCATGTATGTTTTTTATCACATTGACCTTCACTATGACACATAATTGCAATGCACTAATAGTAATAATAACAACAACAATAATAATAGTAGTAGTAGTAGTTGTAATAATCAAGGAAAACCAATAGAACTGTATCTTGGAGAAGGGGAAGTAACTGGTTCAGGTAAGGGCACTCCTTTGGCAAATCCCCAGCAACTCACACTGATGTATGTGCTCATGTATTACAAGGCATATCATGAGCCCCCAAATCATGAGGCCATCTCTGTGGGAAAACTAGAGTCACTCAAATTCTCCCAACTAGCTGGAAGAACCAGAAACAAGTCACCCCAACTGTCCCATGCCCCATGTAACTGGATGAGTGTTACTGCATGGGTGAGTAAACACAAAATGAAACAAAAAAGAGTTGCTTCCCCCAAACAAGAGGGAGCCTGAAGAGCACAAAGCAAAGTTGCCATGGCAGGAGGAGCTGGTCCTTGCACAGGCGTATTGATAGGAGACACAGCACTGAGGGTACCTCTACCGGGGTCAGCTATCCATGGGCATTGGGAGTAGCATCAGTGCCATCCGAAGGCAACCACACCACTCCCATGGCCACCCCCGTGTGTCTCTGGTGATGGATAGCACTCTCCTTGGATGTCATATCTGAACTGCTGTTTTCAGCATCCACAGCTTCTGAAGATGTCACCACTGAAGTATCCAAGACAATCAGGTCACATGAGATAGCCCCAGGATACTCAGGTTGCTAACAACGAATTTGGAAAGGGGAGGGTTTAAAGGTCTTTTCAGAATGGATGGGGACAAAACTACCTGGAGATGGAGCCCCTATTGTTTTATTCACCGGCAAATATGGTTCAAGAAAGTCAAGTCACAGATCTTAAAGGTGAAAAATTAAGCCAAATGAAAAGAATGTCTCTGCTTTTTCTTGTGATACAAATATAAGGCATCATTCATTTAAAAGAAACAAATCCATTTTTTCCCTTTCCACTCCAAAATATCAACATTTACCAGTGAGTTATAGGAGTCACTTCTGGAAGGCAAAATGCCCTCCTTGGTTCATTTCCTTAGTCACTCAACAAATAGTAACTACAAATAGATGAACTTGCCAACTAGTGCTTGCATCTATCAAGGATAAATATCACACAACCATATATAATTTATGCCAGACACTTTTCCATAAGCAACCTACCTTAATCTTCATGTTCTCACCATGGCAATCACTTAGTCCTATTTTGAAGATGGAGAGAATGAAACTTAGAGATGTCATGTGGCTAGGTCAAGATAATGCAAAAGTCAGGGAGAACCAAGCTGAGCATGGTGGTACATGCCTGTAATCCCAGTACTTGGGAGGGTGAGACAGTCGGATTGCAGGTTAGAGACCAGCCTCAGAAACTTAGCAAGACCCTCAGCAACAGAGCAAGACTGTTTCAAAAAATAAAAAAAAGAGCTGGGAGTGTAGCTTGGAGGTAGAATACCCATGGGTTCAATCCCTAGTTCGTTCTATCTATCTATCTATCTATCTATCTATCTATCTATCTATCTATCTATCATCTATCTATCTATCTATCATCTATCATGTATATGTACATACATACATACATACACATTATATATACATACATTTTGTATATATACACATTATATACATGTATGATGTATATAATAAATATACTGTATTATATAGAGAGGACACACACTTGAATCTTCCATCTCTAGCCCCAGATTGTTTTCCTCTCCCACATGTAACCCCCATGTGGAATGCAAAGATACATCTCTATTCTCTGCTTTCAAGGAACCATGAGACCCAAACTCACTGAATAACTGGAGACTGGAACCTGAACATCTTCTTCCCTTCTTTGGAAGGATAGGTGCAGAAGGGCTGATACTGAGATTCAGGCAAGAGAGTTACCAGCGAGGACTGGAGTTGTCAGAGAGTTGTTCCACAGACAATGAGATGGATTTGAAAAGGCATAAAGGAAACAGGAAGGAGTTGAGTTGAAGTATATTCTAAGCAGTAAAAAAGGAGAAAATACATGATGAGCTGTCTTTCCAAGTTGACCTGGAGTGATGGGATCTAGTTGAAAAGTGGCATCCAGGCTTTCATTCTCTCCTTCGTCGATATCTCCAAAGCCCCTGGCACAGATCAGGCACTTTGCTACATGACCAAGTACACATGCACCACAGACATGGCTCCTCCCTCATGAGGCTTGCAGCCTGATGCAGTGAGGCAGCTGGGCCCTACACGACTCCCCGGTGGCAAAAACATCTCCTGCCATTCATAATGAAGATGTCAGAAGTTGCTGGCCAAAATCTTGCTTGGCTTCTCAAGTCAGGTTGTTTATCAGCTGCTTTTCAGAAATAAAACCTCTTTATATAGAGCTAAAGGTGTGTGTGTAGGGGGGACTTTGCAGGTGAAATCAAACAGCAGAATGTTCCCCTCCCTTCTCTAGGCAGCACCCAGTGTTACTACACATGGGAATGCCATGCAGCTCTGGACACAGCCACCTGCACAGCTGCCACAAGTCTGACCCCTCCTTTGCTCCACTTGTCGGAGGGATCCTTACTTGAACTCTTCGGTTGGGTGTGCCAGGGCAGAGTCCAGAGACCAGATGCAGTGGATGCTTTTGAACTTTTGCCTTGTCAACTGGTGTCCTGTTCCATGTGCCACAGACCCACAGACCCATGGCAGGATGCTGAAAATGGCGTTGACACACCCTACACATCTTCAGTGTTACATTCCCCACTCTACTCCTCCTTGCATCTTTATCTACATTCTGTTTATAATTGAAATCAACTGATAAAGCTTCATTTCGGGCCATCTGTTCTGTGTCTCAAGCCCTGGTTTTAAAGAAGGGGTGAGAAGGCTCTTTTAAGACTACTGAAACTTCCAGAAGAATTTCAAGTGCTGTAGGCTAGCAGCTAAATATTAATTTGAAAAGTCTCTGGACATATTCAAGGAGGAAAATATAAGGGTGGGACTCAAATCCTTCTTACAAATGGATTATGAAAGCTTTTTTTTATGGAGGTATATTTTGGGACAAGGGTCCTAGTTTGGTTCCTAACAGATCTGGTCCATCAGCCATTGACTTGTGTATGGAAGAGGGGGTAAGTTCTACTGAATTTAGCAAAAGTGAAAAAAGCTAGCTGCCAAGAACTTCAAGGGGACATCCTGTTAGATGTTTAAGTTGCAGGTAAAATGCCACCTCTTTCTGAACTCCTGAGTCCTGGGCAGGACTGGTTATTTCTCCTGAGTTCCTCAAGTACTCCATGGGTCTCATTCAGCTCTGGTAACATTGGGACCCAAAGATGAGCTGCTCAAGGTCCAGGCATGGTGGTGCACACCTATAATCCCAGTACTTAGGAGGCTGAGACAAGAAGATTGCAGGTTTGAGGACAGCCTCAGCAAGTAGTGAGACTCTCATCAACTTAGTGAGACCTTGTTTCAAAATAAAAATAAAATAGGGCTGGGACTATAGCTAAGAGGTAGAATGTTACTGGTTTAAATCCCCAATACAAAAAAAAAATCATGGACTTGCTTAATTCTTCTTTGTAACCATCTAGTAAGAACAGGTTTTAATTCAATATGCAATTATTGACAAAACGGGGCCTTTTTCTCTAGTTATCTCTGGCTTGTTTATATCGTAGGTGCTCAATAAATGTTAGTTGTTGTACTCTTATCATACATCTGTTTATCTAGACTTTGAGTTTGTGACTTTAAAAGTCCTGGTTCTCTTATTTCTGGTTCTAACTCTTAGTACAAATATTTTTTAAAAGATGCTAAATATTCTTGGGAATTCAGAATAATAACAAGAACTGACATTTATATAGTGCAAAAGATTTTATAAACTGTTTTTCATGAAGTTACTACCACTGCTGTATTTTGCTGGAGAAGAAATGGAGGTTCTGCCAGAGTATGTTCCTTACTTAAGGCCACAAAGCCAGAATGGAGAAGGAAGAATCAGACCCCACCAAGAATTCTGACTTCCAATCCTCACAGACCTATCGCCTCTCTAATTCTTCTTTGTAGTTTTCTAACATGTTTTCAGTTTATTCATTTTGTTTATTCTACCAAGAAAAGGACAGCTTACAGACATAGACTCTCCAAAGAGGTCAGATAACGTCTGAAATTACAATAATGGTAGACAAAGCTCTTAAGCAGGATGGTGCATTATTGAAAACAGCTGGAAAATAATAAACAACATTGTAATCACCAGCACAATTTTAAACAAGATTGCTTTACCTGGTTGTGTTTCCTTTCTTGTTAGGTAATTTCACCTGCAGGTTTGTAACAACAAGAAGAAAGAAAGAAAGAAGAAAGAAAAAAAAAAAAGGGAAGGCAGATTCTCTTGCTGGAAATTTAATAGCATTATTTTTAATGATGAATAGAATTATTTCTCTTATTTTGATCATGACTTACCCACAGTACAAACTTGATAACCACTTGCTCAATCAAATTGTTATTAGACAAGCATGTTGCTTTTCTTCGCTAGGCAATAATAATTTTCATTTGTATGATGTTTTATATCTTACAAAGCATATTCTTCATGTATTAGAATCTAATTCTCACAGAAATATCAAAAGGTATATATATTAATTTCTTCAATTCACAAATCAAGAAGCAAAAGTCCAAGTATGTTAGATATTTTGCCCAAGGTCAAAATTACTCAGAAAGCATGAACTTGTTAAGAAACAATGACTATTTAGAAGAAAACTGGTCTTTCTGGAGAGGAGGTATAACTGAGGAGTCATGAGTAGGGACTTTGCACTCAAACTATCTGGGTTTGAATCCTACCTATGCTATGAACTAGCTCTGTGACTATGTACAAGCTATGTGCCTCAGTTTCCTCATGTGTTAGACAGTAGCTACTTTGTGGTTTGTTAGAATGACTTGTTTAAAGTGCTTGGAATCTATTGATCACTCACTTTAAGGACCCCATAAATAGCAGTTAGTATTGTTATGATGATCCCTCTTTCTGCTTGGGGAACATATCTTAGCAGGTTCCAACATCTCCGTAGTCATCAAAGGCATAGCTGGTCTACTATAAATAGTAGAGGAAGCTGTGGATTTGGGGCATAGCTCAAGCTTAGGAACTCCTAGGCATGAGCCCTGGTTCTGTCCTTTATTGGCAACGAGAACATGAACAAGTTCTCAAATCTTTCTGATGGCCAGTTTCTGCATCTGTGAAATGGGATAATAACTCTAGTCCGATTAACCTCATAGTGTTGCCATCTGGATTATATCAAATGAGATCCAAAAGGAAAACAGTATGTAACCTATTCATGTATTAATTCATTCACAGAATGTTGGCAGCATGCCTCCTAAGTGCCAGGCACTGTGCTATATGGTAGCGATTCAAACCTGTATCGGGATAGAGGGGAAGATGGCATGCAGAATGAGAAATGACTGTGTGTGAGATGAAGTCAAGAAAGGCAGCAGCACAATGTGCCTGTTACTTAAATAGACACTGTGGGGCTACAAGAGTACTTTAAAATGTGAACTCAGCCCACATTTCCACTGCAGAGAAAAGCTAACATCCTCTCAACATCCACATTTAGGAATCTTGCCAAGAAAGGCAGGTGAGAACTCCATTGTGCTTGTCATCTTTTTTCTGCATGGAGAAACTCGTAAATGCAAGAGCCCTTTTCAGTTATGTGTATCAGTTCCATCACACCATGTGTCTCCCTGGCTACACAATGTCAGGACTTATTTTCATTCCTTTAAGTAGACACATATTGAAGGCCTACTATGTGGCAGTCATTGTGCCCAGTGAACAAAGATGGAAAGGACACTGCTCAGGAGCCAAGGAAGCTGCAGTTCAGCGAGACAGACAGACTCACATCCTGATTAATTCAGAATAGGCTGTTCATAGTTGAGCTACAGGTAAACAAAGGGCTCAATGTTAAATGGAAAAAGACCCTTTAGCCCACGTGGAGTTCAGAGAAGGCTTCCTGGAGGAGGTGCTATCTGATCTTAGTTTCAAAGGGCAAAAGTTAGACAAGGGGAAAGGACAATGGAAAGAAAATGGAAGAACACAATAAAGGTAAAAATTATTCTGAGAGAGCTCATTGTCCTAGCCAACTGTTACCTTTTCCTCTCAAGTACAAATACTTGGTCTCCAAATATAATCCCATTGTGTTTCCTACTTTTCAGTTTATACTATAAGAAGCCTTGTAAACATAAATAATATTCAAAATTATCTATGAAATGTGTTTTATTTCAGAATCTTCATTTTTTTCTTTCCTTAACCCAGGACATTTTTAAAAAGGGAAGAATTAGAGATCTGCTTTGATTCGATGTCTCCTTTGAAATCCCTCATCTGCTTTATTTCTCCAATTGGATAAATAAATTATTCAGCAACCTGACTAGGAGAACATGCAGATCTAAAATCTGAACTAGAATTTTGGTGGGCAAAGGTTCATATCTCACAGAAGATATTTGATATAAATATTAATTTTCTTAAATGATGATGACAGAGGTTTCATACAAAGGATGTTCACAGTGGTAGTGCATAGTCCTTACGCCGACTCAAATTGGCTCAATCTTCACGCACGTGGAGAATCAAATTCCATTTTGTATTGATAAGACGCTGCCCAGGAGAGTCTTCCTTCTGAGTTTAGCTGGCTAATGTAGTCCACTACTTCTTTACCCAAGTAGATGACGATCTAAAATATTATGGACTGATTGCCTTGGCTAGAGGTAGAGAGAAAGCAAAGTGGAGTTTTCTAATATGCCCCATAATATAAATTCTGCCCCTGAAAGTGAACAACTATATATTAATGCCAGATGTGAAGATAGAAGATAGAGGTGTCAGGCCACCCTGAGAGGCTAGAACCTCATCCCATTTTACAGATGAGGGAACTGAGGCACAGAGGAATTGACTTTATTATTGAAGGCCAAATAGTTAAGACTTAGCAAGAGTTTTTGTAAGGAATAAACGAGATAAAAATGTATGTACATAAAATGCCTAGTATGATGACTGATGGCTAAATAATGATAAAGGCCATTGCTGTTGCTAAAATGGTTGAATGTCCACAAGATGCACTGTTTTGAAAATGTACTGTGAGAAGAAGGCTTCTGATTGTTGCTCAGGTTATGACACAATCTGAGATGGCCCCTCAGAAGCTTTGCACAGCTCCTTGGCTCAGGCACATTCTTTGGTGGTTGGCAAGGTGGATCTCAGAGATACACTGGCTCTGTCTGACCCTTCTGGACAAGAGGGGCAAGAGTCTCAGTCTCCCAACTTTCCTCCAACGAACTAGAACATCAAAGCTCTTCATATACTACCATAAAAGTCTGCAAATTGGCATACCTATTAAAGTTATACCTGTTAATAGATCCTTATGTGCAAAATTTTGGAAACTTCAAAAGCCAGGGTTACCAGCTTGCTTACTACAGTGATTGCTAATGGGCACTTCTGTGAGGGAGAAAAGAAATTAAGTGTTCCTTTTCTTTTTCCTTCATGTCTGCTAGACAGAGAATACATACATACATACATATATATATATATATGATATCCTATGGCTGCATGCCTTTGTGTAATAAACAGAGCAACAAACAAATACTGGTCAGTGAGGTCAAACAAAATGCATATTTTAAAAACAAATCACTTCCCTGAAACATTCAGATAATTATAGTAAATGGCATTTAGCCTACCTAATTTGAATCTGGAACTTTGAAGGAAAGGCCTGGGAGACCTGGGCTGGGGTCCTAGTTCAACCGTGAACTTGATAGTGACTTTATTCCAATGTCCCTATCAGTAAACTTACATAGTAGATATAATCAGTGTGTCTGAAAACTCCACTGAACATACATGTTGTCAAGAGCTTTACAATAAAGTGGTTTCCTTCCAAAGAAAACAACAACATAACACACACAAAGAACATCTATAAATATGGCTCATGTTTATACCCTTTTCTTGGAGAGTCACAATGGTAGCATACTAGAGACTGAGACTCACAGCAAACCTCTTAGCATCTTTCAAACCATCATTTCCACCTTTAGTGGACCAGGAAATGTAATACCTTCAAACATCTTGGGAAGCTGGTAGAATATACTTTAAGTAACACTGGGTTAAATGAGTCTCAAGGTTCTTGCAGCTGCTGGACCCCATAATTCTCCAGAGAAGTTTCTTTCTGTCATGTAGGTGTGTTAGATAGAGTTGTATTTGTGAAAATCTCTCAATTCCTCTCCCATCCAACACTTATGACTTCCTCATCTCCCTTTGCTGGGCTTGGCATGAGTTTGGTGGTTCACCATATGAGAGGAGGTGCATATTTTCTGACAACCAGTAGGGACTGTTAAAGTTTCCACTGAAGCTCCCAGAGTCAATGGAAATAGGCTTTTCTGTGTAATGAGGGGAAAAATACCCAATATTAGGATTTGAGTTTCTGGACAAATCTTACCAGTTTATAGAGCAACCAGGCTCCGTCTCCCTCTTATTGCTACAAAGACTAGATTATTTCTGAAGTTACTTCTTACTCCAAAATTACATGATTCTATAGAGACATGTTAAAAAAAAACAGTCTTTGACTTTATCATAAAATCATTAGCTTAGACTGACACATTTATCAAGAATGTTGCTCTTATGAAATTCCTGTGGCAAAGACAACTGCCAAGAAAAAATGAGCCAGTCATTTTTGTCTGTCCCCCTGAAACCAGCCCCAAAGTTGGGTGACCCTCTTAGGAAGGAGGTGTTGAAGTTGCTACTGCACTTTAAGTATGCACCAACATAGGTTGTGCATTTGTCCATCTAATTAAAATAAAATGCTTGCTCAGAAAATAACCTGATGCTCTGGTCCATTGGGACAGCAGAGATGTCTGACCAGCTGACCTGATGAGGGGAGCAGGAACCGGACACTTAAAAGACCAGGAAGGATGAATTGCTGACACACCAATTTTCCCTTAAAAGACATTTTCACCACATTGCAGTATAGCACACACATATTTTTTTTAAAAAAATTTCCTTCTTCCTATTGTACAATGTCCAAACTCCTCTGAATGACTTCTTGGCTCTCCAAAGGTTGTTGCACTTGATTTCTTCTGGGTTTCAATGCATTTCCTTCTAGATGGTTCTTTTAATTCTCCTTGCACCACCACTACCTTTATTGCTTTTTAGTGCTTCACAGAAGTTATTTCTGATTACCTCAAAGCTACCCATGAGACAGATACTACCATTATCATTCTCATTTTACAACTGGAAAAAGCAAAGGAGAAAGAGGTTAAGTAACCTGCATGAGGTCACAGAGCTACTAAGAAGTAGAACAGAATTTGAGCCAACGACATTTGTCCCTGGAGTCTTCAGTCTTACATACCAGTTTATAGATACTTTATTCATCTCCCTCCCCAAACCTGGCTATTCCATGCAGGTTGAATGCAACTCCCACTTCCTTTGGGAAATCCGATCCTCAATTTGCTACACTGTACACATTCCATTTCTTTTCTCTTGTTGAGTCATGCTGATTTGGGGATGTATAGGTTCTGATTATACTGTGAGCCATCTGAAGTCAGGGACCAGACAAATTAGTACATCTCTAATGTGCTACAATACACCACATAGCATTCGGGACAAGGTACATCATGCTCAATAGAAACCTGTTTCCAGCTGAGTTCTCTGACAGCCCATGAAAGCATGGGGCCAGCCTCATTCTTCCCACACAGGAGCCACAGACACACCTGGACCTCTAAGCCAAGATCCACAAGGAAAGAAAAACAAAGAGAGGAAAATGTTTATCACCCAATGATTTACTGACAGATGTAAAAATCACAAGCTAATCCTTGGAAGCAACCTTGTAAGTGTTGTCTCAAGCTGCCGCACTGGCCCAGGATATGAATGGGCAAAGGCCTTTTTCCTTGGAGAGACTTTTCTGGTTGTGAATAGGACAAAGAAAAAGAGGTGGGAGGAGAGGTAAGAAGCCATTGTGGCTCTAATGGTTTAATCTCCAGATATATGTTGTCAACCTGGCCAGCCTCCAGGAGCACTGAGAACCGCGGGCTCAAGCCAACACAAGTACATACTAAGGTAATGGGCAGCGGAATAAGACCCAGATCGTACAGCTGAAGGTGAGTGCAAAACCTTCATCAGGTTTACATTCCCTGCTCTTTATCCTATCATACAGCCTGAGGCAGTAACTGATACAGGCACCACATGGACCCACTGATACACACAAACATGGAAGGTCTGCAGGCAATGTGGGCAAGGTGCTGGGGCTTGGGTTTTCTTCGGCACAGAGTGCCAGCTGCATATGGAGAGGTTGTGTTAGGACAGGGAAAGGCGCCTTGGGTCTGACCAAGTACAGCTCTCTTCTTCCTGTGGCTGGAGAGAGAGTGGGCTGCTTTGCATTCCGAGCGCCTTTACTTTTCTGAAAGTTTTTCAGGTGGGTTTTCTCCTTTAATGCCTTCAATGATCACAATCCAAATGATTATATTCCCAGTCTCCCCACCCAATAGCCTCAGAAGTTTGGCACTTCCTGTTCTTCCTGGAAAATGACCTGACAGTGGAGTGAGTATAAGCTTGGCTCTTCAGTCTCCCCACCCCCCATGCCTTCTCCTAATGCAGCCTTTAATTCATTTCCCCCCCCCCTGCTTTCTAATTGCAGGAGAAATGAGATTAGTGCAGATGGGTGGGAATATTTTTTCTGCTTCAATTTGCTGTCAGAACCAAGGGCTAAGGGGGTTCTCAGATGATGTCTTGTGCAGCATGGAATTTCCCTGACTCATCTTAAACCATCATCACCTGGTCCTAGAGGGAATGTGTGGACTGAAGCAGCTGTTCTTTTCTGAGAGCAGCTTCTGGACATAGTGCTTGGAGTTCTGGCTAAGGCAGGAGTGTTCCCCTACCACCGCACTTTATCCTAGCTGTTTCTGAGCTATCCTTCATATACTAGTGCACTATATTAAACACTATGAAACAAATGCTTGGCAGCCATAACATGTCCACCTGCCCAAACATGAATGTTGATATTCACTGATAACAACAACCCCTAGGAGCCATGGATTGTTACACACACTAGAAGGGTAATGGTGGCCATAGGCCTCTTTGAAAGGGCTCACAATCAGAGAGGGAAAATATGACTTTCCTAGAAGAATTGGTAGCAAGAGACAGAGCCCAAGGAAATGGAAGAAAGTGGGTGAGACAAGAATTCAAAGGAAATAAAATAAACAGTTTCAAAAAGTTGGAAAGACAATGTGGAAGACATATTATTTGTGATCGTGAGAAATAGGCATGGTTTTAAAAGATGAGACAGAAAGCATTCCTTCAAGGGAATTAGTTGAAGGAATATATCTAAACACCATCATGCTCCCATTTCCATGACACTGGTAAATAGCAATCATACCATATGCCAGATACTTAGGTGTGCTGATTGTATTGTTTCTTTAATTCTCCAACTATGAAGCAGATATGACTACACCCATTTACACTCATAAGAAATTCATGCTTTCAGAGGGTAAATGTCTTGTCCTTAAGTTGAATAGTCAATAGATAAGGTCAGTTCTGATTCTAAAGTCTATATTTTTAACTACTCTGAAACACAGTAGTTAAAATCTAGACTGTGCTTGTCTGACTTAGGTGCTGAGGGTACAGGGGATCCCATTTTGAGCTATGGCAGGGGTTGTGGGTCATAAGGTGCCACCAACTAAGCAGAGCTCCTATACCTAAACAGAAGCCATGCTGAACGATGGAGGAGGGCAATGGGGCAGATGGTTGAACAGCCAGCTTTGGAGGGAACCTAAAGAGGTTTTATTAGTTCCCTTGGGCCTAGGCCAATTAATAACTTCTGGCTGGTGGTGGAAGGGAAGCTGGTGTTATCCAGGTTTGGACCCCCTGGCCTCCTGGGGGTGGTCCACTGGCAAAGAGGTTGCACTGATTTGTGAAGTTCCCCTCTGGTCCTCTGCTCCCTGCTCAGCTGACTGATTATGGTGCCTCACTCAGCTCATCTGGAGCCCTTTCTGAGCCTGTCTACATGTTGATGAAAGTGTTCCACTGAATGCAATAGAACTCAGCAGGAATGGCCCAGTTAGGCCATTATGCTAGCAAATTCTGAGCGCCTCGGCAGACAGGTGTGGATTTCAGCCCTGGTTAGCAGGAATGAGGCTCAAATACTTAACATCTCAGCTTCAACAAGAATCCTTGATTGGGCCCTCTGGCCAGGATATCCAAGGGGAGGTCCATCCATGGGAGGTTTGAGGTCAAAGATTTATAGCAAATTATTCCTTTCTCCTCATTCGAGAGAATGGAGAGACAAGAAAAGCAAGATGGAGTTAGCACCTACTATTGGCAGGCAGCGCTGTCCCCTCATTGCACATTCTCACTCACATAAACCTGCTACATCTCCTGTGAGACTGGGAAGATCAAGTCCAGAGAATCTTAGTAACTTGCTCATGGTCACACAGCTAGTAAGTAGTACAGTCTCCTTTCAAAGAGAAGTCCATCTGACACCCATTCCTGCCTGGTCTTCCTACTCTGCTGAAGCCTTTTTGGAACTACATGATTTTGGTAGTCAAGGGCTTAATATGCCTACCTGAATGAGTTGTAATCATATATATATATATATATATTTTTTTTTTCCTTTTGGTACTGGGAATTGAATCCAGGGACATTCTAGCTCTCAGCTACACCTCCCAGCCATTTTTATTTTGAAACAGGGTTTTGCTAAGTTGCTGAGGGTCTCTCTAATTGACTGAGACTGGCCTTAAACCTGTGATCTTCCTGTCTCAGCCTCCCAAGTACTGGGATTCCAGGCATGTGTCACCACACCCAGCTCGCATGCTTCATTATGAAGCAGGGATCCTGGCTTGAGTCTAACTGGTACTTAGGATTCAGGTATAGTTGGTGGAAGGGGGCAGGTATGGCTGATTGTAGGAGGCTGTGAGAAGCTTCCTGGGAAAGTCCCCATCCCAAGGGAATGAGGCTAGAGAGTCACAATGTGAAGACAAGGCTCAGGGTTCAGGGAAAGATTATTCTGAGACTTCATTCCATTCCATTCCCTATAGCCTCATAGCTTAAGTCCTGAGAAGGGAAATGAGAATGAAAGAACCAGTAGAAACTCCTGGGGCCTAGAGAGTGTAAGGAAGGCAGTGCTGCCTTGTAGCAAACAGAGGTTAGGAGAGCCAGGGAGCTGGGATGAGGCTGTGGCCTGTCCAGCACAGAGCAGTCTGAGCAGTTTCCCAGGGAAGCTTAGGGGTGCACCAGGAGGAATGAGGAGAGATCACTGGTCTACAGCTTCAGAGGGCATGTGGATGCTGGCATAAGGAAAAAGGAGATGGCAGCCTGAGTGGCATCGACACACACAAGAGTCACCCTTCAAGTGAAGCTACTCTGAAGTGGCTGTGGGTGGGAAGAGTTCCTATCTGAGGTTCTCTGGAATCATAACTTACGGAAGTTATATTGAACTATGCAGGGGGATGTTCCCTGGACCACCAAGAAAGATTCTATTCCTCCATCTCTCCCTGGAGCAGACATTTGCTGAGTGCCAACTATGAAGCAGGCACAGAGGAGGTTATAGGGACACTGAGATAGGACCGTCTCTGTCAGTGAGTGTTTTCCATCTACAAGGACACAAAGGAGTCATTAGCAATGATGACACAGAAGAGAGAGGGGAGATAGGTCACCTATGTCCTCTTAGCATGCATACCTTTTAGAATATCCTACTAAAACACTGTCACCTCTGATCAGGTCCTGTTGACAACTAGTGGGAAGGACTGGGCCTAACATCTAAATCTGGGGTTTAAGACATGAAGGAATAGGGGCTGTGGTATTATGTGAGAGAAGGACAGTGGGCTTCGAAGCCAATGATCAACATAACTAGACCCTTTTACAGGCATGTGAGACCCCTTGATGAAATCACTTCTTCATGCCAGTAGGACTAGCATACTATGAGTGTTGAGTCCTGAGGCAATTTGTATGCCTTCTGAGCACCAGGGAAGTACCATGTCACCATGTCACGCTGCACGTGTTTGCAGTGTTTTGACTTCGTATCTTTGAGCTCATTCTCCACCCTTCCTTCCCAGCTTAATTTTTCAACACCCTGTCATAGGACATCCCAGTGATAGAGCAGGACTGGCAGAGTATCACCTTCTCAGTTCTACTGCTCCTCTCACCACCTAGTTTACATCCTGATGTTGTCCCAAAGGCCATCAGTGGCCAGGGCACATGTCCAAATGTAGAATTAGTAATGGTCTCTGCCCTCTGGGCTTAAAACTCTAAATCCCAGCATTACGGAAATGCCAAAGTCTATAATTACGAGGGGCAAAGAGCCTTACACTGGAAGAACTTAATATATCTGAGTGAAAGAACTGGCTCAACATAAAGCCATTTTGCTTCTTTGTAAAACAAGACAATTCAATAAACATGACATCAAGAGGAATGAATCCTCTGGAGAGGGCAGGAGACTCTTTCAGGTTGGTGAAGTTATTAAGATGCAAAGAGTGTGCCATCTTGATTTCTCTGTTTGCAAGAGCTCAACCTCCCCCCCCTCAAGTAGTGGTATCTCTTTACCTTTCTTTTTTTCCCTCCCTAAAACATTATAATATTCCTCCTCCCTACTCTAAACCAAATCCAGCACTGTCTCTCACACCTTTATCCCTACTTCTAATCCTCCTCAATCAGGTCAGTCCAGTCCTCATTCACATATTAGTAATTGATACATATGTTTGGTTTGCTAGGGCTGCTATATCAAAGTACCCCAGACTGAGTGGTTTGAATGACAAAAGAGTATTGTCTCACAGTTCAGGAGATCAAGGGCCCAGCAGAGGGGTTTATTCTAAGGGTTATGAGGGAAGGATTTGGCCCAGGTCTGTCTCTTTGGCTTGCAGATGGCCATCTACTCCCTATCTCTTCATATTGTCTCCCTCTGAGCGTGTCTGGATCCACATTTACTCTTCCTCTGAGGATAGCAATCATGTGGAACTAAAGTTCAAGCACTTCTTTTTAACCTAATTACCTCTTTAAAGACCCTGCCTATAAATATGATCACACTCCAAGGTACATGGATGAGAACTTCAACATGTGAATTTTTTGAGAGGGACAAAAATTTAGTCTATAACAATATTACATAGAGATAGCTCTATGATTAGCTTCTGGAAGCTTAGTCTTATCTCCTCAGCTATTTCACAAGTTCCACCAATGGTATTCATTCTATTTTCTATCTTCACAAAACTTAATATGTTACTTAACACTTAGAAATTGTAAGCACCAGGAAAGAGGGTATTGAACCTTGCTTATGAACCTAAAACTAGAACAATACCTGGAACATGGGAGGAATATATTAAATACCAGATGAATGAACAGATGACCAAAAAGCTACACATTGGGATGGGATGGCAGCCCTGTGAACTTCTAGAGACCTGCCTGCCTTGTCTTTATTTTTAAATTTTCTCAAAATTTAAAAAATATTTATTTTTGCAGTGCTGAGGATCAAATTCAGAGCCTGGTCTATGCCAGGTTAATGTTATACCACTGAGCTGTACTCCCAGCTCTGCCTTGACTGTTAAAAACAGCCCCATCTTGGCTTTCACAGTAAGAGGTAATGCTTCTGTATTTCAGGTAAACTTGATGTGTTCTACGCATGTTGCAAAAGCCACAGAAGTAACACATGATAGCAATCCAACAGGCAGTCAAAAAAACTGTTTGAATGTGATTGAATAGAATTCTGATTATATAGTTTAGCAAGGAAGTCAGCCGAGCTCAGCACCAATTTTCACAGTCAAGGCCAATCTGAGCAACTTGACACTGAGGTTTGTACTCTCGACTGACACGATGTTTTTGTAGGACCATGAAATCCATGTCGTATCTTTAGGATATTCCACCCATGTCATCTGACCAGAATTATCACAGAGACACCCTAAAGCATTACATAAAATAATTATCCACAGACCCAATTCAGGCTAACTTCGCATCTTCATCTGGGCATCGATATGGATTCTAATTAATAGCAGAACCTAAAGTTAAAAATCTCCCTAAATACTTATTACTTGAAGCCTTGACTATTTAAGTATCTGTGTCCTGAGTAGGAGATGTTTTATGAGAGTATGACATAATTATTGATATAAATATGTATATATGTATTTATGCACAGATGTAGCTGTATTTATATGCATGTGTTTGTAAATATATGTTTTAATGTATGATGTGTTCTTTTGAGCACCTACTTCAAACTCCCATCCCCAAATGTTACCAATCAAGAGAGTGAAGTGAATTGGAGCAAAGGGAATTGGAACAAAATGTGACCCCATCAAATGAAGCTGGGAGAAACAGAGGCAGTTAGAGAAGAAATGCTCAAGTGCCTGGTTATGTCTATCATTATGACGTGCTCTGCTCTCCATCCAAATGACTGATGGCCTGTAATTTGTTGTGGCTGTTGTTTTGGCACACATTTGCGGAAACACACTCATTCATGGTCCCCCTGCTGAAAGCTCAACCATCCAAGTATCATAGAAAACAGACTTTGGCATTTTAGCTGCTCACAGACTGGGTCATCCATAAAAGTTTAATTTTCTAAAAATATTCAGCAAGGTGCTTTTTCTGAATGAGATGGCTTCTAGCTCATCAACATATTTATGTGAGTAAATAGAAGGAGGATTGGTAAGTCAGGAATCTAATCAGCTATCATCCAGTCCATCTGGTTTAATTAGAGAGCCCAGCAGCTTGTAGGCACCTTTTAGTAAAAGGCTTCCGAACCAGCTCCCACAAATGCAGTGTGCTTCTGCATGTGGCTTCAAATGTTTGCAATCTCCCTTGCTTTCACAGAGCCCCTAATCAAATTCCCATCAGAGAACAAACTTGAGAGACATCAGTGCATGCCTTTTAAGGGCATGCAAATGAAAGTAAATGTGGCTTAGGAGAATATCACTGAACATCATGGCTGGTCCCTCAACTCTTTTGATGAGCATCAATTTGTAACAAAGTATGCACTGGTGCCCAATCTATGCCAGGGACTGGGTGAATGACACTTGGGCCAACCCTGGTGGGGGAGACAGCATTAAATAAGACAATTTCTAAACCCTGCGATGAATGCTAAGATAGTGAGGTAGGCCTAGGGGTGGGACCCTAAGAGGATCTGAGTTGATTCTGGAAGGTTCTGGAAGGGTAATTGATTGGAAGCAAGTATGGACAAAAAAGAGGAATGAGGAAGGTTCTAAGGCCAATGATTCTTTTTTTTTTTTTTTTTTTTTTGCGGTAATGGGGATGGAACCCAGGGGCATTCTACCTCTGAGCTACACCCTCTGCTCTATTTTTTATTCGTTATTTTTGAAAGAGGGTCTCACTAAGTTGTGGAAGACCTCACTAAGTAGCTGAGGCTGGCCGTGAACCTGTGATCCTCCTGTCTCAGCCTCCCAAGTACTGGGATTACAAGCGTGTGCCACCATGACCAACTTGCATTGTTTTCTTGAAGGAAATAATATCGGATCCTCAAGTCACAGCTTCCCAAATGCTGGGATTACAAGTGTGCGCCACCACTCCTGGCTTCCAATGATTCTTACATTTAAGCATGCACCAAAACCAATTGGAGAGCATGTTAAATGCTGACTACTGGGCCCCACCCTCATAATTTATGATTCAGAAAGTCAGATGTGAAGCCTAAAATCTGCATTTCTAACAATTTTCCCACCAATTCTAATTCTGCTAGTTCAGGACCTATTTTCAAAATAGGCCAGCAGCTCCAACTGGGGCTCATATTGGAATCATTTGGGAGCTTCAACAGCTAGGGAAGTATGGGTCTCCTCACTGGAGATTATGATTTGATTGGTTTTGTGTATAAACTGGTTATCAGGGTTTTTTATGTTTTGTATTTTAATAATCTCAAAGTTATAGAAAAGTTGCACAAAAATATTTATAAGTAATTAAAAAAAACGGAATCATTTGAGAGTAATTTAACTTGGTGCCCTATCCTTTCTTCATAATGTATATATTTTTACAAGCAAGAATATTCACCTATATAACTACAATATAATCACCTATATAACCACAATATAATCAGGAAATTCACATCAGTGCATTGTGATCACTCAAGTTTTACTAAATTTACCCATTTTTTTTAAATAGCAACAAATCTAGTTCAGAATTACAAGCTGACTTTAGTGTTGTGTGTTTTAAATATTCAATCTGAAATAATTACTCAATCCTCCTTTGATTTTCAGAACCTTAACACTTTTGAAGATTATAGACATGTTATTTTGTAATATGTCCCTCAATTTGGACTTGTTTCTTCATGATTAGATTCAGGTTATGCCTCTTTGACAGAATGGAAGTAGTGATATGGTGTCTTCTTACTGTATCCCATGAATTGGCTTTCTTTATGGTTTCTGTTTCCTAGGTGTCTCCACTGCAAATTTAGTCATTTTCTTTTTGTAATTAATTAAGTCCTTTGTGGGAGACTCTTTGAAATTATATAAACACCCTGCTTGTCATCAAACTTTCAATGTATTCATTAGGGAATCGATATCTGATGAACTCAGGGTTTCTTATTTTGCTCAGAAGGTTATAATCTGTTACTATCATTACTTGTCAGAAGCCAGTGAGAGCCCTTCAGTCTCATTCTGACACCTGGTTTTGTAAAGCTCTCCAGGTGATTCTAATGTCCAGCCAAGGTTATGAAGCACTTCTCTAGGTAGAATAAGGTATCACACTCAAAGGACTGGAGGGCAATATGCAGAAGCCTCCAGGAAGTGCAAGGTTTTCACTATGGCTGGGGAACAGGGAGGGGAAGGGAGGAGTGGGAGACTTGGTCTCACTGAGCCTAGGCTACCTCATCAGCATCTCTCATGGCAGCTCCTCCTTGTGCACGAAGCTACATCTGCACACATCATGGTGGTACTGCCTTGCAGTTACACATGTGGTCTCCAAGGATAAGGGGTTTGAGTTCTTGCTCTCACACTTCCTGGCTCTGCAACCTTGTGCTACTACTTTCCCATTGTGGATTGAATGCTTGTGCCCCCCTCCATTCACATGTTGGAACCCTAACCCCTAGTGTGGCTGTATTTGGTCTCTGTGCCTCTAAGGAAGTAATTAAGATTAAAGGAGGTGGTAAGGGTGGGGCTCTTGATCCAATAGGATTAGTGTTCTTAGGAGAGACACCACAGAGCTGGCTCTCTCACTCAACACCAGTGCATGACGGTCATGTGAACACACAGCTAGACGGCAGCTGCCTGCAAGCCAAGGAAAGAGGCCTCGGGAGGAAACTTTCCTGGCTGCCACCTTGATCCTGGACTCAGCCTCCAGAACTGGGAGAAATAAATGTCTGCTCTTTAAGCTGCCCAGGCTAGGCATTTTGTCATGGCAGCCCGTGGAGACTAACATATGACTTACCTGATCCCAGGCTATTTCCTGCCTGTAAAATGGATACCAGTGGCCCTACCTTGTAGAGGTCTGGTGACATTTAAATGAGGAGGAGACATAAGGAATCCAGCAAGATACTTGGTTCTTAATAAGTACTTGAGCCATAGCAGCCATTTCTATTGCTTAGTTTGTCTTCAAACATGCCCTGCACATTCCCACTCCCTTCTTTGTTCATAATCGGTTTAGTTCCATAAACACTGTGTGAGCAAGTCCCTGCTACATGCCAGGCACTGATGAGGCCCTGGGGATGGATTGCAAGGAGGCTTTGCTTCAAGTTCAAAGCCAAGAGTGAAGATGCTGCCCACTGCTGGCCTTGGTGAAGTGGTTTCAGACTCCATTTGTGTTAAAGGCATTGATTGACGTAGGGAAACAGGAACTTGGTTTGGAACCTATTTCACAGCATTGGACTGCTAAGAAAATGAGTCAATCATAGGATTAGATCCAATAATCCTCCTTGCTCTCCTCTGGTTTTATTATATTCATATGGTAATCCAGTCTTCTCCCCAGCTTACTAGTAACTAGCCAAAGCCATCCAAACTAAAACAGGTCTTTTAAAAAAATTTTCCCCTTTGACTATCAGAGAGATTTTTTCCACATTGGTTTTCAGGTACTAGATAAAGACACTCAAAAGTGAAAGAAACAATTAAGCAAAAATGGAAGGGCCTCTCCATGCTCCATTGACAGGAAAGGGACAGAAAGATCCCTGAGTCACATGCAGTCATGACTTAAAAGCAAGTGTTCAATTGACTCATGTTGGAAAAAAGTACAATCATAATTTTATACCTCTTTTGGGGGGTATAAACAGGGAAGTAATTTCTTTTTCTTTGAGAAGAAGTAAGCTAGGAGGAGGGAGTCAAAACTAGTTTTATAAAATAAAATCTGAAGGGTCCAACATTTCACCCCAAACCCATATTCAAGCACTGGAAGGGCAATCATGCCATGTATTAGAGAAAACCTCGCTTTGGCTTGAATGTTTTCATGGAAGCAGCCCTGACATACTATTTGAATTTCTGTAACTGTCTTTCCTGATTTCCTTTCTGATTTGGAGTTTTTGAGTATATTTCCTACTAAACAGTGACTTTCTCATTCACAGACCCTTTCTGGTGCCCCTGAGGGCTAGCACAAAGCAGGTACACACTTTGCCTCTCTCAGTTGTGGAGGTCCCTAACTGCAAGGGGAGGCTGGGCACACAGAGGGCACAGCAGATGCCTGAAATCAGCTTGGGATCCAAACATCTTTCTGCTGGAAATTTCTTCCCTGTATGATTTTTCTTATCCTCGTGATTCTTTTCCTCATTCCATTAAAGTCCTGAAATGTTTTCTCTTCCCTTGTATCATTCTTGACCTCAGAAGTAGCCTTTCTATTTATAGTCACCAAATTCCCTCTTCTTCCTTCCTTAAAGCATTTCTGAAAACCTCTTAAAGCTCTTCTACAAACATGAGTAGTAAATTAAAGATGCCAAGGAAGCATTCACTAAGAAGTCACATTCTCCTTCCTGTGGCCAGTAAGAACATTTAGGAGAGATGAGAATGGTCTTTCAATTCATAGTCAGCTCATGCAAGGTTGGAGACAGGGCAGGGAGCTCCTAAAGCCAGCTCTATCCCCACTGAGAAGCCTGAACCAGGGCATTGACTTCCAAACCGTGCTCCCTGGAACCTAAAACTTCCTTAGACCTCTAGTCCTGTAAGTCAAGGAAGAGAACAAGAAGGGCAAAAGAGAAGCGTGGACAGGGCCATGACTTTTATTCTAGCTTCAAAAGCAGAAGCTCTGCTTCCATCTGAATTACAAATTAGTCTTCTCTAAAATATTCCAATAGGAAAATGATTCCACTGCTGAAATATCTTGCAAGCCAATGGAATAGTGGAAAAGACCAGTTGAATGGTGGCAAGTTTCCCCTTTAAGGATAGATTGGATTTGCATACTGGAAACAGCCCCAAAAGCCACGTGAAATCAAGCCTAGTAAAAAGATATGTGAGCACAGGAAAAATATTACCACTGGTAGGCGAAGCAACAATGACAATAATAGACTTAAAAGTAGGCTGTGGCTATGATATAAAAGTACTGCACGTGTGTGTGTGTGTGTGTGTGTGTGTGTGTGTGTGTGTCTCATAAAGTACTCCCAGGAGAATCTACCAACCAAGCATCTGTGATATTATTGACTTATTGACACAAGTACATGAACTGACTTTACAAGGTAATGACATAGAAGTTTGGGATTCATTCGTATCCATATCCATAAATGCTCCTGATTATTATGGCTGTGTGTATGCATGTGTGTGCTTGAGTGTACACCATAAAATCAAAGTCCAGAATCTCTTCTGATTGTCTTGAGGATAAAATGCCTCACAGTGTTTAGTCTAGATTCAAATGCTGCTCCAATGCTTATAGGATGTGTGATTCCAAGACAAACATATTACCTCTCTAAACTCAGTTTTGTTATCTGTAAAATGGGAATACCAATAATACTACTTACTTTATAGGTTTTTCTTCCGGAGATTTAAATGTGGAAAAGTATATTAATTCCTCTGCATGCGGCCTGGTACAGAATATGTTTTCTTAATATTTGTTGTTTTATTGTAATTGCCATGATTATTATCTTTTTACCTGAGGGTACTCTAATATATCCCAGTAGTATTGATTCAAGAATCCCTTTCTTTCTTTAGTTAATCAAGTTAAGTTGATTGAGAGAAAAAAAAAAAAAAAAAAAGAGGTAGCTTTGTTAAATCATCCAATGACTCATGAGACATCTGGGATTAGAACCAGAAGTGGAGGCAGTTTGGGCAACTGTGATGGGGAGGATACAAATAAAAATCCTGCATATCTTGGTGGATGAGGACATTGAAAAAATAGCAAGGGAGGGCTGAAGCAAGAGCATCTTAGAGCCACAGGTTCACTAAACCTCAGAGCGGAATCTGGGAAGCCTCACCCTGCGCAGTGTGACCCAAAGACTTGCCTAAGGTGACACAGGTCCTTGGTGGATAAGCAGGACTCAAGTTCTGGTATACTAATTCTGGGGCCACTGACTTTCCTCTGCCACCCCCACCCCCAATTTCCCTGCCACCCAGTGGGCTCTGTGTGAGCTAAAAGGATCTGTGAGGGTCAAGCAGGGTGGCTAGGCAGCCTCAGCCCACTGCTGTGAAAATGCTCTGATTTTTCAAGTCTGCAGCCTCAAAGCATAGCCTGCAGTAGTTCTCCTGTCTCACCTTCTACTAAAAATGTTCACTCTGAAACATGTAACAGTGGTGACCTCTGGCAGACGGCACGTCCCAGCTGTTAACATTATTCGGCTCACAACAGAAGTTGCCCTCAAGACCCTTGTAGCCAGGCTCAGGGAGGAGGTGATGCTGTCAGGGCCAGGCCTCAAGAGGAATAAAGAGAAAAGTCACCTTGGCACAAAGGGTCTGAGAACCCGGGTGGCTCAAATGGCGTCTCCTGCAATCACTCCCTCTGAAACTGTGGGCTGCAGACAAGAGACACTGCCCCTGGACTGGCCAATTAGACCCTGCCATGAGGCTGCAGCACCCTGCACATGGAATCCCTCCTAGCAATTAGTCGGTAGAGGATAACTTTATATGGAGGCCTATTTTTAGCACACTGCCACCTTTTCACTTGGGCCAAACCTTTTGTACCCAATGCATACCTGAGTTGCTGGACATTGCATTTCAAGCCTCTTCTAATTGACTTCATTAGTTAACATGATGCTTCTTGTGTCCTGGGGGTAAGTTACCAGAGGAAGAAGGCTAATTTGGAGGAAGTCTGTTGTCCACTTAGGAGGATGGATGCTCCAGCCCCCACCCTGGCCCATGCAAAGGAACATCAAATTCTCCATTAGTCATCCCTGAGTCCGCTAATGAGCATGTGCTATTTCACATCCTTCCAGGCTCTTGTTAAGGGAGGTGTGGTAGGAAGTATGGAGGCTGTGTCTGAACCTGAACCTCAAGCAGCTCTATCAGCAACCCTTTAGTCCTTTAGTCGAGTCCTTTCATCTCAGCTTCCCTATTGAGGGAAATTTCTGATCAACTGCCTCCCCTTGGCACAGTCAGGTGGGCAAGGGAAGCCCTTGTGATCACCCCAGTGGGTGAGGTTGAGACTCATCATGACATGTTTCCATTGTGGCTCCTGAGTTATCAGCACCCCAAGAGCCCAAATACATGAGAACTATGTTCCACGGCACCAGTTCTCCAATGTCCTCCCTCATTCCACATGCTCTGAGCCTCCTCTCTGTGCAGAGCCTGTGTGAGGGGCAGATATAGAGAAATCACAAACGAGGCCCCAGAGAGACCACAGGTTATTGGCAGAATCATGTGGCTTAATGCCAGACTGTGGACTCAGACTAGGACAGACTCCATCACCAGCCTGGGGGCCAGAGATCAAGGTGACAGGCACATTTTCCTGTAGGTGGAACTCTCACAGCTAGTCTGAGATTGGTCAGGATTTGGCCAGTGGAGAAGGAGAGGGTCTATCCTAAGCATTGAAAAGAGGATGGGCACTTCCAGGGAAGGACAAGTAATAGCTCTTGGCTGGGCGTGGGGAACAAGTGTGGGCCTGGAGAGGTACGGATCTGGAAAGGGGCCAGGTCGGACTGCAGTAGGCCTTGAGTCCAGGCAGGGGAGCATCCCAAAACTTTCCCCAAAGCAAAGTGGAAGTGGAAAGCACTGGGGTTTCAACATGAGGAGAGGTGCCATGTGGCCGGCACCTTAGAAAGATCCCTCTATAGGAGAGTGAAAGGAGGAAGGGGCTGGGGCAAGGTGAACACAGATGCCTATAGAAACTCTGGGAGCTGCTGAACTGATCAGGACTTGGGGAGTGAGTAATCAGGGCAGGGAGTACTGGCGCTATGAATACAGACAGTGAGAAAACAGGCAGACTTTAAGAAAGAAGTCTAGAAAGAGAATGTGGGCAAACTGAGTGCTGGATTCCTATCTCCTGGAAGTGGCCCAGCCTGCCAAGGTCCCTCTCAGATCCCCTAAGTTCTACACTGTCACAGCATCTTTCTGGATTTGTCAAGCAAAGCTTGGACTATTACAATCCTTCTAGAAAAGGTCCACTTCCAACTTGCCAAACTAAAAAATAATAAGATAAAGATGACCCTAGAACTCATTATGAACAGCATTGAAATGAACATGTGGGTCATATTCAGTACATGCTTTCCTTGAGTGTGCGGCAATTTGGGTCACATTTCATGAAAGCCCCTCCCCTTTCCAGGCTAAGGTGTATTGGGGGCACTCTCTCACCTGGTCTAGGCAGCCGGGATAGTAATGCATATGTCTGAGGAGTCAGAGGATCTGGAGAGAATAGATGGAAAATCACTGGAACAGTTCCAGTTGGCACAGAAAACATGGCAACCCTAAGAGACTCCCTGATTCTTACATTCCTGCCATGTGTTCCCTCTTATTCACAGCCACCACCATTAAACATATGCATATGTGCACAAACACCCATATTTCAATTTCAACTCAATTAAGAGTTAGGATTTGCTGTTCGTATGGTTTTCTGGGGCTTTTCCTGAGGTCCTCTGGTCCCACAACACCCATCTTTTCTCCTTACCCATCAGCAGGGGCTGGTCTGGGTGACTATATCAGCTGGAAGAACAAGTCTCACTGTTCCTTCTTTAAGGTACTTTCTGGATGTTGAGCAATTAACCCCTAGCTAGTTCAAGGAGGCAGACAGTGGATAGTCTTTTTACTAATCATTGCTGAGCCAGGATCAAGGTGTGTGGGCCTGACCAGGTGGGAACTGGATGGGGTATGAGAGGAACTAGAACCTCATCTGCCTGAGCCTGGCATAGCAAATACCCTTGCAGGACTCAATTCTTTAAACCTCTAGATTTCCACCCAGCACTTCTGCATTTTTTTTCCATAGAGTCCGTTCCCTCCCCATCCAAGTAAAAAGGAGCTAAGTACATAGTCCATAAAGTAAAAGGCACAATTCATACTACCCTATAGTATGCATTAAGTGGAAGAGTCTTGATTGTTAGCCTCAGTTTTCTCCTTCACAAAATTAGGGAGTCTGATTATATGATTCCAAAGAGTCTTCAGGCAAATGCAGACCAAAATGGAGCACACAGCCGGGGGAAGGCTCACCAAATGCTGTGTGCATGTATGACATCATCACTACGAACTTACATTATGATGTGAGTCTATGATGCACCGATAAATGTATTTAAAAAAAAAAACAAGAAAAAAGAGAATAGAGCACACAGGAGATCAATTCTTTTAGATCTATTCATTCTTCTTGTGTCTGTAAAGCCCAGACCAGCTAGCATCAGCAGCCACACTTCAAATTTGCCAATCTCTCACACATACCAGTTGATGATGAAGAGAAATGTTGGCAAAGCAGCCTCAGTCAATCCCAAGGTTATTATTTAGGTGCAGCACAGGAAAGGTGGTGACATTCTTAGGAGGAGACCTCAGACAGGCTTCTCAGGCCATGAGAAGACTCCTACTGTCCTCTGCCTCACTGAAACCCCTACACAGTGAGTAGGAGTCATAGAGCCTTCCCTGAGGCCAGTCCTCCAGTTTAGGAGGGAACCGAGAGGTTATGTGCCCACCACCACCTGCTACAGAGCGGCAGATAGCACCGTCTCAGCAATGGAGTATCCAGCTGTGATTCTATGCATGGGTGTGAATGTCCCCTCTGTTTGGGTGGCCACATGTACTACGTTGCCCATGACAGTCGGGTTCAAGCCAATGTGGTTAGTGAGCACTTTCATGCTAAGAAGCATTCCATTTGGGTGATAAATTAGGTGGCTATCTAGGCTCTAAAACAATGACTGGAAGTTTTTGCCCACAGAGATTGTATATTTATTTTGAGGTTCTCGTAGGGAGGAAGTAGTAAATGAAATCTAGTGTTATAAGAGTATAGAAGCAAGAACTGGTATTCTGTAGTCTTTAAAAAGGAACAACAGAGCCAGGCATGGTGGCGCACACTTGTAATCCCAGCATTTGGGAGGCTGAGACCGGAGGATCCAGGTTCAAGGCCAGCCTCAGCTACCTAGTGAGGCCTTCTGCAACTTAGTGAGACCCAGTTTCAAAATAAAGAACAAAAAAATCGGGATGGGGGTATAGCTCAAAGGTAGAATGCCCCTGAGTTCAATTCCTAGCACTGCAAAAAAAAAAAAAAAAAAAGGAACAATAATTGTCAGTTGTTAGCTTACCCACATACCTTCTATTAAAAATAAGATATAATGTTAAAACCAAATAAATTGTTCATTTAAAAATAACTTCATGCTTAAAAAAAGGATTTTATTATGGATCCAGTCCCAGTTTTCTGTGGAATCTCCACACTGATCTCCATAGTGTCTGCACTAATTTGTAATCCCACCAACAATGTGGAAGAGTTCCTGTTTCCCCACATCCTTGCCAGCATATATCACTATCACTATGACTACATTATGATGTGAGGCTATAATGCACCAATAAAAGTATAAAAATAAAAAAAGATTTTGCCATTTACAATTTTAACCATTTTAAAGTGTAAAATTCAGCAGTTTTTTTAGTATATTCACAGTCATATAAAAGTATGACCATCATGACTAATTCCAGAACAGGACTCCAAAATAAAGCCCACTGCTGTTAGCCTATGGTCTCAGTTTCCCTCTCCTTTCATCTACTGGCACCATCAATATATTTTCTGTCTCAACAGTGTTGTCTCTTTCAAACATTTCATATAATGGAATCATACAATATGTGTCACTTTGTGTCTGCCTTCTTAGCATAGTTCAAAGGTTCATATATATTATGGCATATATACACACTTCATTTCTCTTTATAACTGAGTAATGTTTTGCTGCATGGATTTATCATCTTTAGCATACCTATTCACTAGTTGATTGACATTTGGTTTGTTTCCATTTTTTGCCACTATGAATAATATTGCTGTGAATATTCTTGTAAAAGTTTACATGCAAGCATGTATTTGTAATTCTCTGAGTATATACCTAGGGGTAGAATTTCTGGGTCAAGTGGTAAACTCTATGTTTAACTTTTTGAGGTACAGCCAAATTGTTTTTGCAGAGACTAGATCACATTACATCCCACCAGCAGATCCTTGCCAACTGTTATTTTCATTTTCATTATAATCATCACATCATCATCAATATTGCCAACTTTGTGCACGTGAAGTAATATCTTACAGTGGTTTTGATTTGTATTTGCCTAAGGAAAAATGATAGTATCTTTTAATGTGCTCTTTCATAAACATCTCACAGAAACCCTTTGTATAACTTTTTGGAGAATTTTTTATTTACATTTTATTTTTTAATTTAGTTGTTTTTGTTGATAACTTATAAGAAAGAATTCTTATATATTCTAGACACTAGTCCCTTATGAGATACATGGCTTGCAAATATTTTAGTCTATTCTTTGGGGTAAATTTTGCTTTCTTTTTTTTAAAGAATTTTATTGGTGAAATATGATTATACATTGTAGGGAGATTGAAAGGGATACATTCATATACATACACAACATCTCTTGATGTGGTTCCTTCCTAACTCCATTCCCTCCCTTCCCATACATGTTAGTAAGATTGTTAGTGATACCCTCATATAAGATATACAGACATAGTATTTTAACTGTTTGCTCTTCCTCCTCCTTCTCCTTCTTCTTTACTAGATTGAACTCAGGGGTGTTTTACCTCCAGCCATATTTTATTCTTTTTTTAAATTTTGAAACAGGGTTTCACTAAGTTGTGGAGGGCCTCACTAAGTTGCTAAGGCTGACCTTGAACCTGCGACCCTCCTGTCTCCTCCCGTTCTTCCTCCCTCCCCCTTCCCCATCCACTATCCTATTGGTCTGACTCCTGATTATCATGAAGTTCCCTTTCTTTCCTATTTTCTCACTAGCTTTCACATATGAGAGAAAACATGATCTGTTACTTTCTGAGACTGGCTGATCTCACTTAGTATAATATTCTCTGGTTTCATCCATTTTCCTACAAATGATGAAATTTCCCTGCAAATTTCTTTACAACTGAGTAAAATTCCATTGTGCATACATACCGCCTTTTGTTTATCCATTCATCTGCTGACAGACACCTAGTTTGGTTCCATAATTTGTTGATGTGCATTGTGCTGCTATCGACATCGGTATGCATTTATCACTATAATATGCTTACTTTAATTCTTTTGGAATTAAATGTGGTATGGCTGGGTCATTTGGTGATTCTATTTCTAGTCTTTCAAGGAGCCTCTGTACTGATATCTATAGTAGTGGTACTAATTTACAATCCCACCTAGAATAAAATTACCTTTTCCCCACATCCTTGCCAGAATTTTTTATCATTTGTACTCTTGATGATTGCCATTCTTACTGGGGTTATATGGAATTTCAGGGTAGTTTTAATTTTCACTTCCCTGATTGCTAATGATAATGGACATTTTTTTCATATATTTGTTGACCATTTGTATTTGAGTTTTTATATTTTCTGGATATTAGTTCTCTATCAGAGGTTTCTCCCATTCTATAGGCTCTCTTTACATGTTCTTGATTGTTTCCTTTGCTGTGCAGGAATTTTTTAATTTGATGCCATCCCATTTATTGATTCTCAGTTTTATTCAGCTTTAAGTACCTTATTAATGAAGTCTCTACTTGTGCCTATCTTTTCTTCTAGTATTTGCAAAGTTTCTAGTCTAATTTCAAGGTCTTAAATGCATTTTGAGTTGTTATAGTTGTGTTTTGTTTTATTTTTTAATGTCTCCTGGTGACATTCTGTCTCATTTTCATTTATCTGGGAATTTTTAAATTTCTCTTTCATTTTTGAAGGACGGTTTTGCCAGATACACAAGTCCTGGATGACAGTATTTCTCCTATAGCACTTTGAATACCATCCCACTGCCTTAGATATCCATGGTGTGTGATGAAAAGTCAGCTGTTGATTTTACTGAGGATTTCCTGTATCTTGCTTCTCTTTGGCTACTTAAAAGATTTTCTGTTTGTCTTTGGTTTTCAAAAGTTTTATTATGATGTGATTCCATGTCGATCTCTTTGAGTTTATCTCACTTGGCTTTCATTGAGCCTCTAATGTGTGTAGATATTTTTCAAACTTTTCAAACTTTCTCTCTTTTTTCCCCTTCTATGAGTATGTTGGAATGCTTAATAGTATCTTGTCACCTAGGCTCTGTTAAGTTTTTTTTACTGTTTTTCTTTTTGTTCCTCTGACTGAATAATCTCCATCTCAAGTTTGTTAAAAAAATTTTTTTTAGTCTGCTTAAATCTGCTGTTGATCCCATTCAGTGAATTATTCTTTCAATTATTCTATTTCTCAACTCTATAATTTTTATTTGGTTCCTTTTCACAATTTCTAACTCTTTATTGACAGTTCCTATTTGGTAAGATATTGTCATATTTTAAATATTCAGACATAATTTTCTTCAGCTTCTTGAGTATATTTAACATACTTGAGTTAAACATCTTTGTGTAAAAATCATACATCTTGGCTTCCTTTAGATAGTTACTTAACTTTTATTTTTCCTGGTATGGGCCACAGATTTGTAATTTAAAAAAAAAAAAAACTGGACATTTTTAATATTATTATGTGGCAACTCTGGAAATCAGACTTACTTCCCCTCTGGAGTTTGCTGTTGTTGCTGCTTGTTATATAGTTTGTTTATTTGACTTTTCTGAAGTACTTCCATAAAATCTTTATTCTTTGTTATATGTATCCACTAATACCCTACTGTGTTAGCTTAATAGCCAGTTAAACATAGCCTGATGGCATCCAAAGGTATGATACTGGGACCTTCTTGAGTCTTTCACAGGCATGTGCATAGTCCTGGTCACCTGAATGTTCTAGATTTCCAAGAATATGTAGGAGTTTTTCAAGGCACTTATTCTCCATATCATATCCTTGCCCAGCAAACATTTTGGTTTGTTTCCAGATTGGCTTGATTGCTATCCATTGCTTCAGGAAACAGATGAAAATAAATGCCTATAAATGTTTTAGACAGGGATCCCTGTGGACCCCCTTAGCAATAGGACAATTCCTAGTTAGAAGAGGTAAAGACATGCCTTTTGAGTGAGTCTTCAAGAGAGCAACCTGATAAATAAGAATGATTTGTAAATAAGGTCCATTCTACTACCTCAGATACCAGCACTGGGAATGATGGCTTTATTTTCAAGGCTATTGCTGAGCTGGGGAGTAGAGGATGGAATTAGGGTAAGTTAAGCCACCACAAAGTTTGTTCTTATCAAAAATTGGCTGTTTGTTTTTAAAATAAATACTACAAAAATTACTTCATGCCTTTAGTTAGATTCAAGTTGACTCTGATAATTATTGCCAGATTTTTTTTCTTGCTTTTATGGAAGGGCAGATTTTGAGAATTCCTTATTCCACCATTTTCCCTGTCTTTGTTGTTGTTTTATTTTTTTTGTTTTCCCCTATCATAAACAATTGTCTTTGTTGTTGTTTTAATTTTCCCCTTTCATAAAGGTGATACAACTACTTTCCCTAGCTCTCATGAAGTCAAGTACTTTTACAGTCCTTAAAGAAGATTGGAGAGAACATTTCTGGAGAAAATGCAGAATTCATAATTTTCTATTTGTACATTATATAGCAAAATTGACATTCTGCTGTGGTTTTATTCCTAAATACTCTTGGAACATAATAGGGATAATATTAAAAACCACTTTTGGGCATATATTAGCAAGACAAGAATCAAGATGTGGAGACTATACTCAACTGTGGAATTTCTTATATGCAATTTTTTCACTCTATAAGAAACTATAACACCCTTATTGAGTAATGATAATTAAAAAGATGCTTACATTTCTTTAGATTTTAAAAAACTAGTTTTCCTAAAAACTAGATTTAAGCAATTGAGTATCAAGTATAATATTAGTAAAGAGAAGTTGAAGAAGACTGAGTTCTAGATGTATTTTTGTTGTTTTAAAAAGAACCTGAATAATAATACTAGCAATCTATTGCTATTACCAATAATGGTACTAATTATTTTAATTATTTTAAAAAATTGGTATAATCATAATTATTTTATAATTAATGCTGGCAGTTACTTATTTAGGAGTCTTACTATAGGGATGTATACTAGTATTTATCCACAGCAATTTACACACTATAGGAGGTATTACATATATAAATTATGAGGCATTGCATGTAATGATTAGCTCTCCTCGAAGTACAATCCATGGACCAGAGCTGGTTTAAAATGAGACAAGTACAGAAATTGAGAATAGTGTTTAGAAACTTACAGCCCTTTGACAATGGAGAACATTCCCTCCAAAATAAACAGTTTTGCCTGTTGAATTTAATAATAATAAATCTGGGCTTGTACTGTCTACCTTTTTATTTCATTATTCCAATAATTCATTTTAACTTGTGTTATAACAACTAAAAATGCAATAAATTGGAGGTGGGGTAGGGGGAAAAACTAGTACTTCACCATAGATCATTTGAGAAGTACTAGTTTAGACAATCTATGATATTTGGTCTGAAATTAAAAGTTTGGGTGACATTACTACTTGGATTTGGAGGATAGAAATACTAAATACTCTTGAAACATAATAGGAGTGGAGTGGTTTGAACAGGATTTAAGGAGCAAGCAAGACTTGACATTGTTACAATTCATAAGTGAAGAATGGAGGAGAGTCTCAGCATCAAGTTTCCTACAATTTGGAAATGAAATGTGTGTAAATTCTCCTAAGCTCTGTATCTCTCTCATTGGAATTTAGGAATCTCATTCTATTATGATGAATGAGATCAGAAGATAGATTAAAATCTTTTAATTTCCTCCTTGGCTTTGAAGTTTCTTAAATTTTCAGGGCTGTTGCTGAGCTGGGGATTCAAAATTTAAATAGTGTGATTGGTAGTAATTATGAATGAAGAAGAAAATGTATATTGTTTTCTCATTTTAAAAAATTAGGTAGAAAAGATTGCTCCCACTTAGGAGAAAGAAGAGCTAAATTAAAATGTTTGCCACTGAGAGTAATCAGAATATCTGATCCAAAGTTAGAAAAACAAAATACTTCTTTAGCTTTAGTGCCTGCATTTTCAAAAGCCATAATTCCATTTGGAAATGGATGAAAGCTTATTTTTCTCATATAAGAACTTAGTTTTGTGCTAAGGTTAGGCAAAGAGCTCATCCTGACATGTTTTATTTAAATCAGAGAGTTCTCCAAAATCAAACATTTAAATAAAGCTTTAAATTAAAACCTCTTTAGTCTTAAGGCTGTGGGAACTGGAAATCTTAATGACTAATCCAAGTCAAGTCATTTAAACTTAGAGACGCAGAGCCGCAGGCCCAAAGATGCTAAGATTTCCTGGTGGTCCCACAGTAATACAAAAGTCAGTTAGACTAGAACACAGGACCCTGGGTTGAGAGTAAAGGCAGTGTGGTCCTCTGATTTGTCATCCAGTATATTTCCTTTTGTAAGTTTCTAGTTCTTGAATTAGACAAGGCATACAAGCAGTCTTCAGATACTTGCTTTTCACATTCCTGAACAATCTGTAGGGCCACCTTGGCCAAAGTCTTGAGTGAACATATCAGAGCAGAGAAGGTGGCTGGCTTGGTGAGAAGCTGGTGATTGTTGCTGGCCATGGGAGCTTCAGACATGGGCTCTGTAGGTGACAGAAGGCTGATAGAGGTAGGATGAAGGCTTTCATTCAAGTGAACATTCCCCAGACATACAAACTGTAAGTCTTTGAAAATCTGCAAAAGTGGTTAGATCATCAAGCACAACACATGCTGTGGTTGTTGTTATTGACCTGTGGCTGTCTCTAACTGCAGGGGAACTCTCTCAAAGCTGGTTGCATGAATGTCTGGTTGAGCCAGTGGGATTGCATAAGCACAGACCAATTTCCAGTTTTCCCTGAAATATCTGCTCTGTCTCAGTTTAGGGAAACACAGAACAACCTCAAGTCATTGAGACTTTGATTTACCACAATCCTCAGACTGGGTGATTAAAGCACTTTGGATTCAACTAACTACTTTTGATGTTCAGAAATTCTAAAAGTTCTTTCAGTGAAGGTTAAACTAGCCTCTCCATGGAGAATATAATTGCATGAAAAGGGAAAGAATGATCCTGGCAGAATGCTGTGATCAGCTGGGGAAAATGACTCTCAGAACTGATTTCAAGACTGAAGATGTGGGGTGATGATATCTCATTATTTCCTTCAACTTCACATGGATCGTGGCTCCTGACTTAGACAAGACCATTCTATCTCCATGCCTATATCCCAGTTGTTGCTCCTTTCCTGGAGGATACTCTATCCAATCATACTGGTCTAAGATAAACTGGTGATCAATCCACCTCTGCTCATTCTTCAAGGCCTAGCTCAGACCCAACCAAAACCATACCAGGTGGTAGGAAAACTGTGGGCTTTGAGGTTGACCAGACCAAATGGGAGAAAATTACTTTACCTCTTTGAGTCACAGAGTCTTCATTATGAAATTCTGGATTATTGTGAAGATTAAAGGTGTACAAAAATGGTAAGTGTTATGACCCTTATTATTCTAGCACCCTACTGATGCAATCCTTCCGTAAGCACTCAAACCATGAAACTTGGAACCCTTCAGGATTGGCATGATATAGACAATATTTCAGGGGTATCAGACTTGCCTCCACCAGGATCTTTAAGGGTAGTGAAGTCACCTCACATCTTTGAAGCAGAGATTTGGTTATTTTGAGTGACCACTTATGGAACATTTGCTTTGTGATAGGTACTGGGCTCCTTTCATTTCCTCTCCCAAGAGCCCTGAGAAGAGGAAATTATTATCTCATAGGAAACTGAGGCCCAGAATTATGAATTACTTGCTCAAGGTCATACAGCTAGTAACTGGTGCTCTGGCCATGAGCCCAGGTCCTCTGTATCTACAAGTGCTCTCCACACAGCAGGTGTAAGCACTGGTGGATTGACCAGTTAGATTCATAGCCCTAGTGGAAGTGCATGCTTGTATTCAGGGGCACCTTTTCCCACTCCCCTTGCTCCTAAGACATGCTCAGCCACGCTGCTTGGCTTTCACTCTTGTCAAGACTTGCACTTCAGCACAATTCTGTGCATTTCTAGGGACTAAGACAGTTAGCAAACCATATTTCACAGGGCAACTAAGCAGTAAGATTGAGAACAAAGGAGTGAACAGAACCTCTAAGCAGGTCTGGTGAGGTCAGAAGGAGAGTTGGGAGAGGGAAGATCCTGGAGGCATGTGATAGATTACCTATTTCTAGAAATATTAATTCCCCTCAGGGTGGCAAATCAGAAGCAAACATACCTCCAATCGGTCATCACATGCTAATAGCAGGGAGTCACATGTGATGCTTCTGGAAATGAATGGGTCACCTCAGAGGTCAGAAGGCAATTACCTTCATTCAGCTCAGAAAGTGCCTATTTTTCAACCAGTGAGTGTACTGTTTGGGGATTTTTGTTGTTCTGTTGTTCCGCTTCCATTGGAAAGAATACATAAAAGTCATAGCCAAAGGCAGAACACTTGCCTGGCTGACAAACAGCCCATCGACCACGGTAAATTCTCTGATGCTAAACTATTAGAATTATGACTTGCTGCTTCCTGGGCAGATGCCTGCCCTAGATGAAGTGCTGTAGACAAAATTGTCTCCATCCATCCCCACCCCTCCAAAGACCCTGCGATGTTTAAAGGCCACCTGAAACACTCTCAACAACGTACACAATGTGGTTTAATAGACACTAACATCTTAAAAAGGGCTGACCTAGATTTATCTACTCCAGGTGCACAGAAACTGGTATTTGCACCACCCCTTCCTCATTACCACTCACTTTTCAGTTACAAATACGATGATCTCAGTTCTTTTCGTTTAGACTCAAAGGGAGAAGGAATGATAAAGAAAAGGAAGGAGCAACGGTAAAGGTAGAATAAAGACAGGAAAGGGTAATTTTTGATGCCCACTGTGTATACATTACTTTGTTTTAATCCTGAAAACCTTCAGGGAGAGGTATTCTTTTATTTTGCTTTATTTTATTTTTTGTGGAGGTGAAATTCGCTAAGCATAAAATTAGCCATTTTAAGGTGCACTATTCAGGGGTATAGAGTGTATCTTTCTGGTTTCCAGCCTCTTTCTGGTTTCAGAATATTTTTATCTTCCCAGAAAAACACCCCACTCTCCACTTCCCTTTCTCCTTATCTCCTGGTAACCCTAAATCTGCTTTCTGTCCCTATTGATTTATCCATTCTGGCATTTGCCTAGCATGTATGAAGCCCTGAGTTTAATCTCCAGTAACACACACATACACACACACACACACACACACACACACACACACACACACACACATTAACAAAAAAGTAGATGGGCTAGGGATGTAGTTCAGTGGTGGAGTGCTTACCTAGCATGAATGAGTCCATGGGTTCACTCCCCAATACCTCAAAAAAATATTAACAGATTGATTGATTTACCTATTCTAGATATGTCATATAAAATAATCACATAATATGTTGGTTTTTTTGTATGGCTTCTTTTATTTAGTATATTTTGAAGTTCATCCAAGTTATATTATGTATCAGTACTTAATTATCCATTATATGTATAAATCACAAATTATGTTTCCATTTACCAATTGGTGAACATTCAAATTATTTTACCTTTTGGCTATCGAGAGTAATGGTGCTCTAAACATTCATATACAAGTTTCTGTGTGAACACACATTTTCCTTTCTCTTGGGTGCATACCTAGGAATCTATATGCTGATATAAACCTGCGTTCATATGTAGAAACTGAGGCTGAGAGAGGGTAAGGACTCTGCCCCGTGTCATTAGCTAAAAAGTGGTGGAGCCAGAAATAGAACCTAGTCCACATGGCCCCCAATTCTATAGTCCATCCACTATACCTAGAGCTTTTGTGGCTAAAATTCACTGAATAATTATTTTGAATAAGATTACTAACTTCTAATCTTAACTCAAACACCCTGAGGTCATATGATTAATAGGACTAATTTGAACTCATGGATCTAGTAGTTTCATTTGTCTCATGCTGAGATCTGAGCTTTTTGTTTCCCAGGCAAATCAATAGCAACAGACTTTATCTTGTTAGATCAAATATAACTTTTATTTTAAAAAGCTCCAATTATGCCCTAATGCAGAGTTTATGCACTCAGAGGGCTTAATGAGATAATAAATGAAATTTTAATTTGACAATTAATAGTATAAAAGTGTTGGGATACTCTGCAATTAGGAAGGTTTGTGTGATATTTCCTTTTTTCGTTAGCCATTGTTTTAAGATTTAATTATACTTGTTTCATATTCTTATTGGGCAGTAACTGAGTCATTAAGAAGTTTAAAATGAGCTGGGTGTGATGGGGCACGCTTGTAATCCCAGTACATGGGAGGCTGAGACAGGAGGATCTGGGTTGTGGCTAGCCTCAACTACTTAGTGAGGCTCTCTGCAACTTAGTGAGACCCTGTTTCAAAATAAAGAATAACAAACAAACAAAAAAAATAGGACTAGGGGTGTAGCTCGGAAGTAGAATGCTCCTGGGTTCAATCCCCAGTACCAAAAAAAAAGTTTAAAATGTAATTTGGACTTGCATTTCCCTGACTGCTATGGATTTTGAATATTTTTCATATTTATGATGGCCATCTGTATGTCTTTCTTCTTGTGAAATAATCCATTCAATAAACAGTTAAATGGACTAACACATTGATTGATTATTTGAGGGTTTTATGTATCCTGGGTATTAATCCTCTGTCAGAAAAGTAGCTGGTAAAGTACAACGTGGTTTCATCTCACTTCAGGTAGAATAGCAGTCATCAAGAATACAAATAATAATAAATGCTGATGAGGATATGGGGAAGAAAGCCACTTATACATTGTTGGAGGGATTAGGGTTATAACCACTATGTAAATCAGTGTGGATGATCTTCTAAAGCCTAAGAATGGACAGCCTCATGACCCAGCTATACCACTCCTCGGTATGTACCTAAAAGAATTAAAGTCAACTTACTGTAGTGATACATACATACCAATGTTTATAGCAGAGTAATTCATAATTGCTAAGTTATGGGAGCAGGCTAGGTTTCCTACAATAGATGAATGGATAAAGAAAATAATGGGGTTTATTCTACCATAAGGAAGAACAAAATTATGTCATTTTCAGGAAAATGGATGGAATAGGAGAAGATCATGATAAATGAAATAAGCCAGATGTGGAAAGTCAAGAGTTGCATGTTTCCTCTTATATGTGGAAGTTAGAGAGAAAAAAGAAATAAAAAAGGAAGCTCAATAAAATAGAATGGGGAGCAGTAGAGTAAAGAATGGGGACCAAGAGGGAGGAGGGTTGGGATAAGAGAAGTACTGGGGAATGAAATCAACCAAATTATGTAATATGCATGTGGTTATATCACAATGAAGCTCACTATTCTGTGTAATTATAATGCATCAATTAAAAATAAGTTTATGATGGGTAAATTTCTTTCTTTTTACTTTTGGTAGGGGAATTGAACTCAGGGGCATTCTACCTCTAAGCTATACCCCCACCCTATTTTATTTTTTATTTTTGAGACAGGGTCTTGATAAGTTGCTGAGGCTGGCCTCAAACCTGTGATCCTCCTATCTCAGCCTCCCAAGTACTGAGATTAGAGGCATGTGCCACTGTGCTGGGCTAAAATGGCTCAATTTCTATCCTGTGCTCTTCACAGCAAATTGTGAAAACAAAACAAAAAAAGTAAGATATAATTGAGAGTCCTACACACTGCTAAGAAATTGTGTGATTCCTTCAACCTCAATTATTCCTGGATAAGAAATGGCTGATCAACATCCAACACCTTTATCCCGAACATTTGTCAGGAATGGGAACTGGTAAGATGGTGGATTCTGGATGAGGCAACAGATAATTTAAAATATGTGTAATACACAGATATAAAAATACCAAGTTATTTCCTCATACACCCTTTTATGCATTCACATCTACTGCACCCAAACACACCTGTAGCATGAGACTTTTCCAAGCTCACAAAAAAGCAAAACCACTTGGACCATTATTTTAATATGCACTTACATGATACTTGAGGATACTGAGCACTAGACATTATATAAAGAAGTTAAATGGAATCTCAAAATATGGTGCTGACAGAAATCAAATTATAAATCTTAGACTACTTAAAGTGGGTTACCTACCACCAAGCAAAACTGTTCTCCACATCACCAAATCACAGGTAATTCACTGCTATACATTTGTTGAAACAGCAAACAACTGTTTTTCAACTTACCAACAGCCAAACATATTCATTTTCCTTTACTCTGTAACTACTGGATATTCATTGTACCAGTAAAAAAAAAAATTAAATGAATGGAAGACCTAATTCTTATAGAGAAGTCATGGATTATACTTGAGAAACAGTACCTCCTTGGTCTTCTCAGAGCAGGTAGGAAAAAAAAAAAAAAGCAAAACTTCATGTATCAGACTGACTTCTAGCCAAATACTGTGGAAAAAATACTAATATGAAGTATAGACTATTTGTTGAATGAATGAATGAATGAATGAATGAATGAATGAACACCATAAAATAGGTAGGACTTACTTGAAAACCATAGAATAGGTGAGGGCAATTATTGTGGGTTTTCAAGAAGGTAATAGGCATGGATTTGGAGAGGATAACAGAGGATATCTCTGGACCATTTTAGATTTTTTAATGCAAGAATTAAAGTGACAATCAATGCATATAAAAAGTCCTAAAAACTTTAAGATTATTTGTATCCCAGTAACACTACACCTAAGAATTTTTCTTAAGAATGAAAAGCTGGGAAAAGTAGGAAAGTTTTAAAAATAGAAAATGTCATTTAAAATGGTAAAATTGTTAGAAACCACCTAAATGTGTAACAAAAAGAAATAATAAAATTAAGTCAAATCAAGTATTTGGACTTAAAGAGAAGCAGATGTGAAATACTGTTAAATGAAAAGATCAGTATGAAAATGTTATAAATACTATAATGTATACTTTTAAATACTATGTATTAATAAATACCAGAAACCAGAGTTTTAAACAAGGGAGAAAAATGGATTCCTGCTGGAGGAAATGGGATAGAGATGGTCCATGGGTTTGGGAGGAGAAGGAACAATGGAGACTTGATGGAAACAGAGTTCTGACTAGTTGCACATGCATTTCTGATTAAGCATTGAGCTACAGTGAAATTACCCTATGCCTTTACAGAGAAGCTCATTGCAATCCTTAGGCCTTTCGTTGCAGGGAAGGGATCTTAGTATCCCAGCTTCTAGGAAGAAGACAACATAGTCCTTATGGTTTGAGGACTAACTGAAATACACATTCCCATACAAGCAAATGCAGGGACCACTGCATGGGAAGGAGGTGGGAGATGGAATCTAAATTAATAGCCTGATTCCAAGGGCCTGAAAACAGAGGCCCTACCAGAAGGTTTTATTTGAAACCACTAATTCCAGGACAAATTGCCCAGCCATCTGCAAGCATGTGCTTGTGGAAATGCTACTGTGATATGTCCAAGTCCAGAGACTCACGTAGACCAAACTCTGCAGACAAACTATAAACAGAACGATATAATTTTCCTGGGACAATCCAAATGCCCTGACTGACTAGCCTTCCCTTAGCAATCTTTTCTTATATTGCCACCTACCCTTGACCTTTCCTTCCACCAATCCACCTGGACCAGCTCTAGAATGAAAAGCCATAATAGTAAATACAGATTCCTATGAATGTCCAGACAAAACACATTATATGCTCATGGAAAAAGAATACATTTGGCCCTGACAGATTTAAAACGACTGCAATGTTTCTGACCCCTGCAGTGCTAGAAGAGACATATGCCATGTGTTCAGAATTCATTTAAATGTTCTTAGACAGTTACGCATTAAAATATTTGTTTTCATAGAAAACAAAGAAAGGCAATATTAACAGAACTGCTAAGATATACCTGATTCAATTTTAGAAAAACACTTTTATTTTGAAATACCATTAAATATGCAGAACTGTTGTAAAGGTAGTACAGCATTGCCACATTACCATTCACCTAGCTTGACTTGGATGTTAACCACCTCAACTTGGATATATGACCATAGTACTTTGTTAAAACTAAGAAATTAACATTAGTATATTACTATTAACTATAGATTTATGTTTCCATCAATCATTTTCTTTCCAGGATCTTGTCCAGAATCTCACATTAGGATCTCACATTGCATTTAATGATTCTTGTCTCATTTTTTTTCCCCCAACAATGACAGTTTCTCAGTCTTGTCTTTTACAACTTTGACAATTGTCAAGAGTTTCTCAATTTGGGTTTGTCTGATGCTTTCTAAGGTTATAGATTTTAAAGAAAAATACCTCAAAAAGTGTCCTTTTTTATCACATTAGGGGGCACGTAGTATTCACAAGACTAATTACTGGTAATGTGAAATTTGATCACTTGTTTAACATGGTGCCTCCCAGGTTTCTCCCCAACTAGACTTTACTTTCAGATAGGGTGGCAAATAAAAACCCAGGGTATCAAATGAGACATATACGAAAAAAATGTGTTGTTTATCTAAAATTCAAATTTAACTAGGGATCCTGTATTTTATCTGGCAACCCTACATTCAGAAGTAAATTTCCAATGTAAGCCATTAATGTTTAGTGAGGCCCTCTTTGCCGACGAAACTCTTCTCCCTTTACTTTCCACAGGAATCCTTTGTCCAAGACTGTGGTATATGTAAAAATTCTATTTAATACTTAAACTAGTAATTGTCAAACTGTAGCATCCACCAGAACCTCTTGAAAGGCTAGGCCCCATCACCAGTTTCTGACTCAGGAGGCCTGAGATGAAAGTCTAGGATTTGCATTACTAGCAAGTTCCTTGTTGCTAAAAGACAATGTTTTAAAAAGCACTGGCATACATACAGGGGAATCTGAACATTCATATACTTGCCATAGGATTAATGATCTGCCCAACCTGCATATTACAAATTTGTTATTCCAAGCTATGTAGGGCAGGTCCAACAGACACGACATACTTTCAGCTTATGGATGACTTGCACATAAGAATGGGAACAAAGAATAGTCAAGACCAGATATTCCTCTTCCTTGTAGGTAGGACTCCTTTGCACCCAGTTAGAGATGGGAATCAGGCCTAGGTCTAGAAGGGAGCACTTCCTTCTCCCCACTGCAGTCACGGAGAGGGTCCAATTTATCTCCATAAACACCTACTATCTGTTCATTCCATGTCCCACAGTCAGAGCTTTTGATTGACACCATAAAATCTGTCAGTGAGCCATTCACATAGGTTGTGGAGGAGCAGGAGAAGGAGGGCTCTCTGAAATCAGAATGCATGGTTTCATTGAAAAAAAAATATTGTAGATCCCAAGCAAGACATTCTAAGCATTTAAAAAAAGAGTACACTTTGGGCTGCTTTAGATACTTAACTCCCACTTAAAACATCATCTATGTAGGAAAAGACTTTCTTGAATAAAAAATCCTTTCATTTTCATGTGCTTCAGGAGAAAACTATTGGTCCCTAAATGAGAGATGTTGTGACATCCTTTCTTCCTCCCTCAAGTTGCTGGACTATTTTGAAATGGAAGGCATAAGTTTCTGGAAAAGTTCTTCTGTGAAACTTTGTTATTCTTAGATCAATTACTTAACAATAGGTAGCAGTTGGCTACTTACAATATTTTCATTACATTAAGCTTGGTTCTTAATTAGATAGTGGTCACTTTCCAAGTTGGAAAAGTATACTGCATATTCTAAAAAAATGTCTAAGTCTGTGCATTCTTCTAGCATGGGCCATCTTCTATCAGGCACTTCATATACAGGAGCTAACTAATCTTCATGACATTATTGTGAGGAAAGTGTTAATGCCTCCCTTATATAGATTGCCTGAAGAACTTATCAAGCAAACTACAGACCTGGAAATAACTTTGACATTGTAGATTTGCTGTTAAAATCAATACTTCATTTAATTCTCATTCAATGTGGTCCAACCCCTTTTACTCAGGGACTTCAATCTTTTTGTAAGGGGTTTCAATCTCTCAAACCATCCGGAAGAGCATTTGGTATTTCTAAGTAAACGCCTACAAACAGTGTTACTCATAGGCTTATATAAAGACAACTTCGTGGATGGGTTTTTGTACACTAAAATAAAAACTGATAAAGCATTTTCCTTATAATGTTCTTTATAATTTCCCTATTTAAAAAAGGAAATAAAATACAATCTGTACCTAAACTTCCTAACACCCATAGAAGGAGAGAGGTATCACCTTTGTGATACCTTCATGCAGTAAAAGCTCACTACAGCCACTTGTAAAACTTTTAGTCAACCAGGAAATCAATCTGAAGGCAAATGAAAATCCAGTGTTTTGTCCAAGTTTGGACTGGAAAGCAGGTTTATTTCTAAACTCCTCCTCAGAGGAAGAAAGGTCACTAAGCATGGTTGTTTACTGACTCATGTAGCATTTACTATTTCAAAACAAAAAACAGAATTGAACAGCACAAATCCTGAGGTGGGGAAGCTGAAAACCTCTCTTGATTGCTTCTTTATGTTCCAAAGACTTTAGTGATCACAACCTTGCTGGCTCACACGGTGAGCCTTTTCATCAAATGTGGGATGCAGCTGAGATATCCTACTACCTATTTTCTTTAAATGGCTGTGACTTAGTCTGCTATGACAAAATATCAGGGACCGGGTAATTTATCAACAATTTTATTTGGCCCATGGTTCTAGAGATTAGGAATTCCAGCTGCATCTGGCCAGGGCTTTCTTACTGGGTCATAACATGGTAGAAGGATCATGTGGGTGAGAGAGAGCAATGGGTAGGGGACCAAACATCCTTTTATTAGGAACTCACTTCTGAGATAGTGGGGTTAATCCATCACCTCTGTCCACACCTTTGCCCTGGAGATTAAATCTCTACCACATGCTTTTGGGGGGACACGCTCAAAGTATAGAGATTGGATGGAATCTAACCAATGATTTGTACAACTAATCACATCTACATCTCTTTTCTCAATAATCAAAGTTCCTTTTTCTGTTGACAACCAATGGGCCCAGGGGAATGGTGTCTAAGCTGTCACCCAGTCTCATTGTCTCCATCTTTGGCTTGCTCTGCTTCTTTGGGTTCTAGCTCATTCTGTCCTTTCAGAGTTATTTTGCAACAAGGAACCCCATACTCTTGCCCTGATGAAATGCACATGCTGTGATCCACAAAGGAAGTGGCTGAAGAATGGGGATCAGGAGGCTGGGAAAGAACTGTAGGTGACGTTATGACCAAATAAAGACATCTCAACATGTCTTATTTTGGGTCCTTCTGTGCCCTAGTCCACTGTGACCAGGGGCCTGAATGAACTCATAGGCCTCCTCGAGGAAGCCAACTTCATCACCCTTTTGAAGACCCTTCATTTTAACAAGTGTGGTTATTCCATTGGGGCACTGGGGTGTCAAGGGCCAGAAGCTTTAAAAAGGGAAGAAAGAAGAAAACCAGGAAGTGGTGTAACAAAGGCCTAATTATAAGGGAGGAGTATCTCTCTACAGACAGGTCACTGGCAGGATGCCAAGGGTTCTTGCCACATAAAGGAAAAGATCGTTATAAAAAGATTTTTAAAAAAAGAAGAAGAAGAAGGAGCAAGAGGCCTGGCAGTGGAGTGGGGAGGAGTGGGACAGAGAATAGGGAAATGAATAAGAATAATGACTTGGAGGCTTTTTTTTTCTGGTTCTCTGCTTTCCTTTCTGCAGATGCTCAGCTGAGCCAGTGCAGCTGGCTCCCTGACAAATGTGGAGAAATCAGCCAATTTGAGCTGGTTGTTAGCAGCCCGGGTCCAGAGGCACAGATCAGAGAGGGGCTCCCTCAGGTGTGCCAGCCGATCTGCCAGTGTTCCTCAGAGGTTCATAGCCTGAGTATAGCCTCCAGGCCTTGGAGGTCTCACCAGCACTCCATTCTGCTTTTTGGCTCTATGTTCTGGTAGAAGCGACCTTGGAAAAGAGACCTTCCTCCCTCCTCATCTTCCCCCTAACTGCCAAGCTGCCCTTCAGCCCAGTGGGCTTCCTCCTACTCAGTCAGTGAGAGCCTGCAACCCAAAGACTCCTGTTCCCAGCATCAGGCAGCTCTGATGGCCCAACTCAAGACCCCTGGGAAACCTGCATACGTAATACTTTCCAAGTCACCACATCGGAGTCTGTTGACACATTGGCAGAATACCCTGGGTTTTCCCCATAAGAGAGTAAAGTCTCCTTTGAAAATTTTCACTAACACCAAAGAGTATGCCACACATATTTATTTACATGTCATTGTGTCCACAGAGCATGAACATGAGAAAGAGTACACATCTGACCATTCAGTTCAAGAAAAGCAAAGAGTATTTGGAGTCAGGTTCAGGGTGAAGAGCAAGTTCTCTGCTTTTCATCTTGAGCCCTTTCCCTGTGATTCTTGTTTATGTATTATTTGAAAATTGAAATAATGTATATGAGGAACTAAGGGAGTAAAATCAGTGCTTCTGGAAGGGATGTTTCTACATTTCCACACATTTCTATTTCCACAGGGATAGAAATGTTCTATGCCATGTTTTAACTGGTAGTTACATGGGTGTATACAATTGTCAAAGCTCACTGCACTGGACACTTGAGATCTGATCTGTGCATGTGGTCCTATGCCAATTATATCTGAATAAAAATGTTAGAATGTAGGGGCTTATATTCCAGTAACACTGAGGTCTACACCAGCACACAGTCCTCAAGAGGCAGTTACTGTAAACATGCACAGGAGATATATACATTGTGCCACATCTTTGGCTACCCTGTACAGAACAGAGTACCTCCAAAAGAATCTAAAGTAATTCCTACACCACCTTCAAACACACATTAGGAACCAATAAAATTCAAAGAGGGGAAAAGTTATTTTGGGAGAAAAAGATGATGTTGAAATTATGTGTGTGTGTGTATAACACACATGAATATATATGTTATATATAAAAACATGTTTTATAAATGTTTCATATATATGAGTTGATTATTTTTTCTTACAATCTGAAAGTAAAATATGTTTGGTGCTCAACTGAGTTGCTCTCAAAAAGCCTTGCTGTGGGAGCACTGGCTGGGTGTTTGGAAAAGACAGAGACAAAACTGATTTATTTGAACTCTACTGGTTTGCAGATGAAATGAGGATATTTGTTTGATTTAGAAAGACAATGATAGAAATTTCAAGGTAAAAAGGCATTAGATTATCTGGCCCAATCTCATTAAATCCATATAAAAATTGAGGCTCAGGGAAGGAAAGCAGTTTGTCCAGAGACACACAGCTTTTTTCTGCCAGACATGAACCTTATGGTATTCCAGTCTGGCCTCCTTTCAGTTTTTCATTGTTCTTGTTTTAAATGACAAATATCCTCTACTAATACTTTAAAGCAAATATGATATTTATAAGCATCACCAATTTCTAGAAAGTAATATTTTTATTAAGTAAGATTAAAGACATCTTTAGAAAAATGTTTTCCCATGAGAATGATTTTTTCTCAAATAAAGTATATTTTAAAAAATTAAGATAGTCTAATGTTATACTCAAGTACTTGTATTTATCAATTTAGAAAGTACTCATGGATTAATTCTGCATAACAATTATGGCTTTAAAAATGATTTCATGTTTCCTATTATCCCATCCTCCCATCCCCAGAACAGAAGATTCTGAAAGATATTTCTGTCACTATAAACCCACATTTTCTCCTATTTGGAGCTCAATGTTTCTTTTACTTTGGCTTCAGTGATTGGGCAAGTACGTCAATCTTTTCCTTCTAGCTTTAAAAATTGTGAGAGACAAGGTAAAAGAGCCCCAAACTCATGAAAGCCATTTGTTATGATCAATCAAAGATTATATTTTTGTTTCTGTTTTCACCATACTGTTCATGAAGAGAGGGAGCCACACTGCACAGAGGTGGTTGTGATGTTCAGATCTTTTTTTTTTTTAATTAATTAATTTATTTTTTTCAGCATGGATTTTTTATACATTTCTTGAGTACAACAGGGTTACATAGACATTTATGATGTTCAGATCTTACTAGTCACACTGAAGACAGGTGACTTACTGCCCAGGAGCAGAATTGATGATATCAAATGGGTGTGGCCCGGGTGTGGTTTGGAGAAACCCCTTGTGGGTTTGCTTTGCTTTGTCAATTCCTTTTAGCCAAACTCTCTTCCCCATGTCCATGTGCCAGCCTCTTTTGAAGGCTGATACTGCTGTGATAATCTTGGCAGATCCTCCAGGTCTCCCTGAGCCTGGCCCAGGCCCAGGCCCCCATCTGTGTCTGTGCAAACCTTCTTGCCCCATACTGGAAAAGATACATCTGCTTCCAGGAGGAAGGTATGATGATACTGATAGCGAGAACCAAACTGACAAGGAGCTATCAAGGCAGCTCAGAGAAAGGATGGGAGGCCACTTCTTTTGGGAAAGCCTGTGAACAGTCAAACCAGGTGGTTCTTTGGGAGGTTTGGAGACCCAGACCCTGACATTTTCTACAGTCACAGCATCCCAGAGCTAGAAGAAAGCTTATAAATCATCAAGTACAGTGGTTATCAAGCAGTTTTTTTTAAGTAGTTGAATTCCTTCTGAAATTAAATCTTCTATGGACCCCTGGCATCGAAAATAATTAAATTTGAGGAAAGGGTTGCTGAGCAATTAAAATTCCTCACTGTTTGATGGAGAGATTCATCTCATTGCATGCAGGGCCCTAAAACACTACCATGTGAGGTTTCCCAGAGCGCATTTGAAAACAGGGGTTCTGGAAGGGAAGAGGACATTATATTTAGGTTTACGTTTACATTTAGTTTAGCTTTTAAGTACAATATCATCTTAAACTCAGAAACTACCTAGGTTGCATTTTAATAAAATATTCATCACACTAAATCACACTTTATCAGCTTAACATGTCACTTGTACAGGTTTACCTAAGAGGAACTGGATATTTTAAGACCATTTTAAGACCACTGGGTGCTCATTCCACCCTGGACAGCTCATACTGTAGAGGATTTCTGTCCTAAATAGATCTGAGCTATCTCCTGGTAGTGTACATTTATGGATATTAGTTTACCTTTGAAGCCTAATAAAAAGACTTGCATCCCCAATTCACATGGGGAAGTGTTCGTATGTTGAAGGTAGCAGGTTTGCTGTATGTTAAACATGCCCCTCATTATATGGCAGGCATTGGACATGCCTTCTCCACATGTTTAAGCTTAAACCACTTGTGTTCCTCCCACAGTCTTATCAGGACTTCCTGTGCCTCTGTCTGTATATTGGGGCTCATTTGGTATTTGGTGGTACCTGTGGACAAGAAGGGAAGGAAAGGGTTTTGCTGCTGGGCTCTTGTTTTTTTGTTGTTGTTGTTTTTTTCTGCCAGCTTCAAAGCAGTCCCCACGCTTTCTGAATTGAGGGCCCACTGGCTCACGGCCATTTAGAAGTGGATCTGATTCTGGAGGCAAATTCCAAACAGACTTTGTTAAAAGAAAATGAAAACAGCTGAATCAGACAAAAACTTAACATGCCCTTCCACCCCCTACTCCCCCAAAAAGAACTTCTTCCAGACTGCAAGGGAGACTTCCTGTGCACTAACGTAAAATGTTTAGAACAGATCAACAGCTGGAAAGGCAAACTTTTTTTAGTGTTAACATTTCACAGTTCAAATCACTTAACAGATGCAAAATTACAGGATATACTTAGCATTTAGGGTTTCTTTTCTGAAAATTATTAGCTAAAGATCTTTCTGGAAAATACATTTGATGGTTAGTATTTCTTGATGATGATGGCAAGAATTTAAAAAAAATGTTTATTATACTAAATAAAAAGGTTTCTTATGCTAAACCATACTTTGTCAGCTTAGCCTGTCACTTGTACAGGTTTACCTAAAATGAACTGGACATTTTAAGACATGAAATATACACAGTTAAAAGCCTGAAAACAAATTGGCCTACTGACCAGTCAACTAAGGTAAAAGATGATAGTGACCAAGGGTGGTGGGAATGATATTCAAACCAAAGTGAAGTTTCCACAGTGGCAACTGATAATGAATCACATGAGTGTGAGGTCTGTGGAGTCAAAGAACTCCCCGGAGGCCAGCTGCAGGGCCAGGAGGGCCTTGTCTAGAGAGAATGCTCGGGATGGCCAGGAAGATGACCGGGAGAGGCAACGGCCAGCCACTGCCCTTTGGTGGGAGCAAAGTGAGTGGAGAAATAACAAGAGAAAAAGAGGCCACTGGGTACACACACACACACACACACACACACACACACACACACACACACACACAAAATCTGCTGAGAAAAGATTAGAGGAATTAGGGAGGTTTCTGCTTCAGAAGAAAAGAAGAAAGGTAACTCACTTGCTCTTGTCAAGTATATAACTGGCTTATGAGAGGCTTCAGGGACATCCTATGAAAGCAAGAAAATTCAGGTGGGCAGTCTGGGAGGAAGCCAGCCAAGCAAAATGTCATCAACCAGGGAATGAGAGGTCTGATGGACCCACACGTCAACTACACACAGGGAGACCTGGAATAAGGACCCTACCATAGGCCTCAGTTTCCTCCTCTGCACAGCTCAAAGGTTATAACAGATGGTTTCTGAGTTGAAGATGATCATATAACTGAAAGCTAAACTAAAAGAAAAAAAAATCTTCCTCAAATGAGAAAGTTAATAAAAGTATCAAGCGGGCTGCTGAGGACACTGCAGCTTAGCTTTCCTTACAGTGGGACATCTCGCCCATGTTCTGTCTGCAGCATCTCCAACATTCTGCCTCTGGCCTGCTTATCACCAGCTTGCAATCTCACTCCTCTGTCCATCACTGCTGTGCTAAAGGTGACACTTACCAATCTGTGGTCTATTAGAGGAAATGATGCTTTTGAAAAATGAATTATAAATCCCTGTGGGAGGTTAAGAGTGAGCAATAGAAGCCATTACTAACTCAACCTGGAGCTCAGCTTTCCATGTAGAAACAACAACCACATAGCAGTGTGCTTCCTGACTGCATAAGCCATGGGTTCCAAGAGGCAGACAAAGCATCGAGGCTGAAATGTTAGAGTCAAGAGAAAGAAAGCAGCATCGTGAAGGTGAAGGACTAACTCACTTACAAAAGATTTACTCTGACAGTGCTACCCGGAGAGGGAGTTTACCATCTCTGGTGTCATAACCCAGCACTCTAGAGTTTCGAGAAGTCAAGGAGGCTGCCCAAGGTCCCACAGGCGGACAGAAGAGTCATGTCTTTGCATGTAGATACTAAGTTCTTCCTCTGCTCTGGATATGGGGGATCCAGTAGAAGAAGTCAATGTGGGACCTTTTCTGACTATTTACTTTCTAGTAAGAAGACTGAGCAGCTGTAAAAACACACATCAGTCATGAATAAGCATTCAGTGGTATGAAATATAACAAAACTCAAAACTAAATACAAGGAATATGACAGGCAGTGACCGAGGGGCCACTTTGATGTGTCACAGAAAGAGAGCTATCTAAAGAGGTGACCTTTAAACCAAAAACGGAATGACAAGAAAGACCTGGAGAAGATCTGGGCAATAGTCAGCCACATGGACAAGAGGAGAAAGTGTTTGGTACGCAGTAGAGATGGCAAACATTGAGTAGAGCAGCCTGCTCCGGCTGGGGTAGACACAAGGGCAATGGGAGCTGGTGGCCACCTAGGCATCTTTCTCTGAGGGAGCGTCAAGGGGGGACAACAACCTTTATCCTTGTTATTTATTTATTTACTCCTCCTCTTCCTCCTCCTCCTCCTCCTCCTCCTCCTCCTCCTCCTCTCCTTTTCTTCTTCTTCTTTTTCTTTTTCTTCTTCTTGCAATGCTGAGGATGGACCCCAGATCCTCGAGCATGCTAGGCAAGTGCTCCACCATTGAACTACACCTCCAGCCTACCATTCTTGGCTTTTAAAATAGGAGGTAAACAGAAGCCATGTCCACATTCCACTAACACCTACATCTAAGAAGCAGGAGTTTGTCCCAGGAAGGCTCACTGAATGCTGCCTCCCCAAAAGGCCTAAGTTCCTTGCTGTTTCCCATGCTGACCTGTAACTGTCAGCCTTCCTCCCCGACGGACTCAGAGTCTGTGTGCTGAAGTTATAGCATTGGAGTCAATAAGCCACCTCTGAGTAGGAGAAGAAGAAAGTAGGAAAGAAAAAAACAACACCACCCTATGGCGGTATCAGCCATATATCTTCCACATGGTAAGTTTCATTTTGTTTAATTTAACAATAAACTCATTATATTAACTCAATTCAATAGAAGCAGCAGGAGGACTTCTCCTAATTCGATCTTGGGCTTTGAGGAGCCTTGCTTAGTGCTAAAACAATGCCATACAGAGATTAAAGGGCTTGTAGCATATTGAAAAAAATACCTTCGAGTTTGTGAATGTAGCCTACCTCTAAAGTAGGAATGAGTCAGCCCACTTCTTAGTTTATCCAAAGCATCAGCCCGTCAGAGAACTAATCTCCACAAGCAAATCATTCTGGTGAATGCTGCTGCTTCAGGGCATAAACTCTGCAAAGTGATCCTTTTACCCATGGAGCTGATGCTCCAAATTGAAGAGGAGTTATTAGATGCACCCAGCCAGGGAATATAAATAACTTGAGCTTACCAATGGTACAAAACTGGCTTTCCAGAAGCCACTCAAAAATATAAGGACATAACTAACTGTCTAACAATCTATCGATCTATGAATCCATTATGATAGGCTAAATAATATGTAGCCTAAAAAAGAAAAAGCAGTTGTTCCTGATTATTAGCCATTATAAGAAAATGTCTACACTTTTTTACAAATCTTGAGGACAGAAAAGACTACATAATCTGCTGATCTAGTGATTTGAAATCTGGGGATTCCAAATTCACACATGCACAATGGCTAGAGACCACACAATGCTTTTCGTCCCCAGCTGGCAAGAAAAATGAACAAGCTCATTAATTAGGATCCCGTTGCTGTTTGTATTGAATATATATGAATGCCAGCCCGCTTGAGGATTCCAGCTGGGAAATGCAAACTTTTGAAATTGAAAGACAAACTAGATTTATCTTTGGTGCCTTCAAAAGCTTATTGCTGTCCTATGGACCATGCGGGCTGGCCCATCCATGTGAGGCCTGTGGATTTTATTGAAACAAGCAATTTTTAAAGTTTATTTCATGTCTTTTCAACTATAAAATGCAAAACAAGGCTGGGCATGGGTGGGATGGGAGAGGAAAACCTGAATTAAGAAGAAATTATCTTTAGGCCACATTGCTTTTAGAAGAAAGAGATGGCTAGAATCTGAGAAAAGGCACAGATAATAGTTGTGATTCACTCCAGCCAGGGCTAAAGCTAAAGAGGCCTTGCACTTTTCCCAGTGGGAGGGATGTGGGGCCCAGAGGACTGGCTGGAGCAAGACACAGACCCTGGGGGGCGGCTGCTGCCTGGATCACTCTGTCTCTGTCTCTGTCTCTCTCTTTCAGTGAGAAATCTTTTCTCATGGTCAAAAAATAAAAGTTTGAGGATAAAGACAAGCAGCGGGGAGCTTATGTCACACATTTCAGATCCCAGAGTGAAGGGAACTTAGACAGGATGAGGTTTCAAGTCTTTGTAAAGTGAGAAAAATCCTTCTCCCCCTGTCAATATGCAAACAAGAATATTTTCTAGGCTTGGGACATTTTCTTGTATTAGTTAAATTCCTCACTATGTATTTGATTTCTTTATTGGCAGAACTTACTACTTATACAAAAGTATAATTTATGAGAGAGAGAGAAAGAGAGAGAGACAGACACTAAACCTGGAATACAAAAGACAGCAAAAGAAGCATCTTATTAGATTATTAGAATTGTTTTTTTCAAGTTCTAAAACATATTTTATTTTATTTTTTATTGGTGCATTGTATCAAACATCTTGATGAAGTTCAGGGTGATACAAGCATACGTGCACACAGCACTTGTTTAAAATGGAGTCTTATTTTTCCCATCTAAAAATAAAGTCTGTGACCTTTTGCATTCTCTAGGCCATATGTATTTCTGCAATGTCCAGAGTCCCAAAGCACAGTGGGCAGAGTGTGGGCTGAGGGCTGTCGGGTCCAGGTCCCCGGAGCCAAGAGGTATACCTGTCAGAAGCAGCAGCCAGATTCAAAGAGAAGGAATCCACAGAGACCTGGGAGGGCACTATGAACCCCCACTCCCTCTGTCAGTCATTGATTAAACCTCTTATGCATACACATTCACTCTAGGAAAACTGAACTTTAATTTCATGCCTCCTACTGAAGAGAGAGATGGGAAGAGAAGTGGGATTGGGAGTAAATAACGCTAAGCAACATGAGAAGAGTGAACACCTGCACACATTCTCACTGCTAGATTTGCTTTATTAAATCTAAAGAAACACAAAAGAATGTCAAACATCACTTGTAATCAAAGAACTGTAACCTAAAATGTGTTACACTTTTTTATATTTCTTTTTGTCAGTATTCTTATTTATTTCATATAGTCAAATTATTGCTTTGCGATGTTAAGTCTGTCTTTCTAAAATTTATCCAATTAGAAAAGATGAAAAGGAAAGATAATACCAGTGTTGAGCATTTCTTCAAAGGGGCACTCACAGCGATTCAGACAGAGCTGGGATGGAAATTTGTAGAGTCTTTCTGGAGTTAAAGAAGGCGATGTGCTGTAGAGGCCTTAAATGTGCAGATTCCGGTACAGCAATTCTACTTTTAGCAGTTTATTGTATAAGGCCTGTGCAGTAGGATGTTCATCACAGCATTTTTTAGAATGCTGCAACTTGTTGGAAACAACCTGAGTTCCCGACAATGGGACAATTGGCTTCATTAATTGTGCTGCACTGTGGCTTTGTAGTAGAGTTTAAAGTCAGGTATTGTGATGCCTCCTGCATGATTTTTATTGCTAAGAACTACTTTGGCTATCCTGGGCTTTTTGTTTTTCCAGATGAATTTAAGGACTGATTTTTCTATGTCTGTGAGGAGCGTCCTTGGCAATTTCATGGGTATTGCATTGAATTTGTAGATCAGTTTTGGGAGG
>PVLC010000450.1:142814-214939 GCA_004027655.1 Graphiurus murinus | reverse complement strand
TCTTTTTTTTTTTTTTTTTTGCGGTATTGGGGATTGAACTCAGAGGCATTCTACCTCCGAGCTATACCCCCAGCCCTATTTTTTTGTTCTTTATTTTGAAACCGAGTCTCACTAAGTTGCAGAGTGCCTCACTAGGTAGCTGAGGCTGGCCGAGAACCTGGATCCTCCGCTCTCAGCCTCCCGAATGCTGGGATTACAAGCGTGCGCCACCACGCCCAGCTAATGTGTACACTTTTTAAAAGAGCAAAATTGCAAAATTAAGAAAGAGCCCTGGGCTGCAAGGTGGCTAACGTGTTGGAGGGACCGGCATGGGCCACCCATGTGCATGACGGCCATGCTGATGGCTTATTGAGGGATGAAAGAGAAAGGTTGAGCAAAACAATCTAAAGGCAGACGATGACCACAAAATTGTACTGTGTGCTTAATCCCACCACTGATGAGTGTAGCTTATGGGTGAGAGATGGAGAAAGACAAAAAGTGACAGCCTGGGGGAGGGGCACCCCATGACAGAGCGAAAGGAGGCAGGAAGAAGGTGGCCAGTGAGAGGGAAGGGAAGGATTCATGGCAAAGCCACCAACGCCCTACGAGAAATGGCAACAGCTGATGTGCAGAGGCAGAGTAGAAACCTGCGGGCCCCCAGCTACGGGCACGGAGCTAAGGAGAGAGAGATGGAGAGAGAGACCAAGAGTGATACGAGGAAATCTACAGAGACAGAGACAGAGGTGGAGAGAGAGAGAGAGAGAGAAAAAAGAAAAGAGAAGAAAAGATAGAGGAAGAAAAAGAGGGAGGAGGAAGAAGAGGCAGAAGAAAGAAGGAGGAGGAGAGGAAAAGGGGTATCATAGAGTCCCCAAGGGCATATCCCCAGTGACTACTTCCTCCAATCCCGCCCGGCCTGCCTCAAGTTTCCAGTTCCTCCCAGAAGTCCATTCAGCCATCAAGGGATTAGTAATTCATCGATGAGCTCTGAGTCCTCACGATCCAGTCAGTCCACAAAAGCCCCAGCTCTGAACATTGCTGCCCTAAGAACCAAGCCGTCAACACATGAGCTTTGGGGACATTCTAGGTTCAAACCCACGACAGAGAGAGATGAATAGAGAGAGACAAGAAAGGAAAGACGGAGAAGTACGTATAGAGGTGGACAGAGAGACACCAAGGGCGGAGGCGGCGCTCCACCCCTGCCGACCTGTATGGGGAAGCAGGGGCTCTGGTTCTCGCAGGTCAGCTGGCAGTCGGCTCCTCCCCAGAAGGCCACGGTGCTGGTGCTCTGGGGCGTGAGTGCGAGGTCGTGATCGATGTACTGCCCCCAGACCGTCAGGAAGTCAGAGTACTCCTGGTCTTCTGTCACAGCCTCGTTGGGAACTTGGATAACTTGCCTTGTTACCTCCCGGACCTGGCGAGGAGAGACCCGACTGTCATAACACAGGAAAGCCACGCTAACCAGGGATGTGCTCTGGGGGCCTGTTGGGTATCTTCTCAGAGACTTGGTTTTCTTGTCTGCAAAGGGGCATAACAAGTGGAGCTCTCGGGGTTGCTGTATGTGTGTGTGGGGGCGTGTGAAGATAATTTCCAGGATATCTAGCTGTTAGTAGGATGCAGTCTATAACCCATGTGCTCAGAGGCTCACCTCTCATGGATCTGGCCTGGCTGGGTTTCCCCATTGCCTGGGATCAGTGATTCCCTTTCTGTTTCCATTCTGCCTTTCTGAAGTCTGAAAGTGCTATCTTATGCCTGCTGACCAGTATATTTGGGGAGCAGAGAATTGGTTTCTTCAGTTTCCAGATTGAGGTGGAGAGGAATTTTGTCCCCAGGTGGGTCATGCCCAGAGCCTAGCCTGTCTGTCCCTGATTTATATGGTGAAATTCAGATTCTGCACATTGAGTCAGTGCTGTGATGGGATTTGGAGGGGGTCAATGTGTTCTTCAGGTGGGCTGGATACGAATCTTTGGGGTCAGAGGGGGGACTCTGGTAGGCAGAATAATGTCCCTCTCGGGAAGTCTATTCCAAATCTTGGAGTGTACAGGTGGGAATAATCAAGGACCTTGAGATGAAAGGATTACCCTGGATTTCCATGTGAGTCCGATCTATAACATGGGTGCCTGTAACACGAGAGCTTTCCTGACAGGTTAGAGAGGTGTGACTTGGAATGGGAGGCACCAGTGCTGGATTGAAGGTGGCGGCCATGACCAGAAACGCTGGAAGAGACAAGCTGGACTCACAGCTAGGGCTTTGAGAAGCACACGGCCCTGCAGACACCTTTATTTCAGCCCGGGAAGACCAACCAAAGGCTTTCGACTTGTAGGTCTGAAGAATGATAAATCGGTGTCGTTTTAAGCCATGGACATTGGAGTAGGACTAGGACACTAACACAGTCCACATTTAAACATGCTTGAGCTCTGCTTCTTCCAAGTAACTGTATATGTGAGCAGATATAGGTGCTAGAGTCTAGTATTACCATACTCAGCGTTCAAGAAACCTTGGGATTTGACCTGGTTTGGTGCCTAACGAGGCAGGTGAGGTAGCTTATCCCATTTCATGGACAGTCTGCATGAGGCTAAGAAGGAAGCCCCTGGCAGAAGATGGAGGGTGGAGGGAATCTGTGTTCCTGGGATAGCTGGAATCTGTGTTCCTGGGCTAGCTGTCAAGCAAGGAGGGAAGATCCTTTCTCCCTGAGCCCTGGCACTGGCTCCCTTGGGGAACACTTGATCCTCCTACTAAAGAGCCACCTGGAAAAGCTGTCCAAGCCGAGGGGCTCATCTCCACAGGACAGCTTCGGGATGGTGGGTCTGCCTATGCGTGTCCTCAGCCCACCTCATCTGCCCCTGACGTCTGCCCTGATTCCCTCTGAGCTGAGCACAGCACCTGTCTTCTGTGAGTCTGAAGAGCTCCAGGATAGATTAAGGCACAGAGCGAACCGGCTGGGTCACTTGTTCATACAAGTAGTCAATGTGAGGGCAAAAGGGTTTGACCAGATGCATCAGTAGCAGATTGAGCGTGAGTGTGCTTCACAAATACCCCTCTGGGAGTAAGGTGGTGGCTGTCGTCTTTACACAGTGAATTATTTGATAAGTGTCTTCCAGTGGGCCTGGCCTTCCACCTCACACACAAAGGGATTTATTTGAAAACACAGCAGTGCTTGTCAAGAGAAGAAATGTTAGAGTCAAATGGAACTTGACCTAAGTCTACACTGTTCCACTTGCTAGCTGAATAGGGCTAATCTTCAGAGCCTTATGCCCAAGCATTTGCATGAAGTTATGGCTCTGACCTCACAGTGGGGTAGGGAGGACCAGGGGTGTGGGAGCACCAGGCAGAGTGAGCAAGGTTCCACCCCTCCAAGACCATGACGGGTGTTAGCATTTGGGGAAACTAACTCCTACCCAGTTGAAGAAGCATGCCCCATACTAACCGGGGGCAGTGGAAACCCACGGTATAAGAAGCCAGGGTTCCAGCCTCTGGGCTGACTGAAGCCGTCTTCATAGGAGGGAGGGAGCCACCTCGCCAGGGCCGTGTTGGAGGCGCCCCATCTGGGATGGTCCCTGCGGAAATGGACACGAAGACGTGCTTGAGATGAGGGAGAAGAAAAGAGGAAGCGGAGTCACAGGTACAAGGAGTGAGGATGGCATCCCTGAGCCCCTGGCTTGAAGAAGTTCCAGCCAGGGAATCCAGCTGGGTGTGGGGTGGCATGGGGTTCCAGTACCTGAGTCCACATACCTGTTCCCAGGCTGGGACCACACTCAGGTTCCTGCCTGCTGGCGACCTTTCTCACAGACCCTGACAGTGGCCTTCCTTGGCTTCTGTTTTACAGACGGATTGCTCACCCTTCTAGAGCTGTTCACCCTTCTAGAATGTTCCACTGGTGCTTCCCCAGAGAACACACATCAGGTGCTCCAAAAGGAGATGATTTGAAATATTGTTGTATTTAAATTGTGTGTGTGTGTGTGTATGTTACTGAATATTGAACACAAGGACATTCTACCTCCTAGCTACACCCCCAGCCCTATTTCATTTACTATTTGGAAAAAGGGTCTCACTAAGTTGTTGAGGCTGGCTTTTAACCTTCCATCCTCCTGTCGCAGCCTTCCAAGTACAGGGATTAGAGGCGTGCACCACCATGCCCGGCCTACTTGAAAATCTTTAATCAAGGCGCCATTGACCCACCAGGGCACTGGGCTTCCTCCTGTCTACCCGTTCCGAGGAGGACAAGGTTGCTGTAGAAGTAGGGTCCTCTGAAACTTACTGCAATGTTCTAAATTCAGAAGTGAGATGGTTGTCAAGGGAACATGACTTAATACATTTATGTGAATTAAAAATAAAGTTAGGCCTTTTCGGAGAGAAAGTCACATTTAGTTGATTTGGCAACAAAAGTGAACTAACTCCACCAATAAGGATAAGTGGGGGGTGTTTCCAGGAGTAGACTGATCTGCAGTCTTATTCTATTTGGTCCCAGGATGTTTTGGCAAAACTATTTTTAAAGTGCACGCTAGGGCAAAGGTGTGATTAATAATATTTTTATTTTGCAAACCACTTCTAGGTATCAGATGTTAGTAAAGTGCCTCCAAGTAGAAGGGGAACAGGTGTCATTAAGAGTCACTTGATTTGTCTTGAAGCATTTTCTGGAAATTGAACAAATGAAATTGTAATGATTGGTTACTAATCCTAGTGAAAATCAGGTGCTTCCGATTTTTGTTTAAACATAATTGAAGAGCTACTTGATTGAGTCCTTTTGCTGATAGACCAATAAAAGTGACTTTAATGATAGCTCCTTATATGTTAATTTCTTATATATCTCTGAAGGAATTTTGAGGACCAGGTTCCATTACTATAGCAAACCTCTGTTCCCAACTACAAATTCATATGACGAGGTTTTTAGCATCTTTTATCTGCAGAGACAGAACATATGTGTGGAGTGACTGCTGTGCTTTGCTGGTTCTACAGTTAGTGGAGACCCACAGGACCCATAATCCAGGGCAGAATTCTCTCCAGAGTGGAAGGAGCACCGCAGAGGATTATCAGTAGTGATGCTGGGGTAACAGGAGTAAACAGGGGCTGTCCAGGTAGCTGAGATGCAAATCCCTGCCCAACAGGTAATGTCTACCTGGCAACACAGGATCTAACTGAACTCCCCTGCGGCTCTCCAGTCTGCTAATTCCAGTGGAACATATGTCTATGCTTAATAATGAATCACCAACTTTTAAATATATTTGTACTGGCTTCGTCAGTGGTGTCCTCATACCAGTGTGAAAAATAAATTAACTCACTCTTGAAGAAAATGATTAACACTTAGACCCTTATGCTGCAGGGTTTTGTTTTGTTTTCTTCAGTACTGGGGATTGAACCCAGTAGTATTCTACCTCTGAGCTATACCCTCAACCCTATTTGTATTCTTTATTTTGAAATAGGGTCTCACTAAGTTGCAGAGTTGCAGAGATCCTCACTAAGTTGCAGAGGTCCTCACTAAGTTGTTGCGACTGGCCGCGGACCTGCGATCCTCCTGTCTCAGCATCCTAAGTACTGGGATTATAAGCATGTGCCACCACGCCGGGTTTAAGCTACAGATTTTTAAAATAAGAAATTGCAACTTATAAAACACAATCTAAATATGTGAAATATACAAAGTAAACTATATAACTACGCAAAGAAACAAAACATAAAACTATCTGTAGAACATATGTAAAAGCAAAGGATTTTCAAGAATAGAGAATCTTGTGTTTGGAAAAAAATTATGAAGAAATTAGAAATATCAGTTTAACCCACCCCCCCTCCCTTAAAGGTAGTTGTCTGTTAGTTAAAAAAAACAAAGGCTTGCTTTGGGTGTCAGATCAAGATGGTGTCAGTGTTCCACCTTGGCCCTAGACTTCCATCTGCTGGGGTCTCTCGAGGAAGCGGTGGGCAGCACCTGGCAGTGGGGAAGCAAGACTCTGCTGTTTTGGGGGCTGTGGCTCCACCTAGAAAGCAGTGACTTCTGGAGGCTGTCCAGTGTGTCTGCAGGGAGAGGGGTGGGGACCATTCCATTATTCATACTTCATTGATCTCACACCACCGAGTGGCTGGATTTGCAAATCTGAGCCAGTAATGGGTTTAATTAGCTGTGCGGAGCCAGTGCTGGGACACTGGAGTGGCTTCAATGTTGTGCGGATTTGTTACAGTGGATTTGTCTTCATTGGAATTCCATAAAGTGCGGCTTACGGGGAGGCGCTGCGTCACTCAATTAAAAATAATGAAATGTTAATCTAACTGCTTAGGCAGTGATTTGTTTTTGTTGATTGCCTTTTATATTTCAGCAGCTCACTAGGGGGTCACGACAACCGCGGAGCACACAGATGCCGCATGAACACCCAGGGATCTGTCTGTGTCCACCAGGCTCTGTGTGATTGGACTTACCATGTGACACAGAGGCGGCAGACCGCAGTTTTCCGATCTCTAAAGAGAATGGAAATCCTGAGCCTTCAGCCCAAGAGCGCAGGGCAGAATGCTCAGGGTGGCTGGGAGGTTTGGACTGGTCTGTTTGCCAGGCTGTTCACCAACCCGACCTAAAGGAGCGCTGAGGATGAAGACACAGCCCTGAGAAGAACCGCACGTCCTGCCATATGGAACTGGAGGAGAAACTGTGAGCTGCCTTCCACTTCTACAGCCAAGTGGCTTTTCCAGCAGTGGGGGAGAGGACCAGGAGTGAGGACCAAGGTGGCTTTCCCAGGGAGCGTGACCAGCCCCAGCAGCCCTCCATGCCTAGTCATCTGATGAGGAATTCATTTTGTTCCCCAAAGACTCCGAACACCCTGCCAGATGGCCTGGAGGTGTAAAAGCTCGACTCCTCATTTGTGGGGTCTTTGCCTCTGACTGAACTGGAGGCAATTCAGCCCAGCTGGTGGGTAGGACTATCGCCCTTAGGGTCAGCGAAACAGGTCTGACGCCCCTCCGAGGTGAAATCACTTTTCTCCAATTGGCAAGAGCTCCACGCTGTCCAGAGACCGGGGAGTCTCCTTGACTCTGGAATCTCCTGTCCTCACAGGGAATCCGGATGATTCTCACGATGTCAGTGCTGACTCCTCCTCCTTGTCCTTCAAGACTCGTAGGCTGGCTTGTCCCCACTGACTTTGTGCGCTAGTCTAGGGTGTTTTTAGTTTTCGTTTCTTCATCTCCAGTGTTGACATTTAGTAAGTGGCATCTTTCTTTTCTCTGGATTTTAGAGTGTGACGCAAGCTCTCTACAAGCAGATGTTTGTAAACAACTGCTGTCCAAGGTGGTTGAATTTCAAGGCATCATCGATAGAACCCCAAAGGAGAAGATTGTCTGAAGGAATTTCTGCAGGTCGATCTCTGTGAGGTGTCACAGTTTCATGAATTAGGTCAAAAGGCAAATGAAAAGAAATCGAGAGAAAAGCAGGGACCAGGAATATGTGACTGCAGGCACAGGTGGGGAAAAAGAAGACAGCCATTAGCCACAGATCCCAAGTTTAATTTAGATTGTTGGCCATTTTTAGGCAAATGAATACAGGGAATTATAGAGCAAATTGTGTATAGCAAATATATTCTGAGCTCGGGTAGATTTGGAGGTTCTTCCTATAATTTAAATTCACATGTCAAATTTTCCCTTTGGAGTTTATCCTTCCTTCCAAGAATTACTTATGGATTGTGAGGCTCTGTTGGACAGAAAATTTCCCCCAAGAAGAAGAAGGCTTAGTGCAGAATTATCACTGTAAAGAAAGCTGGCATCTCTCCCTGGGAAGCACCCCGGTGGTCCTGCAGGCCACAGAGCTGACTCCATCTTCCCTGACATCCACGGAGGAGGCGCAGTTGGCGAGCCTGCATGTTAGATGAAGTAAGTAAGGCCCAAGTCCCAGTTGGGGGTGTCTGGGTGGAAATTCATCCATCTCGTCCCTTATCCATCTGTGCCAGTGTAAGAAGAAGGTCAGGACTCAGGGTCTTTCGAGCTCATTGCTAACTCGATATTTTCCCTGAGCCATGAAAAATGTGCTCCAATTCTCAGATGCAGTGATATCCAAAAACCAGTCGAGCGAGCCCTTTAATCTCAGGCCTCCTCCAGGACCACTCTCCTGGGAAGAGCATGTTGAGTTTCCTTCTGGGTGCTCTGTGGTTCATGCTGTGGGCCCAGAACAGGAAGTCGAGGTGCTGGAGAGTCAATTTATAATGACAATGGGTAGCCCTTATGACACTGGGCTGCAGAGGAGGTGGCATGGGCATGGGGGTCAGGGGTTCGCATCTGTACCCTTTCCTGAAGTCTGAGCTGTGAGCATGGAGAGCAGGAGTTGGGGTGTTTGCTCTACTGGGTTCCCTCTGGAGAGTCATCTCCATGCTGTCAGGCAGCCCAGGCATGTCACCTTCCCAGAGAGGGCAGGGCCAGAATTCAGCAGGTGACCTGGATTTCATCCCATTAAATAACTCCTTAACAAGGCAGACTCCATCTCTTTGCTGGGAATCCCGGTCTGGGTCACGGTGAGTCTGACTCTCTGCACAGGAAGGAGAGGTTGTGCCTGTGGTGGTGTCTGCCATTTCACTGTATACCAGGTGTCCTATACCCTGTGGATCTGGGAATCGATAAAGGCAGATGCTGCCTAAAGCTCAGCCCGGGTCCTCTGTGAAGCAGCCACGGTGAGTGTTCGCTTTCCCTCTCACTACCTGGCTTAGTCTCCTCTCTGCAAGTGGGGATCTAGGGGTTGGAGGACCTGGAACCTGGCCAGTCCATGCCGGCCCAGCCTGGGGACTCTTCTTCCCATTACTCAGGGGGTGGAGTTGGTTGTCAAGTCTTGGTCCTCCAGCACATTCCTGAGTAGTATCAGGAGGATGTGGTCAGCCAGGACCAGATTGACAGCTGAGCTGTGCTGTCTGCAGACTCAGCTCCCATCCATGTGAGCCCATCTGGCCCAAAGGACACTCTCAAAGCCTGCTGAGTCCTTAGAGCTTCCCCCATCCAGACAGACAGATGATACTCCCCCCTCCCCCACCAGCTCCTGCCACATGAATGTTGACAACAGCCTCTGCGTCACCACTAGATATAGTCCTGGAGCTGGGCCAGCTGGGAGGAATCCGGGGAGAACCCATCCCATATGTCTTAGTATATATTTTTTTGTTGCTATAACAAAATACCAGAGGTTGGGCACAACCTCCATAAAGGAAGGGCTTAATTAGCACACAGTTTTGGAGGCTGAAAGCCAAGATCAGGCAGCCCCATTGGTACACGGAGGAGGGTGTCACAGCAGGAGCAGCTAATCCCTTTTGAGGATGTCACCAGTGACCAGTCACCTTCTACTGGACACTCCCTCACAAAGGCTCCACTCCTCAACTCTGGGGACTCGGCAAAGCTCGAGCACACCATGGTCCTCACTTGGGGCCTTGAGAATCTATTTGCAATATGTAGCATTAAAGTGTACGAAATTAAGGTACAACTGAAAAGCGATTATGTCAGTTGCACATCTTGACCTGTGTGGAAGAAGAAAAGTAAGAAACAAAGGAACCAAGAAGGGGTACATGGGGCTCCACATCACAACATGGAGAAACAGGCACCAGCATCCCTCCAAAAGGTCTTCACGTCCTGTAGAGGAAGCTGGCTGCCAGCTCTGGTCCCCAGAGTTCCCTGCAAACATACTCCAAGGGAACAGGGGCGACCAGTGGGACCTGGGGAACTGGAGACCTGAGCTGAGCCACAGTGCCCAAGCCTTCACGTGCTAGTCGGGGGAAAGAGAGGGACCAGAAATGTTTTGAGTCACTCCTGCAAATGCCTCCCCACCCCCAAAGGCAAGTTTAACTAGCACTTCTAAGAGACCATAAGCTTCATACCGAGATATCCAATTGTTTTGAAAAGGGCAAGCTCAGCATGCAACTTACTCACATTAAGAAAAATAACAAAAATAACAACAAAACCGAGAACTGAAGCAGGAAGCTAAGAACCAGATTTTTTTGTGTGTGTGGTACTGGGGATGGAACCCAGGAGCATTCTGCCTCTGAGTTATACCCCCAGCCCTATTTGATTTTTTATTTTGAAACAGGGTCTCACTAAGTTACTGAGGGCCTTGCTAAGTTGCTGAGGCTGGCCTTGAACCTGTGATCCTCCTGTCTCAGCTTCCCAAGTACTGGGATTACGGTTGTGCACCATCACATATCGCAGAACCAGCTTTATGACAATGTTAGAACAGAGTTGGTGACTGCATCACACAAACAAAACATCCAAATGAAGACAGTAAGAAGCCATTCCTTCCCACTATGCATTAAATAGTTTCACAGTTAGTGAAATCTAATAAAGGGAGAACAAGCCGGAGAGGCTGTGTCACCTGTAGGTGTACCACATCACGATGCAGTAAAGCCAGTAGAAACACATTTAAAAAAAATATTTTAGAAATGTAGAAATTCAAATAGCATTTGGCTTAAAGATGTAATCATAGCCAACACTCAAATATTACTTAGGGAGATAACACAGTTGGTGTGGGGCAGTAGAACAGAATATTAATTGACCTTAAGAAAGAGAAGGAACAGAGCCTAGAGGCCAGGCTCGAGTCTGGAAGAAAGACAATCGCAGTGCAGTAAATCCAAGAGGAATAAGAACAAAACAGTGGTGAAATTTTAGAAAATAACAGGAAACATAAAAGAGTGACAACGCTTATAAATCCAAGGCTTGATTCTTTTCAAAACCTTTTAAAGAATTTTGATCATGAGAAAGTCTCAAACCAACAATAATCCTAGCTTTCTGCAGAAGGCCAACATGCCCTTCACAATGGATATAAAAATTGTATACTCCAGCCCAGCAATGATGCGCAGCTGTAACTTAATATCTGAAAAGACTGAAAAGGAAAACACATTTTCTAAGTTGAAAAAGATGCACGAGAAAGAAGTGTGTGCCTGGATTATTTAAAGCTTCATGTAAGAAAACAAAAACAAAAACAAAGCAACCAGGAGCCATGGAAATTGTTGGCCTCATCAAGGGGATTCTAAATGGGAGGTAACTCACTAGTCTGTGCAGAGGCCTGCAGGATTCCAAGAGCTGGCCCTTACAGCACTAGATCAGAGGCCAAGGCCAGGGTCCACCACCCAGAGGGACAAAGGACAGGGGACCTTCTGGAAGGGATGCAGAGAGGCTCTGAGTTGACGACCTCCCTCAGGAGCATGCAGAGCCTTTGGGTCAGGGGGCTGTGAGGAGGGTCTGGGCAATCTCAGGACCACAAGGCTGTCTTACTGGCCAGTGGTGCTGGTGAGAGTTGGGGGGGGGGCAAAGTCGCTAGGCTCTAAATGGCCAAGCTGTGCTTTTAGGGGCAATATTTGTCACAGCTGGATATGTATAAACTTGAGTTTGGTCCTGGTAGGTTTTGAGCCAAAGGGTCTCAGCGTACAGCGAAGGAATGAGCCCCCAGGTGGCTCTGTGACTCACCTGCCTGATAGCCCAGGGGACTTGGCTGTCTCCTGAGTTTTGATAGAAAGCAGCATATGTGTGGATACTTTGGGTCTAATTGCTGTAAACCCGGTGACACAAAGTCTGTCACCGTAGAAGAGAAAGAGAAAGGAGCTCTTGTGGATGGTCACCCAAGCCAAGGTCCCATGCAGTCTGCAGAGATGCTGCTGATCACTTATCTAGGGTGCCTGCCCATGGCTCCTGGAAATGGACCCCTCACCTCTGTGTCTTCACTTGCGGGGACACTCCCCTGGACAGAGTCCCCTGTGCCTGTTCACTCTGTTTCCTGGATGGCCCTCCTAGGCTGGCCCTGCCTGGCCCTGTCACCATCAGATCAGTGTACAACCAAGACAACCTCATGCACAGCACATTCTAGGGGAGAGGGAGGAGGAAGAGCAAAGAAGGAGGACGTGTGAAGAAGGTAATAAGACGGTGGTGTGTGATGTGGAACAACTGCAGCCGAGTCTGTGACAGGGCAACTGGGACTGGGCCAGGGGAGACTCGCTGCTGTGGGCGCCTCCCCAGCTGAGGTCTCGGAGCTGAGGCCAAGGGATGGTGTCCTGAGAGTTTGCACCCGCCTGGTAGGGAACATGCACGCAGGTAGCAAGCGTCGTGCGGGAGGAACCCTCAGGGGCTGTCGCACAGGGCGGCTGACCCAGGATCTGGACCTCAGCTGAGGACGGTGGGGGTGAGGGCTTGCTCTGCAGGTGGCAGCAGTAGTAGTGTTGATGTGCTGGGGATGGGTGGGCAAGTGGAGAAATCAAGGGTGGCGTTTGAGGATTGGCTTGAGCCATGGGGTGAATAATGGTGCTGTTTTGTGAGTTTAGGAAGACAAGGGCGAGATGAGGGAGTGGAAGTTCTGCTTCACCTGGGCTGTGTTTACGACGGGCCCACCAGACACTCAGGAGGCCAAGTTAGAGTCAAAGCGTGGAGCCATCGGGGGTGAAGATGGGCAGATCACAAACGATCCAGTCTCCTCCCTGATGGCGCCCAGCTGTCTCCAAACCCCCAAGAAGACCAAGGACTCCCGCAGCGGTACCTGTTGTTGCAGGCTCCTGTGATGAGTCGGTACTTGTTGGCCAGGCAAGAGTCTGGACATTTCGGGGGCAGCATGTGAGGTAGGCACCCGGAGAGGTTTGCGATGGTGTTCAGCAGATCTTCCGGTAAAATATCTGAGAAACAAACAGCCCAGCATTACTCTCTCATAACAGAGTCACCCCATGAAGGAAATTTTCTAACCTGGCCTCTGACTTGGGGGGTCTGTGTAACCCGAGTTTTCCCTCTAAGAACCCCTGCCTCTCCTTCTTCTACCTCACCGCATTACCTTGTGTTTCCTGGTTGCAAGGAGTGAGAGAGGTTCTGCGTTTTGATGTTTTAGAAAAGCAATCAGAGGGCCGTGGCCCCCGGGGAGGTGCGCTAGCAGGCCACTTCTCAGAGTGATGGCCGGTCACCACGGTGAGGCCTTGCTGCTTCACAATGGCAGATTCTTCAGAGGAGAGGAAATACATAGTACTTATCCCCCTGTAAAAACCGGGCCTTGGAAAGTTTGCTAATAGCATTCACCTGCTCATCTACAAAACTCTTCTTTCTTCCTTCCTATGGAGTCTTGGTTCCCTTCTTGTAAATCTCTCTAGATCAGAGCCCCAGAATGCAGCCTCTCTTATTCTTTTTGACAATTCTGCCACTATTTATGCCATTTAACAAATCAGAGTGAGAGGTCATTGCTGTCCACTAGTAGAAGCAATCATTGGCTACCTCTCCAAGATGGCTTATATAAATCTTTGAGGATAATGCCATAAAACTTTGATTAACCAGAGACCAATGAAATTGAGTTATTTACCAGAAAAAAAAAAAAAACTAGGGAGGAATGATGTTTCCCATTTCCAGCAGGAGAGACAAAGCAAGCCTTTTAGTAAGCATGTTCACTGAACAATCTTTGGGAACAGTTAAACAGGTCCTGTGCTAGAGTTTGCATAGAGTTATTGGGGGGCTGTGCAGTTCTCATATGCTGAAGCACAACAGATAGAGTCCTATAAAGGGAACCATGTGACCACAGCTGTGCTAATAAGCCAAACCAAGCCAAGGCACCAAAGTCTAGTGCAGCTGTTGCCTAGCAACACAGTGATGGCTGGCTGGGTCCTTTCATTCTCCTTACTTCCTAAGTGTTCCGGATTGCCTCTCTTTACAGTGGAAATAACTTAAACAAGTCCTGGGGAGTGGAGGTCTTGAATTCTGCCTCATGGCTTGGACCAAAAGAAGCGGCCTGTTTTCTTAGGCACCTGTACTTGGTCTAAGCAAGAGCCTTGTGATGGTGAGTCAGGAACCAGGAGATACGCAGCTCCAACACCAGAACACACCATTCTTGTGCCACTTCTATCTCAGTCCTAGCCAATCCCATGACAAAACTGGGGAGAGGGGGAACCAGTGCCCTTGGAAACATGTTTGACCACATGGTTCAAAACCCAAACCACTCAAACAAATCTGTGGTCGCAATAAAATCCATCAAGCATCACTGTTATGTTTAGGACCTGAGGATTTTGGCGAGTCCTGGTTTAGACGAGTCCATCTTATTCTAAAAGTGCAGTGAGTCCACACCGGAGCAACCCATGAGAGTAAGGAGAACTCATAGGCGTGCAGCTCCTGGCACCGCACTGAAAAATCTTGCCAGGTTTTTAAAGGCAACCTTGCTTTCTCCTTTGAAGCACAGGAATTGCAATTCCATCTCCCGGCTGCATTCATTATCATTTCGAAATCTCATGTCCAAAGAGGCTCTGCTCCATCACGACTCCTCTGTGTTTGGTCTTTGACAGCCCCTGCCCGAGCAGCCAGCAACACACCATCACTTCAGAGCGGGCACGCTAGCAGTCGCAGGCCTTGGGGAAACTCTGCCAGGCAGCTGAAGCTCCGGTCGGCTACAACTTGATGCTTCTCAAATATATATGTGTTTTCCCCAAAGCTCACATGCATGAGTGAGCAGCCCAAAAGTAACAAGGTGGGGAGGCTATAGGCAATTCCCAGATGCTTTCATGGCATTGAGCAGGTGTTCAGCTGGTGGGTCTCCAAATTGGATTTGAAAACCAGAGAAATGGCATTTCCCAGACCAATGAATCTAAGAATCTGTTTTTAGGCATTTCAAGCAGGGTTTGCTTTTGTCCTGGGATATCAGGGCTGGTATCAGCTGAGACACACCCTTAGCAAGGTCCCCCAGCCTGTGCAAAGCCGCCGCACCTCCCCCAGAGCGCCCCATGCGGCAGGAATGGGTTCTCACCAGTGGGCTGCTGTCCCTGCTCAAGTCTCAGCGCTTGCAGGGACGTCTCCATTATCTCTGCCGCTCGGGAAATAGCTCTGCTGGCTGGCTCCGAGAGCTTGGAAAGAGACAGGAGATCCGCTGGGGAAAGGACTTCCCTTTTTCTGAGGTTTCTGTGGTACAAGGAGATCTAAAATAAACTCTATGTCTATGGTTGCTTTGGTACCTGATTACCAATTAATCGAGCATCGATGAGTAACAACTACACGTGACTGACCACACATACCAGACAATGTACTGGGCACTGTGGGGTGTACAAAGATAAACCTTGCAGAATGGCTGGGCCTGGGAAAAGGGATGGAGCAGAAATAGAAATAGTGTATCCATAGGGAGTGATAAGAAAAATGACCAATATCTGCCCTTTGTAAGTACTTAATGGCAATTGTTTGGTTCTCATCAAAGGTCGGTTAGACACCCTTTCTCCACACCCAGCTGATGGGATGGGGATTGTACATTCCTCAGGCCTTGGGGGATGAGTGAGGTGTTTGTACCAGCTACTCTGGAGGCTGGGTGTGCTGTGTACCTGCTGCTGGCCTTGGGAAGGTGCAGAGACAGACGGCTCCACCTGCAGGCAGGCCAACCTTTCCACAGCAGTTCATATCTTCAGGACATCCTACAGGTCACTTTAAGATTTGGGCTTCGGAACACGAGAGGAGTTCATCAATGACAGGTGCATGCTCTCATTTGCAGAAATAGAGCTGATTCTGAGCTCACACGTAGGGAACTTCGGGTCTAGCTGGCTCAGCATTCTTAATGTGAAACGCTGAGGAGGAGAGCCATGCATCAGATTTATGTTCCCATTAATCGTCTGGATCTCTCAGAGCCAGGGAACGCTGTCCAACAGTGCAGTTGTCATTAAATGACCAGGCACCCTTAGCTCTTCAATCTGCCACTCGGCAATGCCCGAGATGTGTCAATGCTAAAAGTAAATAGACTCCAATCTAAGTACCGATAATCCAGGTTGAATATGCCCCGGGATGGACGGACAGCTGGCTGCGAACATCAGATGCTGAGGATGAATGCTGGAAAGGAACAGATTTACTGCTCCAGGGACGTGGGCCTTGACAGATGAAACACAGACCCAGCACCGTGTGCCGTTTAGATCAAAGAACATCTGACTTTCCCAGACCCACTGCCTCCTGAGGTGAACATTTCTGGTCCATACTGAAGTTATGCCAGCAGATGAGGGGGGATTTCTCCAGTCAAACCCTGTGACCAAACTCGATTCTAGAGGTGGCGTGCAGAGACTGAGAGGAGTCAACTGGTTCTCCATCAACCAGCCGACTGGTATTTTCTGATTATCCGTTGGGGGCATCACACATGTGTCAGTCTTTCCAGAAGGAAAGTGAACTTGTGGGATAGATGATGTTTTAAATTCTCCTTTATATCTCCAGTATACAACACAGTGCCTCTTATGCAGGGGAAACAGTATTTCTTAAGGAAATGATATATAGTCTGAATAGGTCCCCCCCCCACCCCAACTCCCCAGGGCTGGGGATGGAATCCAGAGCCTCAAGCATGTTAGGCAAGTGCTCCACTACTGAGCGACACCTCCAGCCTCTGTAGTTTGAGTAGGTGTATAGGCTAGTGTTTGTGTTACTGAAAAGCAAATCTTAGATGGATGTGGCGGTGCACGCCTGTAATTCCAGTTCTTGGGAGGCTGAGACAGGAGGATTGCAAGTGCAAGGCCAGCCTCAGCAACTTAGTGAGTCCCTGTTTCAAAATAAAAAAATAAAATATGGCTGGGGGGTGTAGCCCAGAGGTAGAATTTCCCTGGGTTTCATCCCCAGTATCACACACACACACACACACACACACACTCTCTCTCTCTCTCTCTCTCTCTCTCTCTCTCTCTCTCTCTCTCTCTCTCTCTTTCTCTAATAAATATCCATGACTGACCCCCACTTCTACCTGTCTTTAGTTAGGATAGAGGTGGACTTCAAAAGGGCCCCACTCCCTGAGACCTTTCCTGAAGGTGCGGCATGACCTTGTGCCCGTATCCTGACGTCCATCCCCTCCCCTCCCCTCCTGGCAATTCCTATCAGCTGTAGACTTACTGAAGTCTGTGGGAGTTCATGGGGGGATATTTTCCTCTTTCTTTTGCCCTCATGTTTTTTGAGAATAAGCAACACTTTGTTTATAGTGGTTATGGCTAGACTATAGACTGTCCCCTGGAAAAACTCACGTCCTGGCAATGCAAAAATATTCAGAGGCGAAGTAACGGAATCACCAGGGTCCTGATCTCTCACTGGTGGCTGAATCCATGGAAGGGTTCATGGATTTATTGAGGGATGGTCGTGTCGGCAGGTAGAGGTGGCTCAAGGAGGCCGGTCACTGGCGATGTGACCTTGGGGACTGTAAACGTCCCTCATCCCCTCCCCTTCTCTCTCTGCTCCCCGCCTCCCTAAGGGGAGAGCAGCGTCCCTCTGCCACCACCACTATTTATGCCTCAGAGCCTATGGGCAGAAGCCTATGAAACCGTGAGCCCCAATGAATCTTTCCTGCTCTAAGTTGGACTTGTCAGGCACTTCCATCGCAGTGGCATAAAGCCGACTAAAACAACGACCGATACGAACAGCATTTTTTTTTTTCCTGGCTGGAATAACAGAAACTTGCAACAAATCAGCTACTGTCTCATGATATTTTGTCCTTGGAGAGACTGTACAATTTTTAGTCAATTCCCAACTCCGTAATAAGCTTGTGAGGACAAAACTTCCTTAGTGGCTTCTGGTTGTCTACTTTTTGTTTTCTGAGATCATAACACCCTGAATGCTAGTGTCTGTCACATCCTTAAAACTAGAGCATCTGTTAATGATTTTAGAAAAGAATGGCAGGCAGGTAGAATTCTCTGCATTCTATTGGTGAGGTCCCATGTACCATTGGGAGTCTGTATACCCATAAGAATCTATCCCTTATACCACGATGGCCAGATATCCAACAGGGGCCCGAGCACCCCCTTCCGCCTTAATCTGCCCCAGTCCCATCTCCACTCTGACTGAAGTCTCTCTTGTCATTTCAACCAGAATATCTTGAACGACAAGTTTAGATGGTGCTTTTGCTCTGCCTTTTGCTAAAGAAAGAATGTGAGACTATATAGTTCTGCCAGCCACTTGCTCTGTTACTGGGAACTTGAATGAACTTATGTGAGGTTCAGGCCCTGCTTTTTAAAGTAAGGGCACTAGTCAGGCGTGGTGGTGCACCCTCGTCATCCCGGTACTTGGGAGGCTGAGACCGGAGGATCTGGGTTATCGGCCAGCCTCAGCTACTTAGTGAGACCCTGCTTCAAACTAAAGAATAAAAAATAAGACTGAAAATATAGCTCGGAGGTAGAATGCCTCTGGATTCAATCCCCAGTACTGCAAAAGAAAAGAAAAGAAAAGAAAAAATGTGGGGGCACTGGATCCCTTTCTGAGGTCAGCTCAAAGAACTGGCCCCCACAAGGACTCCTCCTTCACACTTACCTCTTCATGGTGCTGTAGATGGCGCTGTCCACCATGTGCCGGCTCTCCTCCAAAACACTGAAAACTTGAGCGGGCTCAGACTTTCCTGTGGAATAGCATGGTACACAATCACCACCCAGCCACAGCCCCCTGCCGGTCTCCGTCAAGTTCAGCTTTCTCCCTGGGCGCCATGACAACCATGTGCCCACTGGGTCCAGGAGGTAATTCTGATCTAAGGTCATCTCATACTGGACCAGAGAGTTTCCTTAATTCCTGGATGGATAGAGATGACCGGCATCCACCTTCGGCGGGTTACTTTTCTGGACATGCAAATTAGAAGAAAGAGAGATCAAGGAGAGAAAACAAGCAGGAGGTTTTTTGCTAGCACTTGGCAGTCTGCAGTGGGGCCATTGCCCTGGGGCCTCTGTAGCATCTCAGCCAGGAGCAAGGGGTTTTAGAGACTGGAAGAAGGGAACGGGCAAGACCCTGGCCTCCTCGGGGACGAGCTGTGGAGGTGAGCTGGAAGGGAACACAGAGTGTCTAGCGCTTCCCTCTGTCCTCCCAGTTAGGCGGGGAAGGGGCATCTTTGCAAATTGATTTTGTACTGGTAGGCTCCCGGGGCCCTCTCTTTCTCCTGCTTTCAGCTCTGGATCTGCGGTGGCCTCTTCTGACCCTGCCACGCCCCTCAAAGTCCTTCACCCCCCCCCGCCCCCCCAGCGCTCTCTCTGCCCCGGCAGGGTCCAGAGCAGAGGCAGCCTGTAGAAGGGTCGTGGACTGGAATCGGTTCCTTGATCAGAAGACACCGCCTAGGATTTTGGCTCTCGGGGCAAGTGCTCCCAGGGTTGCCTCTGATCTGACAGGGCAATAGCCCCCAGAGCTGGAATCTAGGAGCCCATTACACAAGAAATAACGGGTGGTTCCAAAAGTGTCCAGTAAAACGGAGCAAGATGAAACGAAGCAAAACAAGCAAGAAAGCCCAAACCTTCCTTCTGTAAAACCATCAACCGCACCAGGCACCTGGGCTTCACCCTTGACCAGCTCGGAGCTCTTGGCTTTGCTCAGAGCAGAGGTCGGATCCCGATTTAATCAGCCCTGTTTGCTGAAACCCAGTGAGCCGGAATGGAGTTTGCCAGCGTTTCTCTCTAAATAAACTCCCGCCTTAGATGGGTCATGCCTCTTTATTTTCTTTTAAGAGCTATAACTTGCTGGAACATTTGCCTTAAAGATAATTTCACATATATCTGGATCTTGCACAAACACTAGAAGAGTATCAACCCTGGGTGAGGAATACACGGGGCCTTTAGTCAGGGGTTTCAAGAGGGGATCTGCATCCATTTTTTTCTTAGACCTACCATGGTCATGCACACAATTTCTGGGGGAGAATGAAATTTTTGTAAAATTTCAAATTTTTTTTTTATCACATAATTTTCAGGTGCTAAGGTTTTCTTCCCTCCCGGTTGGGTTCTGCACAGCACAGGGGGAGAATCGTGTGAGCTTGCTTCCTGAAGCCCCTGAGCCCGGTGGACGTCAACCAAGTGCACAAAGTCACCTGGCAGCCTCGTTTTCCAAACGCACGTCAATGTTGGCTACAGTGAAATGTAGCAGATGGGTGAAAAATTCCCTTTTTTCCTCCCTCCCTCCCTCCTTCCCTTCCTTCCTTCCTTCCTTTCTTCCTTCCTTGAGATTGAACTCAGGCTATTATACCTCTGACTACACCCCCAGCCCTATTTTATTTTGAAACAGGGTCTCCCTAAGTTGCTGAGGGTCTCATGTTGCTGAAGCTGGCCTCAAACCTGTGATCCTCCTGTCTCAGACTCCCAAGTACTGAGGTTAACTGGAATGCACCACCACGCTTGGCTAAAAATAATGTTTCAAAGAAGGTGTGCCAGTGGTTATTTATATTGTTTCAAAGCTACTACTGTTGTGCAACTGGCAAAAATAAATATTTATATTAATGAATATAAAATTGAAACTGTGAGACAGATTATGCTTTCTAAATAAGAAATTTACAAAGTAAATGAGTAATAAACCAGCTTCAAAATATCCTGATGAACAGTGAAATATGTCTAAAATGCATTGCTATAATTGCTGTATTGGGTATTATTTATATATATTTGCTGAAAATCGAAGCAAAAAAGAAACAAATTTCAGAAATGGAGAAGTAGTAAAAAAATGGTAGCAAAGCTGTAGATACATTTCCTGATTTTTTTTTTTTAAGATATGATTCTAGAATTTAAGGACCTGGTGTTTGGATGATTTTTGTGCTCTGTTGAGTAGCCTGCAGGTATAGTGATGTGCTCTTAACTAGTTACCAGCCGTGTAACATTTGCTACTCTGGTTTTACAGAACTAGGGCCTTAATAAATGTGAACTAAAAGGACAGACCTGTTTCTTCCTGTCCACGTGCCAAAGCACCCCTGTGTTGCAGGCACGCTATGCTCCTTTGGGTACTGGGGAACCAGGGCCCTGTTTGTTGCGGGCTTTGGAATGTGTGCCTGTCTTGGGTTTTGCTAGCATCACCAGGGGCAATGCACGCCCCCATTTATGCTCCAAGGATGGCTGTGCTGGACGGTTTCCAGTTTTCCCTGTTCGCAGGACCAGGAGTTAGAGAGACAGGAGCATGCCCACGGGGCCCTGGCCAGGGTGCTGCAGAAAGAGCCTGGGCCGGCACTGCTGGGTCCCAGGGCCAGGGGGGAAAAACCAGGTCCTCACGGTTCTGATGGTGTGCAGGCAGAAGGCTTCCTTAAGGAGCTCCTGAGTCCGGGGTGGATTTCAGGACAGCTTCAATATGGTAGCGAGGTTCTGCTACTCAGGAAAATTGGGCAGAATGTGGCTTCCAGCAGGAAGCAGAGCTGAATGGGACAGTGGATGGCCAGGGTCAAGTGCTGCACTATTCCTGCAAGATGTGGAGCCCCAGTGGTGGGGAGCCAAGAGCAACGGCCCCTATGGCCGCAGGAGGGGCCAGGGGATGTCCAGAGGACAGACCTGCTGGGAGGCCGAGGAGTGTCTACACAGCTGAAGTATCCACCGAGTGTCTACACAGCTGAAGTATCACCGAGTGTCTGTCTACACAGCTGAAGTGTCCAGGCATGCTCCCTCCAGCATCTGCCCCAAGAAAACTTGCTCTCTGGATTAGCAACTTTTAAAAAAATTTTTTTTTCAATGGAAGAGTGATTATGTTAACCGGTACATCTCAGCAGTTTTTTAAACCTAATTTCACATTGTAGCACACTGATTCCAGAAAACACATCATGGAAATTATTTAATAAAAATGATTTTGTAGCAAAGGAAAAAAAACTCACAGAGAAAAAATATTGCTTTGAAAATATAAACAGGTAAAAATGGGAAAATTTTATTCTGCCATCATAGGACAATTGGTTCTTTTCAGAAAGAATTATGCTTTAATCCTTCTAAACTCAAGAATCACATTTTTTTTCTCTCTCTTTGAAAAGTCTGACAAAGCACACACTCAAGGGTCTTTACTCTCAGGAGCCACTGTCATGCTTTCTGTTTGGTAGGTGTGAATGTAACTTTGTAAGGTCAGAAGACCATATTTTATTTCCTACTTACCCCAAAGGAGTTCTTTGCTTGTCCAGATGAAAGGCAAGAACATGCCGGCACAGGCTGCAGCCAGCAAGACAGCCAGGGCTGCTGGTACTCTCATCCCGGCGCCACACAGGACAGGCAGAGGGGCAGGCAGCAGGCGTGAGATCCTCAGAATCCACCGCTTCCCGGCCCTGTGGTGGGGCTGGCCCTCTGCAGCTGGGCGGTGCTCCTAGTCAGGGACAAAGGGTCCTGATTTACATGAAGACGATCTTTTTATTTATTTATTTTGAGATTTGTTTTGTTTTCGGTACTGGGGATTGAGCTCAAGGGCATTCTACCTCCAAGCTATACCCCGAGACCTATTTTTTATTCTTTAGTTTGAAACAGGGTCTCACTAAATTGCAGAGGGTCTCACTAAGTAGCTGAGGCTGGCCACGAACCCAGATCCTCCTGTCTCAGCCTCCCAAGTATTGGGATTACAAGCGTGCACCACCACACCTGGCGCCCTATCTTTGTATGTTACAGCCTTGGTTACCGGCATAGCTCAGTAAGACCTATGTGAGTCGATGGCCACATTAAGCAGTGTGAAATTACTTGGAATAATTATTGGGAATATATGAAATCAGTTTCCCATAAAATATCTGTGTGGGACAAATAACTGATACTAGGAGTTTTGCATTTTTTTAAAGTGGCAAATAAAACCCCCGAAATGCCTATTGAATTTCTCATGGCATTTTTATTCTGCCCAGGCAATTTCAGAATTACAGAGTTCTTTGAGACAAAGCAGAAGATCCAAAGTTAGTCATTTCACTTTTTAAATCTCTGTTTTTTAGTCTCAGGCTTTCTTTGCTGTCTTGAACCCCAGCTTTGGAAATTGGGGTGTGCTGGGGAGCACACCCCATGACACAGTGGTCTCAGGGCACCACAGCCTGGGGACCAACTAGTCAGGACCTGGCATGCAAGCCAGAGTCATGGAAACACTTGTGGCCCGTCAGAGGGCTTTGCTGGGAGAAGCCACCCCATCTGCCACAGCCCACGTGCCAGCGATTGGTTTCTCATAGAAAATATAAGAATTAAAAGTTTTACAACCTGACCTTCCTTTCTTCCTTAGCCAGCAAGCCCGGTGAGCCCAGCTTGGTACTTTATGGGCGGCTGTAACTCTTCTGAAGTGGGATCCTTGAACTGTCACTCCTGGGACCGCGCTACCCACCATATAAACCGACTCTACGCTCTGATGCCCGCGCAGGCTGTCCGGGAGTGGGGCGGCAGCCACCGCGGTGCCAGGGAATGTCTCCAGGGTGCTGTTGTCTTGGGACTAGGTCCTCCTGTGCGTTGACTGCCTAGACACAGGTGCTACACCACCGACATCCACTCGGTCTCTGACCGGGGGAGTTAGGAAAAGAAGAAATCACTGTACTGGAAAGGAAAGCCCAACCAAAGCCAGCCCTGGAAGCACCCGCGCTTTCCCCTCTTGCTTTTGTGACTTCAGTGCTCGATGAAAAGGAGGACAGGCGTCCTCTGATGTCAAGTGGACGGGTGCTGCTCCAGTGCCCAGTGATGGCCGCTGGCAACCTTGGGCTGCAGTGGGGCAGTCCTGAGCCCCGGGGTCCTCACCCCTGAGAGGGGAGTGAGATACGCGGTCCTTCCTGTTCATCAGGGTGAGTAAGGAACCCAGGCAGGATGTGCCAGCAGCGTGCCAGCCAGGCAACCTTCCCCACTGCGGCCTCCGGGCTGCAGACCCCTGTCCTCGTGGGGTCTGACTGGGGCAGGGTGAACAGAAGCACGTACGGTGATGTGGGAGAAGCCCGCTAGTATGGCCTCCTAGAAAGAGGGACAGGCTGTCCTTGTCTCAAAGAGCTCCTGTAGCCACAAATACCATATACGAGTGAATCTGCTTGCACTGGGATAATTGTGAGTGTGTCAGTACCCAGAGGAGTGGGGGAGTCAGACTGACAGGATACTTGGATCCTGGCATGACCGCCACCTTCAAAGAGCAAAGGTCGTGCATGGTGGGAGCCTGTCCCTGAAGGTGCTTTGTGCTCTGCCACAGAGGAGATGCTGCTTCTGCTGCAGCAAGACCCACCACTGAGGTGACCCTTCTTCTGGATGATGAGGAAGACCAGGTCCGGGCGGGTCAAACTAGACCAGCTGTCAGAGTGACGGCCCTTGACCACGGACACTTTCTCTAAGCTACAGGCCTGACCCTGCCCTTTGTGCTTCCCAGCCCCCCACCCCAAACCCCAGCTTTATGAAGTTGTAATTGACAAGCAAAATGTACATGTATGTATGCCCACAGTGTAATGTTTTGACAAATGCAGGCCCTGCGGAATGACTGGATCTGTTAGTGTACCTGTCACCTGGCATTTTTATTTATTTTTTGTGATGGGGACACTTACAGCCTCTGAGCACATTTCAAGGGTAGAGTACGGTGTCATTACAGTCACCGTGCCCAGCTCAGATCCCTGGAACACACCCATCTCAAACCTGCAACCCTGCACCCCCTGATTCCCTTCCCCTCTTCACACCTGTGAACTCAGCTTTGTAGATTCCACCTGGGAGGGAGATCATCATGAGAGATTCTTCTTTGTGTGCCTGGATTAGTGTGTGTGTGTGTGTGTGTGTGTGTGTGTTTGTGTGTGTGTGTGTGTGTGTGCTGTTTTTTTTAATTAGTTGCAGATGTGTGGATTTGCCTGTATTTTCTTGAAGGAGAAGACTGTCTCCGAGAGAAGGAGGCAAGGGGCAGCAGGGCTCCAAGCAGTCTGCTGTCTGCATCGGATTCTGAGAGAGCAGAAGGACGTTGACGGACAGGGTCTTAGCCTCGTCTCTGTTTGGGTTATCAGAGCTGTGTCCACGCTCCCTTCTTCCCGTTGAGGATGGCGCTGCGGGCAGGCAGAGTCCATGCTGGGGAGGTGGAGAGATGTCTGGCTCTGTATCTTCCTCACCCCAGCTCCCTCTCACATCACCTCTAAGTAAACGACTCTCTGAAAATGAAATGCTGGATTCAAACATCAGCAGTTTCCTTGGTGAATTTTGAAGAATTATTCAGGTTTGTTCAAACCTAAGCTCAGGGCTTGGGTAGGCATTTGCCAATTTATATGTCCGGCAAAACCAAAGACACATGCTTTGGTGGACAGAGATTCAGTAGACAGACATGGTTCTCTCCCACAGGCCCGGGAACTCTGGCAGCTGGTCATGATGGCTTCAGTGACCCGAGGTTTCTCCGTATGAGGAGGGAGCATGGATCTTTGGTGACGTGGGTATCTCTCTGGTGCACAGGCCTCTCAGATGGGCCTCTTGAGCCTGAGCCTCCTGCTATGTCCTGACGGCATCTTGTATTTAAGGATGCATGCTTCTTAAGCACTGAGGTCCCTAAGCAGCACAACGGCTTCAGCTGGAATCTAACTGCAGTAACCTTGACATGTCAGATGCTGCCAGAGAAGTGGCTGCCTTGGGCTGCTTGGTCCATGCGCTGGTCTCCAGGTGCTCTGTGGCGAGGCAGGGGCTTCTGGGCACTGCTGACAGTGCCTAGCTCCCATCTCACCTTGCACTTGATCCAGCCAGCAAGATGACATCCCTGTGCCTTTCCTTCCTGTGACGATGGCAAGCCCTGGGGCTTCTGTCCAGAAGGCGAGCCATCGGGGGCATTTTATACCCATCGAGACAGTCTCCTCTGCACAGGGTCAACTCCCCTGCCCATTAGACATCTCTACCAGGTTTTCTAGAAGTGGGGATGTAAATCTAGTTGAGATTTTAGTCTTCACAAAAAAGGACAAGTGGACAAGGAATTTGCTGCCAGATTTATGTGACACTGATGAGTTCTTTTCCCCTAGATTCTCATTTTCTCCTGGCCCCTCTTCATATGTCACAGGGAAGATGATCGAAACCTCCAACGGTCCTTATAGTATGTGGCTCTCTTTAGGAATTGCTGTTTCTGCAAGGAACACCCTGACATGGTGGCTGGCCATGAGCTCAGGGGTGGAGAAGGGTCAGGCCTTGCAGAGTGGGAAGCCCACTTTGCACCACTTTCCAGAAACATGGCTGAGTTTTAGTTTCTTTGTGAAATACCTGGCAGGTTCTCATTCACAGCTCTGTGCACTAACTGCTAAGCCTCAGGACCCACTAAATCCCCTCACCGGGACCACAGACCATTCCTCAGGGTCAGCTCAGGCTCTTGTAGCTTCCTTGGGAGGGGCAAGGCTGTCCTCCCGGAGAGGAAAGCAGGGGGCCGGTGGAGTTCAGGAGCAAAGGCAGGGGCAGCCCAAATCCATCAGCAACCAGCTGCTTCACAGAAACAAAGCTAATCACAGGAACACCTGACTGCTCTGCTGTAAGTCATTTACTACAAATTCACTAATCTGTAGTAAAAGAATGAATTTAACTAATTTACTACAAATGCTCAAGCATAGCCTCAGAGAGCAGCTGGCTGTCACGAATGGCACACTTGTGAGGTCGTGGGGTCCAGGGTGCTTGCTCCGCACAGGGCCAAGGGGGTCCTGTACGTCTGTGTGTTCCCGTGGCTGCCCTGACTTGCAGCAGAACATCCTGTGCCCCTAAATCCGAGGACTCGAGCGGCGCCTCCTTCTGCTGCCGTGTGGCCCCTGCAGAGCCTCTGCTCCTCGGAAGCGCTTTCTAGTCCTTCCCGGTCACAAGCCAGGCCACATCACGCTCTCTTGGGAGGGTTCAGAGTGCAGCCAGGCCTGGCAGCCTTTAGGATAAATGGAATCCCAGACCCAAGTCTCTGAAGTCCAAGTACATACAGTTCATCTTTACAGAGCAGCCCAAAGATGGGGTTTCAAACCAATATAACCTTCCTCGGCCTGAGAGATGTAGAGGGCTGTGTGATTATTCTTATTCTTAGTGAATTTAAATTTCTACAAGGGACAATAGAAATATCGCTGAACAGAAGAGGCCACTGTGCTCATTTGGCTTAAATGTCGTGAGAAACTCGGATTTTATTTTGGCATTAGACTCTGATGCTTGGTGAGTTATAAACATGTAACTTCTGGGCTTTTCTGAAATGCCAACTTCAGGGCACAGCCTGTGCAGAGATGACCTGGGAAAGGGGGCTGCCTGGGAGACTTGTTAAAAATAAGCATGCCATTCTGAGGAAGAAAGAAAGCATTTTGGCTTTTGTTAAGATGACAGGTACACAAAGGAACCTACCCGTGAGGTCAGTTGGTGGGAACAATAGAAGAGTTGCCTTTTTTTTCTTGAAATGCATTCGGTTAATTTTGTGAGGTCCAGGAGGGCACAGAGCAGGCTCCTCCTCTCCATGTTCAGATAAAACGTCCCATGACTGCGGCAGTGAACCTGCTCTGCGGTCAGCCGCCCTGGACACAGATCTCAGTCCAGTCCAGCAGCGAGTGTTAGACTTCTGGTGTTTGGAAAGGTACTTTGCTGCCATGAATGCCCTCCGTCTCCAAGGGTACTGGAAAGTTACCTTACACATAAGGTTTGTCCTATTAGTGTAAACAGAAGTCAATGCTCCCAAGGGTATGTCCGGGGGAGCGGTGCCCTAGCCCTCCGGAGGCTGTGCACACACAGTGCTATGTCCCTCTGCGAACCGCTGCAGTGCTAATAACAGCTCAGCTCACCTCCCAGCCCCTCCAGCTGTGTCTCCCTCGTTGCTGGTGTATGCCTCTCAATCTCTCTCTGGAGCAAAGTGGGTTTGCCGTGTCCCACGTGCAATGCCCTTATTCAATGGTGTGGGCCCAACTGCATACATGCTCCTGTTCCCTCCAGGTCTTTGGCCTCCCAGGATGATCAGGTTCACAGCGCCTGCTTCTGTTGAAGGACCCTGTCCAGGTGCACGAGGTTCATCTCATTCCAGACTGCGGGCCCCTCCCCTGGCCTTGCTCTTCCCCTTGCTAATAGCAGAAAGGCAATGCCTGTTTCTAGTCCTCAAAGGAAGATGATCCCGGTCCTTGCCAAAGTTTTCTAGAGGGTGGCATACAGAATGAGACTAGGCCCTTTGTTTCTCAGCTGTGTGGGTCTCCTGTAATGACAGACAGGGACGGCACGGCATTTTCAGGTTGATAAGCTCTGTAAAACGCAGGCAGTGTCATGAGGAGCCCACCAGAGGCTCAGGTCACGTGGTTCTCAGTCACGGAGGTCAGATCCAGGCCCGGCAAGTTGGAGCCAAGTGGAGTCTGAAAGCAGACAAGGGCTGGATCAGAGGCATCCGTGTGGGGTGAGGCCACTGCTCAGCCAGGTTCTTCAGATTTCTTCAAATAAGTGGTCACAAAAAGGAAAGCAAAATGCAATTTCTCTGGAAAAATAAAATGCATGTGGGTTTTAAAAGAGATGTTGTGTGACTAGGTAAAGGTTTATTGGTTCACATCAAAGGCTCTAGAATCCAGACACATTCCATGCACGGCTTCCCTCCTCAAGTGTGTTCTCTAATCTGAGTGGAGAAGTTCCATAAATACACTGTCTCATTCCTAGAGGAGGAGGATATCTCTGAGTCGCTCATGTTGCAAGCATGCAGAGGCTCCCTGGGAGGCAAAGCTACAGTGGGGAGAAACAGTCATTGATCAATTTAGGGAAAATGAAAAGCAAAAATTCATGCTGTTTTGACCAAATTACAATTTGAGAGGTTACGTGTCCACTTTTTAGGTAGATTTAGGCTGTATTGTGATGACAGCAAAAGAGTAAAATACAAAGGTCTAAAAACGAAGCCTGATTTTAGAATCTGGTCCACTCGAAACTTCTTATATTGACTCAGTAAAATAAATGATGTATTTCTTCTTGGAGTCAACAAATCATTATTGAACACCTCTTTAAGGCCAACCTCTGTGACTGACAGGAATGGACACGAGTAACATGAGTGTCCTGTCTCTAGGAAGGTTCGTCACAATCCACTCAGAGGACAGATGAGCAGATAATGCCTGGAGAGTGTGATAGGCTTTGGAATCTTGGAAAAGCGTCTGTGAGGGCTCAGACTGGGTGTCTGACCACCTAACATGTGAGGACATCATGCTGAAGGAATGAAGGCAAGGAGGAAGAAATCCAGGCGAGGCAGAGGCATTCTGGTGACGTGGGTGGATGGATGTGTGAGCAGATATGTGGATGGATGGATGGATGGATGGATGGATGGATGGATGGATGGACGGACGGATGGACGGATAGATGGACGGATGGATGGACGGATATGTGGATAGATGAACAGATGTGTGTATGGATGCATACATAGATAGGTGGATGAATGGATGAATAGATGGACACATACATAGATGGAAAGGTGGGTATATGGATGGATGTGTGGATGGATGGATGCATAGATACATAGGTGGATGGTGTATGGGTGGTGGATGAATAGATAGAAGGATGGATGAATGAATGACTGTCACATTTAAAGAATGGGCTGGATCATTGAGAGGGTAGATTGTAGGGAATGAGCAAGAGATCAGAGATGTAAAATTAATCTTAGCAGGCTGAGACCAGAGGATCCGGGTTCGCGGCCAGCCTCAGCTACCTAGTGAGGCCCTCTGCAACTTAGTGAGACCCTGTTTCAAAATAAAGAATAAAAAACAGGGCTGGGGGTATAGCTCGGAGGTAGGATGCCCCTGAGTTCAATCCCCAGTACCACACAAAAAAAAGGCCAAATTATAAAGAACCTTATGTTTGGATGATAGATTTGAGGAAGGGTAGAAAGAAGAAGGATTTTTAAAAGGGATTTCCTTTTTTTACTTATATTGTTTGAATTTTTTTCTACCAGAATACATAATCAGAAAATAATCTATTTAGGGTTTTGTAAAAGATAAAAGGGTTTTTATTTTTAGATCGCCTTTGGGCTTAGTCATTAGTGACTGACTTGCCATGACATGAAGATGTGCAGTTAATCCTCAATTCTTGCCGGCAGTCATCCTGAATCGAGGCACACTCTTGTGGAAGCAGGTGCCAGAGTCCTGGAGATGGGAAGAAAACCCTTGTGCCCACCCCAGTAGCCTGGGCGGCTTCACACCTCATGATGGATGGGTTCATTTTCTCAGACGCAAGCGCTAGTGAAGTCAAGACACACATATTTGGGTTCTAAAGTAGGAGCTGGTTGTAACTTCATGCATTTCCTACAACCCCCACTCGTCTTTGATAATCATGTTTTGGAAACAAGTTTTCTAAAGATAAAGGTCTACTAAAGAGCACAAAGTAAGTGCCATGAGGAGACTGAAGTCGAGGTGGAAAAGGCCCCTGGAGGAGAGCTGGGGCTCCTCTGGAGGATGTGCCCTACATTGGAGGGACTCTGGGATGGCCACCAAGGTGACGCAGAGGGTTAAGCTGGGGTTCAAACAACACTGAGGAGTGCTAGTGTAAGTCTGACCCTGAGCGATCCTGGGGGTGCCGTGTTCACAGGCTCTGGCTCCTGGTGCCCAGGGTTAGTGGGTGCAAGTACACAACATGCTGTTGTGGAGAGGGAGTCTGCCTGCAAGGGAATCTGCTTACCTGGTGCTGACACACAGCTTACAGAACCCACGGGCTCCCCCAGAAGGGAGGGCTGATCCTTTGCCGAGGAAGAGAGAGTACTCCAGTGCTGCCCGGTCTGTAGACAGTCAACAGGTCTGCAGGCTTCGAAGTGCCCTCTTAGCTGGGGCACCTGTTGCTAATGAGCGACGGCATATCCACACTCTGCCACCCTGAGTCTCTCTGCACACATGTGTGCTGGGAGATGTGTGTCAGTTCACTTTGGTCCCCGGGGATTCCTGGAATAAGTTTGGAGTTTCCCAAACAGGAATCTTCAGCTCCTCGTTCCTGGCTAGTCCCTGCTTGCCTCTGTGGGCAGGTGGTCTTGGAGGATCCCATCCCACCCTCCAGGACACCGTTTTCCTTGCTCCTGCTCCTCCTCCAGGCCTTCAGCCCACTCTTATTCCCAACAGAGACCCTCTGGGGAAGAAATCAGGAGATGACTGGGAACACAAGATAGAGAAGTCAGTGATTGATTAAATGTGGGCTGAGAAAGGGATCACCAAAGAGGCTCGTGGGGTCTTAGCATAGCAGGCTGTGTGGCTGGTGGCCCCATCTATGGAAAGAGGGAGCTGGAGGAAGGGCTTCTAGTGGGCCATGGACTCTCTGTTCTCATGACCGGAGAGACACTCTGGTTTTTGTTGTTTGTACAGTAGCTTCTCTACTTACGATAGGGCACCTTCCAGGTACACCCATCGTAAGTTGGAAATACCATAGGCCAAAAGTGCACTGGGCACACCCAGCCTACTGAGACTGTGGCTCAGCAGCCTAGCACCCAGAGTCCCAGCTGTGTCTTGCCACGATTGGTGGCTGTCTGGCTGCTGTGGCTCCCTGCCACTGCCCAGCATCAAAAGAAAATATCACACCACATATGGATAACCTAGGAAAGACCAATGCTCAAAATCTGAGGCATGATTTCTACTGAATGGGTGTTATTTTCGCACCACCATGAACTCGAAAAATCAAAAGTGGAACCATTGTAGGTTGGGGATTGTCTGTGTAACCTTGAGATAAAGGTATATCCTTTATAGGAATGATGCATATGTATAAATAACAAAAATGATAAGCAAGAAAACCCACCTCCCGGGAAGACATGTGGTATAGCTATTTGAGACGAGAGGTCTCTATCTAAATGAGAATCTCCCTGTCAACGATTTCTCCTCTGAACATCCCCTCCTATCTGTTCCTGCTTACTAGTGCGTGCTGTCCGTTCTGAGCAGTGTATCAATAAGCTAAGATAAATCCAGGAGGAGCCGCGATGCACACATGCATCGCTTCTTTTTCCTGTCTCCTCATAGCTCATTTCTCTACACTCAGCTTAAACTCTGCGTTCCATCGCTGTAATCACTGTTACATTCACCCTCGATTCTCTTCTCTCTGCGGCACTTGCTCAGTAAAAAACCCTGGCCTTCCTAGAATCCAGCTCATCACACTTTGCAGGCAAGGCAGCTGGGCCCCGTGGCTCAGGGTGCACTTGCAGAGGGTGTGCCCCTGCAAGCAACCCTCCCACTGGTCCCTGTGGGCAGGCTCTCCCCCTGCACCCACGATGATTCCACGCCTCTCCTCTTCCTGAGCTCTGACAGCTGCCCTCCCTGTCAAATCTCTGCCCCTATTCAGGAACACAGGCACCCTAGCTTGGGCCTCTTCCTTCCTCTCTCCTGGTGATTGGGGTTCCAGCTCCCATGAGAAGGCTCCCCTAGCTGTTGGAGCACTGGGTCCCAGGTAGGGACACGGTTACTTACAGCCATTCTGGATCATCTCATACTCTTACCGTCATGGCTGCTCCTGCAACTTGGCCAGGAAATGTAAAAAACACTCTGACTAGTTTTTATGATGTGCTCCTTAAAGTCCTAAACTCCCCTGGAGGAGGTGCCCTGAATAGGCCTGCCTACATCAGCTGGAAGAAATATATATCCCCACAGCTTACCCCTGGCTTAACTAGTTACATGACCTGGTGCAGCTCTGTGACCAAGGTTTACAAGAGGCCCCTCAGGGACATATGCCGCACCCCTGAGACCAAGGTGTCTTGCATGTGTGTTGGTCCTAAATCCACCAAGTGTGTCATGTGGGGCCAGGAGGACGCACAGCCACCTCTGGACACCCCACTGTTATCTATGTGTCCTCCTACTGCTGACAGCCTGGTCTCTGCCCCTTGGAAGCATGGCCATGTCAAAGTCCCAGGCCTTCAGCATCTGGGGCATTGCCGCGAGCCCCCTGCTCCGGTCTGCCCAACCAAGCAGCTGCTCCTGTCTTTCGTGTCAGAAACTTCCCGAATAATTTAAAAACATCCCTTCACTGCAGTGCCTTTCCTAACCTACCCATTTTCTCTGATCTCCTTTAAAACCAAACTCTCTCTCTTTTTTTTTTTTTTTTTTGCAGTACTGGGGATTGAACTCAGAGGCATTCTACCTCCAAGCTATACCCCTAGCCCTATTTTTTATTCTTTATTTTGAAACAGGGTCTCACTGTGTTGCAGAGGGCCTCACTAAGTAGCTGAAGTTGGCCAAGAACCCGGATCCTCCGGTCTCAGCCTCCCAAATTCTGGGATTACAAGCGTGCGCCACCACGCCCGGCTCAAAACCAAACTCTTTTAATAGTGATAATAATAAAAAATACTGTAGAGAAGTTGGATCTTTGTGTGCTATGGATGGCAGTGTGAAATGGCACAGTCACTGTGGAAAACAGTATGGCAGCTCCTCCAAAAGCTAAAAATAAAGCCACCGCATGATCCAGCAACTCCACTGCTAGGTACTTATCTGAGAGAATTGAAAGCAGGGACTTAGATGCTTGTACGACAGATATTTGTCCACCCAGGTTCATAATAGACAACACAGGTGTACAACTACAGATGAATGGATACACAAAATGTGTGTGTGTATGTGTGAGTGTGTGCGACATCTATACATCTGTAACAGAATATTCTTTTGCTCTTAAAAAGGAAAGACATTCTCACATGCTACTGCATGGATGACCCTTAATCATATTATGGGAAGTGAGATCAGCCAGTCGGGGAAGGAATAACTCGGCATGATCCCACTTATATGAGGTCTCCAGAGTCCTCAACTTCATGAGACAGAAATTGGACTGGCTGCCTGGGACTGGGAGGAGGGAGGAACAGGCTTTGGGAGATGGGAGGGGCTGATGGTGAATGTCCTTAAAACTACTGAACCGTGCACCTAAAAACAGTTAAGGCAACAAGTCTTACCTTCTGCGTCTTTTACCGCAGTTACCATTTTTTAATGAAGCCTCTACTTCCCACTCACGTCGGTTCTTCCGGGCCAGGTGTTCTTCAGCCTACGGCCTGCGTGGTGTGCCTGGTCTAGATGACGCCTTCCCTGCTCCTTCCAGGAGCACTGCACAGGACGCCTCCTCTCCACGCCCTCTTGACTTCCCTCCTCCCGCTGACTTCCTCAGAGCCTCCGTCTTGCAACTCTCAGGTTGGGGCAGCTGACTCGGTTGATCCACAGACCATCTCTAGGTCTGCAGTCCCACCCTGCCAGCTTAGGGTTGGTACCCTTGACCTCACCCTTGACCTTCAGTCCTGCTCACCGGCTTGATTCTTGACCTCTTCTGCGTGTGCCGTGGGCAGCTGAGACTCACTCTCCAGAGTGAGGATTAAAAATGGCCATAGCTTCTTTGCCATTCCTCTTGTCAAGGGGCCAGATGGAGTGGAGTACTATCTCAGTTACCGCTTAACTGCATAATCCATTATGTCGTACGTGCATTATTTAATAATGAAAACAACAAGCATCAGCGCACACGACTTTTACTCAGTTTAACAGACATTTGGAGGGTTTGCTCTGTGCTAAACTGCACAAAAAAACAAATTCTTGACTGTCAGTGTTTGAGGGAAAGGTGAGTTTCACACCTACTGGCGGGTGCAGCCTTTGTCTTCTTGTCTCCATCTGTGGATGCCAGTGGCGATGACCGTCAGGTGAAGGTTCTTGCAATGAGCTAAGCGCAGGTCTGTTTTGCTGGTCACAGTTTAAAACAGATTTAAGCAGGCATGCTTGCAGTCTTGTTTGTTGAGGGTCCTGCCGCCAGGAGTCTTAATGCAACTTGCCCACCTGGAATACCTGGGTGTTCTCTTTCCTACCAGTGGGTTTTCCCTCCACAATCCTTATAGCTGAAGCCACATGAAGCTCAGGATATGTGAAATTTCAAAGTGCCACCTGCTGCATTTTGGGTTAAAGCCCGTCGTTCCAGAGCATCAAACACGTGGGTGCTGGGGATCAAAGACTTCCTGAGGATGAGGTCAGCCCTTGGACCACGGCAGGACACCCAGGAATCCGTGACTGAGAGCAGAAGGGCAGAGGCCCACCGGAGTGAGCCCCTGCCAGATCTGCACAACCCTCACAGAGCTGGAGCTGGAGCTTCCCCCGCCTGCCCCCTGACGCAGGAGAGTACTCTGGGGCTCACTGAAGCCGAGAGTCACCGCCTCCTGGTGCCAGAACACATCCACTTGAAAGTGGCCCAAAGAATAACAAGACTGGCTATTTTCATGCTATCACGGCATTCCAGAACATTCTGCTCCCTCAAAGAAAACCCAGACAGAGGTCATCTGCCTTTTGCAGGCACACTGCGCAAGAGAGAAGGCGAGGACGTTGGAGGGTGTCCGCAGGCTCCTACAGCCGGCTTCCCTTGCTCCTCTGAGCCCTCAGGACAGGCAGGTAGGGTTCCTTCCCAGCACAGGCGGTGAGGTCACAGAGGAGGAACTCCATATGCAGGCCTGCTCAGAGGGAGCCGTGGTGCAAACACGAACCCCTTCCCCAGGTCAGAGGCTCCCAGAGCACCATGGTTCCCGTCTGCTCAGTGGGCCTGGTGGTGACTGTGGCCGGCAGGCTGTGCCCTGATCTAAGTCCATGAGGTGTACAGCAGCACCTGACCCTGAGTTACTCCATTTTCTGACGCAGTACTTTGCTGTGAATGACTCCCTTTGTGCACGGGGGCCGAGGTGGGATGACTCCACATTGTGTTTGTACAAACCAAGGGCATCCGCACAGCACTGCCACAGCCATGGACTGTAGAGAACTACTTCATGCCAACTTGTCCAACTAAGTCAGGAGCCCTGGATACGTGGATGTCCCAAATCATACCAGGAACACCAGACACTAAGCTTATCAACCTTACCACAGATAACCCTTCACCGGAGACTCATGAAGGAGGAGCCCCCAAGACTGGCCAGGTGACACTCTGCCCCTGCCCAGGAAAATCACCACAGCAATGAACTTCTGATCCTCTGTGCCGGGCTTCAGTGCAGTTACCTGTGCTCCTGGGGACAACTCGTTGCCCACCCCAACTGGCACCTCAAGCTAACACTTTAATCTGACGCTCTGAAACTGTTGTCAGTCCTGACCTAAAAGATGTGAATCCAACTTAAGTTGCCCACATATCAGCAAATGTCACCAAGAGAATTAGCTTCTTGGGAAATATTCATCTAAATGTCCATGTGTAAATTGTAAATTACAGCTGAGTGGGGGTGGAGCACCCTTGTAATCCCAGTTCTTGGGGGGTTGAGACAGGAGGATTGCTGGTTCAAGGACAGCCTCAGCAAGTAGTGAGACTCTGATTAACCAAAGGAGACCCTGTTTCAATATAAAAATAAAATAGGGCTGGGGGTATAGCTTGGAGGTAGAATGCTCCTGGGTTCAACCCCCAGTGCCACAAAAATAAATAAATAAAAGTAAGAAAATAAATTGTGAGCCAGGTGTGGTGTAATCCCAGCATTCGGGAGGCTGAGACCGGAGGATCCGGGTTCGAGGCCAGCCTCAGCTACCTAGTGAGGCACTCCTCAACTTAGTGAGACTCTGTTTCAAAATAAAGAATAAAAAATAGGGCTAGGGGTGTAGCTTGGAGGTAGAATGCCCCTGAGTTCAATCCCTAGTACCACAAAAAAAAAAAAAAAGAAAATAAATTGTGAATTAAGTCAGGTTCAGTAGACTGGATTAAGATAACTTCCAAAATAACAATTATTTGTCACTTTACTAATACTGCATCGGTGAGAAAGTTCTCTTTTTCATCTGTTCAAGTGGGGTGTAAAATGCATACATGTTCAAGTATGTAAGATTGTGGTGAGTGTTTTTGCAGAGTCCACAGATGGTCTGCAGAGCCAGAAGGGCAGAGGATCACTGAGGGCTTGGATGGCCAGGCCTCGGACCATCCCTAGCTCCTCTGCTGTAGGCAGGTGACCTTGGGCCATTGAGCGAGCCCAATAGGTCTCAGTTTCTTCACCTGGAAAATGAGAGCCAAGAAATGCACCCGCACCCAGGGAGGGCTGTGGGCTGCAGGGCTGCGCAGAGATTCTCAACACAGTGCTAGCATCCATGAGTCTTCCATAATTGTCAGATTCAGAGATGAACAGTTTTTGCTGCTTTCTAATCAAAATAAAAAAACAGAGATCTCAAAATTACTTGCATGTCCCCGATAAAATAATTTCTTACCTAGCTCCACTGAGAAGGGCCTTCGGGGTAGAAGCCAGGGTTCTTGAGAAGTATTGTTTGCAGAATGGTGTGGTGAGGAAGGGCTACCGCCCAGCAAGGCATCCTCGGGAAAGCTGAGTTGCTGGGCTGGAGCCCTGTGTGGGCTGCATTTCACGATGGTGTGCATGGCGCCTGCAGGCCTGAACTTGGTGGAAGAGGAAGGCCAGTGGGCATCTGGTCACCTGTTTCCTGCTTATAAGAAAAGGCTTTTGATTTTTTTAAATCTTTAAATGTGTGCAACCTTCAGAAAGAATTATACATCTATACAAATATAAAAATAGAATTTTTGTATCCAATCCTCCCGGGAAAATAATCCTCCTCATTTTTATCCAGTAACAGTACATTTTTAAAATTCTGAGTTTCTCAGAAAAAAACAAAGTTTTACTGTTTCCTCACTCTCGTGCTGAGCAGTATCTTCTATATTTGAGTGAGATTTGAGGTTCTTGCATAAGGGGAGAAAACGAGAATCTGTTTACTCTGGAGGAGGAACTAGAGAAAGGGAATTCCTAACTTCATCTCTCTCCATGCATGGACACTTCACAGAACGCTAACTCCTGTAGCTACTGATGTCAACATCAATAGGAAGTTTGAGTTAAAACAGAAGCATAGACAGCCCCGAAGAAAGTTGCCCTCTGACGCTTGGTGAGCGCCACTCACAGGACAGAAATGATCACAATGTTCAACAGAGACTTTGTTCCTGCTGGAGCCTTCCAAGGAAATACTAAAGGAATTTGTTGTAAAACACATACTGTACACGTATATAGAGTTACATACCATATAAAAAGGAAGGTATACTGTCACCCATAAGAAAGCACCCACCGTAAGTGTTTAAAGGTTAAAATATTTCCTGCTTCCCTGATAGCAGACCGACAAGGGGTGGGTGTTGGGCCAGATATTAGGGAAGCAGGAAATATTTCAACATGTAAACACTTATGGTGGGTGCTTTTTTATGGGTGACAGTATACCCTCCTCTTTATATGGTACATAACTCTAAATACATACGTGTACAGTATGGGTAACCACCCAGTCCCCCAGGGAACCACAGAGCCCTCAGCAGCTGCACGTTCTGTTCTGTGCAGGTCGGGGCTGGAGGGATCCAGTGCTTTTTTATGCTCCTCCTCCTCCTCCTCCTCTTCCTCCTCCTCCTCCTCTTCCTCCTCCTCCTCGGGGTCTGACATTGATCTTTGCCCTCTCCTTGAAGCCTTGAGAAATGATGACATCCTTTTGGCTCTTGTGGATGAGCGTGTGTATTATTTCTCAAAGAAGACTCGGAAACTCCATTAAATTACTTTTTAATAACAAAAATAGAAAGCATCTCGTTCTTCTTAGAAGTCATAAATGGTATGAGAAACGAAGGAACTGAAACACGTTACATTTGATGAATTTAGCAAAACATGGAAATTCACTGGTAAAATGACACGTGATTCAATTATATAATAATTATTGTGTAAATATTTGATATTAAAATTAAACAAAGTCGGTTTCCTCTGCCCATGACTCATTATTGATGACCCCCTGCTTCACGCCCTTCTGTGGGAAAGGGGAAAGAGATGGCCAAGTGCCAAGGAAGCCTTCCCACCCAGGAGATGCGGTGTGCTCCCAACACGTCTGGGACATATTTTATGAAAATAAGGTTGGGTCTCACCACGGGGGCTGAAGTGTGGTGCTGCCTCTTCCCTCCCACTGTCTGGAAAAGTGGGAATCACTTCTCAGGGGGATCTGCCTTCCCTTGGCCACACTGCTGCCTGAAGGAGTCTGTGTCCTCTGGCTGGGTTTGATTCGGAGGACCCAGCTGACGTCTTACAGGTATCACAACTCTAGGCTCATTATAAAACCACACAAAGTTGCAGTAGTGTGCAGGAGCTCTGTTTCTTAAGAAAATAATGTAATTTCTGAGCACTCAGCCGGGCAGTTTTAGCTGCTGTGCACGTATCTTCTTGCAATGCTCTGGCTGTCTATGAACGCCGGGTCCAACGCGGCCACCTTGGCAGCAAGGAAGGAGTGGATGCAGTGCAGGACGGCGGTCAGGTCCGGGAACTCCAGCTCCTGGGCGAAAGAGCAAAACAAGATGTGTGCGGTGTGTCCCCTGGAAAAATGCATCATAAGATAGTTAACAGACTCTGTGCTTCGTGAACTCCAAGAAAGTATGGAGCCATGCAAAACAGCAAGGTCTAACGTACAAGAACAGTGCCATGACCGCAAGGTGCTTGTAAGCATGAATGTACTATTCTTCGTGTTGATAACTCTGATAAGGTAGGTACTTGCTTTCTTGAACCTCCCCTGGGTCAATACACATTTCCTTTATTTTGTATTCTCACTTGGTCTGTGCTGGTTTTGGTTAAGTCAGACCTGAGGTTCACTCAGGCAGGGTCCTCAGCCAGCACCTCACTTATAGTTGGTGACACTGTGCTGTGGGTCTCACTGCAGGAGACTTGTATTATTTGTGACCTTGCAGAGTCAGTCCTTTGTCCTGGGTGTATGGTGTCTATCCATGCATGTCCTCTATTCTTCTTGGAAGGACAGCCATGGCCACCTGGTGCTGAGTGAGCCAGGAGCATCCTCAGTTCCTCCTTGGCCTGTTGCCATGCCAACGGGAGGAGGAAGAAATGATGCTCAAGTGGCCAGGTCCCCCAGGAGATGGCGGTGCCCACCCTCCTCAGGAGAAAAAAAGAAAAGAAAAACCCTTAACTAACTCCTGGATCCTTACTTCCCTACCTTAAGGATTGTAAATGATTTCAGTTAAGAGTAAAAATAGCACACACTGCAACATTCTTTTCCCCACAGGAATTAACCATGACAGATCAACAGACATATTGGCAATGGATCCCAAAGCTGAAGGAACAGCTAAAACCAACTGTCTGGGAAGTCTGCTGTTGCTGGGAAAATGTCTTCGTGCTTTTGGTGAGATACGAACCCTCCCCATCCTGCTGCCCATCCTACCAGTGGGGAAGAGCTCTGAGCCCCCCACCCCGCCTCGCCTTGCTTCTTATTATATTGATATAATAAAGGTCCAGCATGATGAACAAGATGTAATTCCTTTTAAGGTGGCTGCTAATTGATCAGCATCCTATTTACTGTGTTTCAGCAAAGCTCTAGTATATTCTAAACTGCTGAGAGACATAGGAGAGAAAGCCCTGCCATTCTCAAGGACAAGAATCAGCCTGGCTTGTCAGTCCCCAGGTGTTCTCCTTACAGCATCTCCAGGAGCCAGTCACCCTGCGGGAGCCTAGGGCAGCTGACTACCAGGCAAAGCTGTTCATCTCGACATCCGTGTCTGCTCTTCTAAGCTGCTTGCCTTTGTAAACCGAGGATCTGACACTGCAAAAACAACCTCCATCTTCAGTGACAGTAGGAAGTCCACCTGAACGTCTCTCCTGGTCTCTTCACGTCTCTCCTGGGCCATGATATCCAGGTCCTGTATGCCTCAGGGGCTCGGTTTCATCTATGCAAATTGGAAATTGCTTTACGAGTTCCCAAACTTACCCAATAATAGCACAACACACTGAAAGGAGAAAGCCACCAGCCTCCAGTGCTTATGCACAAATCCAAAAGCAGCATCAATAAGGTATGTAAGTTGAAGCCACACCTCGGAATCTTTGACAGCGATGGCAGAACAAAGAGAACCTGTACCACTACATTCCTCACAAATTCAAAGTCCGTAGTGCTAAAATTCAGGAATCAGGCAAAAAGCTTCTGAAACAAGTCAGCTGTATTTTGATCCAGACACTGAATAAGCAGGCATCCTGTGAACCTTTCACAGAATGTCTCTAATTCAGCCAAAGGCTGGGCCATGATGTGAGTTTCCTAACCAGATGTTACCAGCAAGGCCATCCGGAATGACTGCTTCCCAAGAGAAGCCAATTAGAGCAGCCTTCTGACACTCCATTTGAAGTGGATGTTTGGGGTTAATTCTAATGCCAAGTCTCAGAAATCTCGTGCTCTGTGGAAGGTGATCGATATTGTTGACATAACCAAAAAAGCACGGGCTGTTAAAAATGAAGAGTTTACACAACGTTTACTCAAAGCTTTGCATCATCCTCTGAGATGGTTTGGTGAGTCCTAGTTCAGTGTTGGAGGTAGAGCAGGCCAACCTAGAAGAGCCCCAGTCCAGGGAGCCAGGCCCCAGCTCACCTGCCCAGGAGTGGAGCAGGGCTGAGCTAATGGAGTTGGTACTATCTGAGAGGTGGATGGTGCATGGTGGATCTGTGGTTAAGGCCAGCACTTGTGCATGTGATCCTTTAAATAAGACAGGAAGCCATCTGGACAAGTATGCCAGGAAGCTACGCCAGGAAAGAGGGGTGCTCGGAATCTGTTCTGCAAAACCAGGCTCCTAGGATAAGCCACCCGGGCTCTTCCTTTACAGATATTACAAGAAATCCTCTCCCCTTATGACAGAAGAGTCCTCTCATCTGCGTAGTGCAGAATCTGCTGGGGTATGACAAACAGACAGACGGCCAGACAGATAGACAGCAGTGGCTGCTTCTGACTGGAGTGAGGAGGAAAGAACACCCCCACAGAGGCACCAAGTTTATGTAAGAAAAGGAGAGAAAGTTCACTGGATTTGCCTCTTTTAACCATGCAACTGTGAGACCAGTGGACAAGGCAGGGTGTCCCCTCCTTGCTGCTCCCAGCAGCAGCAGGAGGTGTCCCCGCAGACGGGCCCAGGGCTTTCAGGAACAAAAGTCTGGGCCAAGTCCTTCTGAAACTGCACACTCACCCATCCTGTGGGGGGCTGGTGGGAAGGACAGACCAAAGGCCATTCTCCGGAATGGGCTGGCTGGTGGTCCAGCATCTAGGCTCCAGGCCAGATGTGCATCCCTGAGGTATTGCAAGAGGGATGCTTGGAAGGCTGCCCTGGGCGGAGCCAGAGCCCCCAGAACCCACTGTCCCAGCAGGAAGTCTTTAGAGACTGGAAAAGCAAAGAAAGCAGAGTGTCCCCTCCTGTCCAGCAGGAAGCAGCCCGAGACGCCCTGACATCAGCCCCATCAGGCAGTTCTTGGAGAACTGTAAGGTGACAGGTATGGGGCTGTGAACCACCAGGTACCAGGTGGCTAGGACAGCAGTGACGGAACACCAACATAGGGGAGCTCGGTGGGTAATCTAACATACGCTTTTTCCCGTGGGACAGGTGGAACAAATGTGCTTCTGTGCCCGCAAACGTGAAGTCCATTTTCAGTTGAAGGAGGTGAGTCTTTCATTTGTTTGTCTGGGGAATATAGTTAAATGGAAGAAGCTTTGGGGAAAAAAAATCAAGAAACCTGCCAAGAAAGAAAATAAAGACAAGCTACATAGCACATGATCAAAAATGACCATGGGTTTGTGGATGGATGGGGAGCAGTCTAAGAGTACTGCTTAAAACAGCCATCTTTCTCAATGTGTAAAGAAAACTGAATTATGCTTATAAATAGTACTTTCAGCAAGGACAGCTCAACCAGATGAACCATCAAGGGCCTTGCACGCACACACATGCAGGGCGCTGCACCGGTACAGCAGAATGCAGGCTTTGCTCAAGTATGTGTGGAGCAGAGGTCAGGGACCAAGACATGTCTTTAACAGAGAGAGGACAGAATCAGACCACAATGAAGTGGAGCGACATCAATAGTAAGGAAACCGGAGAACTCGCAGCATGTAGAAATCAAACAACATCCTCTTGAACAACAAAGAATTAGAGAAGATTAGAAAGTAGCTTGAGATAAATAGGACACTGATGAATATATAGCTGTACTGATGCCATGGACTGGACATGTGCGTTCCCCAGAATTCATATGTAGCTGCCCGAAACACCAATGAGAAGGGAGGTGGGCCTTTGAGGGTGATTGGGTGTGGAGGGCATGATGAGGTGGGCCTCACGACGGGATTAGTGTCCTATCAGTAGAAGTGAGAATGGAACTCCCCTCCCTCCATTCCGCCCTCATTCTCTCTACCAAACAAGGACACAGCGAAAGGTTGACCATCTTCCTATGGGGAGATGCCCTCACCGTCAGTGGTACCTGTGCATCTTGACCTTGGACTCGGCTTCCAGGATCCCGAGGAATGTCAGTTGTGTAAGCCCCCAGTGTGCGGAAGTTTTACAGCAGCCTGTGATCACTAACAAAACTCAGAGAGAAAAGTGAGAGAATAATTAAAACCAGAAATGAAAGAGGGGACTTTACGACTGCTGCCCGAGAAGTAAACACGTCGTGAGATGCCGTGTGAGCAAGTCAAGGCCAACGAATCTGAAAACCTGGAAGACATGGATGGATTTTCAGAGACAGACAACCTATCAAGGCGGAATCAGGAAGAAACAGACAGTCTGAAAACACCAAGAACTAGAAAGAAGAAGAGTCAATCAGTAATCAGAAGTCCCCCAACAAAGCAAAGCCAAGGGTCCGATGGCTTCTCTGAATTTTACCAAACATGCCAAGAAGAATCAATGCCAATCTTTCTCAAACTCTTCTAAAAACAAAAACAAAAGCAAAGAGCAGGGAACGCTGACAAGTTTATTATTAAAGGCCAGAATTACCCTGATACCCAATATAGTTAAAGGCACCACAGCCAGCCAGCTCCTACAGTACATGAAAAGTTCACATACCAGGATCAGGGGACATTTATTCCTGGAATACAAGGACCATATATATGCTAAGGAATTAATACTTACAACATGTAAAAAAGTTGGCACAACTCAGTATCAAAAGAACAAATAACCAGATTGAAATGAGAAAAGACCTGAACAGACAGCCTTAAAAGAAAACATTCAAATGACCAACTGACATTAGATCGCACAATGGCCAATCACCAAGGAAAAAACAAATCAAAACCCCAGTGAGACACTGCCTCATGCTGCTTAGGGTGCCTACTGCCAAAACCGAAACCCAAAGCAGAAAACAGCCTGTGTTGAAGATGATGTGCAGAAGTCGGAACATGAGAACGATTGAGGGGACTGTCCATTGGTTTAGCCATTATGAAAAGGAGATTACTCAGAAAAATCAACAATGGAGCAACCATCAGGTACAGTATTTTCACTCCTGGTGAAAATGAAATCAGTGTCTTCTCATTCCCAGTTCATTGTAACATTCTATAAAGAGCCAGGATAGGGAGCCAACCTAAGGGTCCTTCACCAAGATGAACAAACAAAGATGTGGTACGTGCGTAAACATTACTTAATCTTAAAAGGAAGCATATCCTGCTGGTATTGAGAACATGGACAAATGAGAGGAGAGTAGGAGGGTGGGTGTCCGGGCTTCGGAGAGTGCCTGGTCAATGGACACAGAGCTTCCTTCATGTAAGATGGGAAGTTCTAGATGTTAGCTGCACAACGATGCAAATGTAGCTAGACTCTTGAGTTGTGTGCCTTGGAATTTAGGAGGGTAGAGCTCTTGTCCCATGTCTCTTACCACACACAAAGAAGTGTGAGAAGTGGGAAAGTTTAAACGACTTCCCAACACGGGTATCCATCCACAGAGGAAGGGATTACGAAACCATGGGATAGCCGCACAATGGCATTCTACTCAGCAATCAAGAAGAACAAAATAACGTCATTTGCAGGAAAATGGAGGGACTTGGAGAACATGATGTTAAGTGAGATAAGCCAGTCACAGAAAGTGAAGGGTCATATGTTTTCTCTCATATGTAGAGGAAGTTAGGGAGAATTGAGATACCAGAGAGACTTCAGATAACGGAGAAGAAAGTCCAGTGGAGCCAGAAAAGTGGTCTAAGGGAAAGGAGGGAAGAAAAGGAGGATCCATGAAGGAATCACTTCCATTGACATTATATGTGAGAATACCAATGTCAGTCTCAATACCCTGTATGGGGAAGGGGGGAAGGAGTTGGGGGAAAGCCTGTCAAGCGTTGAGTGAATTTATGTCACTATCACTATGATTTAATTATGATGTGAGACAATAATGTGCCAATAAAAGTATAAAAGAAAACAAACGGACCTGCACCAGTGAACTCTGGTTCCTGCTCCTCACCCCCACTGACTTCCCACCACCCAGCAACCCTCCTCTGTAATACACTCGTCCTAATGAGCTACGTCCTTATAAATTCTTTCCATTGATAATGGCGACTGAAATAATGATTTCAAATACGATCTACAGCTTGGTGCAGTTTTCAGCATTTGAATGTGTAAATTCCTCGGACTCTCCCTTAGTTAAATAAGACTTTCAGGAAGCCAGAGAATCTATATTGTGCTTGTCAAAGTGTGAACAATGAGGTCACCTGCAACTTAGCGAAACATTTTTCCCTTCTCTCTTCCCTTAAATTCAGGTACGCTCTATTACGGGAGTGACACTTTCCATCAACATATAAATGTTAATATTACCCACATGTCCTCAATAAATCTCCTCCAGTGGAAATCACACCTCTTTCTTCTACTCCATATTTCCATCTCAGTGCACAAGTGCTAGGCCTTTGTCAAGCATGATGACTGGCCCTCTCGTGATGGATAGCAACTGCCTGCGGTTTTTAGTTTTCTCCAAGTGTCATCGAAAGACCCTAGGGAGAATGCAGAGATGTGCAAAGTCTACAGGCACGTAACAGCTTCTGCTCATCCATGGCAATGCATGGACAGACCTGTTTCCCAGCAAGCTTTCCTTGGCCACCAGCTTCGCAGTGAATCCCAGGTAGAGTGTGTGGGGACCTGGCTGTCCATGCAAGTCTTGAAAGAGGCGTTGTAAAAATAAATGGGTGCGTAGCTGGACTAAATGAGCATGCTTTGTGACCTGCTTTAGAAAAGGCCCGAAGAATCGAAGATGTGATAGTCACATAGCATCACCATGCCAGCACTCGCCTCGTCTCTAACGGACCTGCAGAGGACTGGGTGGGAGCCTGGCCACCCTCCCCTTTCCATAGCACCGTGGTTAATACCTCTGGTACTGAGGCAACCACAATAGTCAGATCTCAGTCCTCCCGAGGACTCATTATGTAGCGGCTGTGATGAGCTGAACTGCTCTCCCTGGAGGCCCGAGGATTCACTCATCACTGTGGTATGGAGGAACAGTCCCTCCATGGTCAGCTTAGCCTAAGAATGCTCTGCCACAGGACTAGTCCCTGGGTCCCAGAGTGGCTATGACCTAGACCCAGTGCAAGGCTGAGCCCGGCAGCCGAAGGCCGTGTCTCTCCCACTGGACATCTCTGTCCGTGAAGCAGAGACCCCGGCAAGGGCCCCCTTGGCACTGCTGTGTGATAGAGTAGGGAGGGTCCTCGGACACAGCAGGGTTTCTGGTACTGTTTCGGTGCTCAATGAATGCTGGTCTTTGCTTCAAACTGTCTTTGTCGAATGAATGCGGGATCCTCATCTTCAAAATGAAAACATAAACTAAGGCAAAAGGCAGGAGCTACAACCCCATTTTTCAAGAGGAAATGCACTTCCTAGTGACATTTTCAAGGCGCCAAGGTCGCTTAGCAGCAGAACTGGTGCTTGAAGCAGAAAGTCCAAGGAGCCCCTTACTGGGGATTTCAGAACTTCCACACCATGAGGTCACTGTGTTATACGCCCAAAAGGTCTGCAGCCATGGCACTTCCCAGGACTTTCTGGAAGAGCTGCATCCGAGGCTTCCCCCAGAGAGGCGGGGCACCTGGGTTGTGGCCTGGAGGGCAGAGGTCAAAGGGGCGGCACAGAGAGATCCAGAGATGGTCAGAGAGAGCCTCGGGGAGCCTCGTCTGGCACCCAGGCTACGCATCTTCAACACCAGGTGGATGGATCTTTATCCACTTTTACCATTTCTGCTGGGGCCAACTCAGGGCTCAACAGTTGAGGTGTGCTGGGTCCTGGGCTGGGGTTACTGTTCCAGGCTTGGTCTTCCTGGCTCACTTCCAGGAAGAGCATCTCAGGACCTGCCCCCTCCCACTTCTAAGTGTTCTATCCTGATCTCTAACACTCCTCTTTCTGCAGCCTCAGGGACCTCGACTGCTGAGGCCTTCCAGGGATATTCATTTCTAGGGAGCAATCTCCACGCCCGTGTGCCCCACACAGGAGGCAGATGGATGCTGGGAAGAAGGCGATGGCTCAGAGGTGCTGGGGAGTCCGGCTTCCAGGGTCAGACCAGACACTTCCCGCCAAGGCACTTCCCACAAGGCAAGCGACATGGTCTCACATGGTCTCTATTCTCACCTCACCACCCAAGGATGCCACACTTGACCTAGCACTGCTCAGAGTAGAATTCGACTACGTTTCTGTTGTTTGCACATTGGGGTTCTGTCCACTCAAAACCCGCACATGGGTGTTGTGTGCACACAGCTAAGGTAGCCAACTAGCTACCTTGTCTTCCTGGGAAAGACTAGGCTCGTAGCCTGCTGTAAAAGCTCATTAAAATGAAAAAGAAAGAAAGAAGAGAAAGACAGGCAAAAAGAAGAGAAAAACTAAGCTTTGTTTTAGTGCAAGTTTCCTGGGGAGGAGACTTTGTAAAATGGTCTCAGGGAGACAGTGGAGGGCCAGGCCCTTGGTGAGCCACTCCCCCTTCCTCTCCAGCTTCTTCTCTTTGGTTCAGGTCCTTTTGCAGAGGACCCTCCACAGTCCCTGCCCCCCCCCCCCGCCCACACACTCGGGGTCATGAGGTTCTCTACTTCACAGCACTTTGTCTGGGTTGTCCCTCTCTCTCTGGCACCGTCTGGCTTCTTGAAAGAGTTTTCTCAGCATGACCAGCTCTGCGGTACCAGCAGTGAATGGCTGAGTCCCTGCTCGGCAGGAAGGCTCCGCAGCCAAGCTCCATCCTCCCAAAGAGCAAATCCTTTTTCTGTCTCAGTGGGACTCTGAACAGGCGCCCACGCTCGCTCCTGCTCAATCCTCCTCTCCGTCAGATGAGCGCAGCTGACTCCTGATGGCAGAGGAGACCTCTCAGACCATCAGAGGGAAAAACACATGCTATTATTTCTCCCAAAGATACAATTATTCTCCATTACACTGCGCTTTGCTTCACTGACTCATTTCTGTTTCCAGGATACATACATGGGAGTATGAGAACCGTATCAGCGCGACCGCGTAGTGATTAAAGCATATCATTTTAGGGCTAATAGCAATCATTTTCTCCTTAGAAACTGGTAAGACTTCTGTGAGGGTGTTAATCCTAGTTGTATTTAGTTCTTTCTGTACTAATTAGCTCCTTCTTCATTAATTTATTCACTTCAAACACATTTATTAAGTGCACATGTATACTGGACCTCGTGCCCAAGATCAAAACTAGGGTTGAGCTACCCTTAAGCTTAATTTGAGGCAGCAATAAAATTGTAAAAAAAACCCAAAAAACTTTAAAAGCAAGCAGTACACACAAAAAAGGGCTGGGAGACTGGGACTACAGCAGGAAATAGTTACAGGGTTAGGGGCACCATTATCTTCTGTAACACACTCAAAATCTTGTCCTCATAATCTAATGAAAGTCACATACAGCCAGCTACACAAAATTGTTTGAAAAGAAACCTGCCTTTATAGAGTTTGTTTTCTCCACACAAGAGAAAGAGGCATAAAGAAAAAAAAAGTACTTTATTTAAAAAAACACTGTGACCTCAAATTGCCAACCAATGTAATCATTATGAAGTCAGCCCTGACCCCAGTGCAAAGAGAAACCAAGCACTTCCACACTGTCCCCACCAAAATTACAGAACGATATCTACTCAAAGAGCAAAAGGAACATTGTTCCACGGTTACCTTTCATTTAACTAGAAAATTGAGTTAATAGAAGAAATATTTTCTCTGGAACTCCTGCCAGCTGACACATTAAGGTAATAAAACCTTCCCGACTGTTATAAAAGCTGTCTATTGCTCACATCAAATTTTTGCAATGGTTTTGAGTCCCAATTCTGAATTCAGTCTTGGGGGCTCTCTGCTTAGGCCAGTTATCAGCTCTAAGAAATCTCCTGGGTTTACCTTTTCCTGCATCTCATGAGCTGTGATAAATGTAGAACTTCAGCTGGTAAAAGGTCATTTCTTAAAATGTCCATGGGATCCACGTTCAGGAGCTTGTGGTCATGCACATGTGTGTTTTCTACTCTGTGGGGTAAGGTAGAGCACTGCTCTGGTCCTCCTCCTGGGTGTCCTCCTGCATCACGAGAAGGCTTTGGTCCTTCACCTGGATACACCCCTCCAGGGCCCAGCAGGCGCCCTGTCCTTGCTCTGCTGCAGTTGGTTAAGCCTCTTCCTCCCCCTACCACATCCCCCAGCTCATGCTGTGAGCAGCAGAGGAGCCTTAGGGAGGCTGGGTTCTGGTGAAGCAGAAGTGTTGGGGCACGGGGCCATGTATCTGGTGTTGCTGCCCTCTAGTCCTGTGTCACCCATGTGAGGACACTTGAGCTACACGGGCTAATTCTTCATACTTGAAATTCTCAGGTGATCTAAGCAAAGAGCCCCAGGAAATTAGGCATGTGTCAAAGTTGCCTACCCCAGATTAACAGGGTATATTTTAGAGCTGTTTTTGGTTATCTGATATCTCCACTCCTTTTTTTAAAAAATTATTGGTGCATTATAATCATACATCTTAAGAGGTATAAGCTGGTAGAGGCATACATGTACACATCTCTCATGTAGCCCTTCCTCACTTCCTGCCTCATTCCCTCCCCCCTCCTCCCTTCTCATGTTCAGTTTAGTGATTGACTTTGATATATTTGTGGATGTGCATCATGTGCGTTAGAGTGCTTCCTCTCCCCCACTCCCATCACCTTCAGTTAGGTCACCTTCTTTGCTCATCTAAGCTTTCTCCTTCTTCATCTAGAGTTCCTCCTATGACTAACACAGGTAACCAAAAGCTGACCAATCGTTACAAAATAAAAATTAAAACCATTAAACCTATGAAATAGGCATGGCCTATGGAAGGGTGCTTCCAAGGTTGATGAGCAGCTGGACTCCCCAAAGCTGGGTCTTGGGGACAAAGGCTCTGTTAGAAGCTGCGGGGCTGGGACGCCCTTAACATACACCCTGAGAGCCAGGAGACCTTCTGCTCTCGCTCAGATGGTGTGAAGAGGGGACAGGTCTGAAGCAAGGAGTAAGCTGCCTTGGTGTCCAGGTAAAATAAGCAAGCCAACTGGTCCTGGGGTGAGTCCAATTCTACCCATGATGGCAATACCAGTGCAAGTGGAATCCCAATTATGAAACAACTACAAGTCTCTCTTCTCTGCCTTTCCCCAGGATTCTCACTGGTTGGTGCCAAGTTCCCTGGACTCTGTTGAGGGCAGGGCCACAGAGAGAGCAGCCCCTCATGTAGCCCAGCACCCCAAGTCTCGTCTCAGAGTCCACATCCAGTTCTTGCTTGGCACAGTGCCCAAGATCTAAGAATGTGAAGTAATTCCTTACAATTTCAATTGCACTTGAAATGTAGTTATATGAGCTCAACAAAGAAAAGAGTAGAAACTATCCTAAAAACCCACATATACCATGCCATGCCCGATGTGCTGCTTGGGACAATTTCATCAAAAGGGAACACATGTCAAGTGTCGACCGTCTGTTTCCAAGCAATGTGCTCAAGGTTCTCACGTTGTTCTGTTTAAAATTTATTTTCCAATGTATTAAATTTATACATTCGTCTTTATATTAAACTGAGTTGTCTATGAAACATTTATATAAAAACATGAAAAAATCAATTCCTGTTGATAATAAAATGACATCTCAATACAGTGAATTTGAAAGTTGTGTCTAATCTCTTTTAATGAATAGAGAAGCTGCTCTTAATGCTACAGTTTCTCACATCCCTATCTCAGTTTGTAGAACTGTTCCACTAAATTTTGACTTCTGGAGAATTTTACATATTGACTTCCTGCTCATACGTACTAAGAAGCCTGAGGTTTTTTTTTTAATTTTATTTTTTTAGTAGTATCAAGTAATTTGTATCATTTATCACAGTTTTAGGACACAAATCTCCTGTAAACCCAGACTCAGTTGCCACCTCTGTTGTCTGGATTTAAGGAGGATTCTCACTCAGGGCTGACTGGCTCCTCACAGGGACGTCTTTGCCTCTGGACCCTGTATGTCTCAATTTGCCTGCGCTGTGACCAAGATAAGCAGTTCCCTACCTTCATCTCAATTTGTTTGGTGTCTGGATTTTGAAACAGCAGCTTCACTCGGGTGTTTCCATCATCTGATGATCCCTTGAGCTGAGAGAACCTAAATCTCCAGAGCACATTCTGTGAAGGAGAAAAGTCGAACATGAGGAGAGTCTAAAGTGTGAGAGCACATTCTGTAGAGAGAAGTCTATCATTAGGAAAGCCTAAACCTCCAGAGCACATTCTGTAAAGGAGAGAAGTCAATCATCAGGAGAACCTAAAGCTCCAGAGCACATTCTGTATAGAAAAGTCTATCATCAGGAGAATCTAAATCTCCAGAGCACATTCTGTGAAGGAGAGAAGTCAATCATCAGGAGAACCTAAATCTCCAGAGCACATTCTGTGAAGGAGAGAAGTCAATCATCAGGAGAACCTAAAGCTCCAGAGCACATTCTGTAAAGGAGAGAAGTCAATCATCAGGAGAACCTAAAGCTCCAGAGCACATTCTGTAAAGGAGAGAAGTCAATCATCAGGAGAACCTAAAGCTCCAGAGCACATTCTGTGAAGGAGAGAAGTCAATCATCAGGAGAACCTAAAGCTCCAGAGCACATTCTGTGAAAGAGAGAAGTCAATCATCAGGAGAACCTAAATCTCCAGAGCACATTCTGTAAAGGAGAGAAGTCAATCATCAGGAGAACCTAAATCTCCAGAACACATTCTGTAAAGGAGAGAAGTCAATCATCAGGAGAACCTAAAGCTCCAGAGCACATTCTGTAAAGGAGAGAAGTCAATCATTAAGAGGGTCTAAACCTCCAGAGCACATTCTATAGGGAAGTCAATCAGTGATTCATAAGCAAGAGCTCATGCACTTAACAGACTCCTATTAGTAAGTCAGACGGCCTGTTTACAGAAACACCAGCGTTTGGTGATGACCCTGCCTTCTTTCAGCACGCAAAGCTTGTCAGGGCCTCTGCTGGCTCCTTCTTCCAACTTGCTAGCTGATCCCTTTAGCCTGCAGCTTCCTCTTCCCCATTCAGCTCCAGGAGAACAGGCCACATCTCTGGTCCTTAGTCTCCTCTCTACCCTCTTGGGCTTCCTGCGGTCAGCCTCAATGCTTCCTGAGATCCTTGTTTCCTTTTCTGCTGGAAGAACTGTAAAGACCCCTGTGAGGTCCAGCCTCCCTGTCATGTAGATCCATGGTCTCGAGTGCAGACAAAATATAAACCCTGGGTCCTGGCCTTCAGCTCATTGTGGTTAAGAGCCATTTTTCACCTGAAGTTCTTGAGAGCCAACAGGAAAACGTGGGTAAAATGCCTTCGAACACTACTACAAAAACTACAGCATGTTTGCTGAAGTACTTTAGATATGAAATGTACCCAATAAATTCTTACTCTAATAAAAGGAGCCAGCAGAAAATAATGACTTAATGGCTGTCTTCTATAAAAGAGTCTTTAATTATAGATATTTTATTATAATACATCTTTATCTTCTCAGAAAGGTCCCGATAGGAAACAGCAATTATATTTTAGCAAGCTATAGGTTGAATTTCTATTAAAAGCATTTATTTTGAAATAATGAGCATTTTTTTCTCAAATGTTACAAAGGATAGGGGCCTGGGAAGTGGGAACTTTCAGAGCACTGCTGCACCCTCTGACTGCTGGCCTCTGGACTCACCGCCCACACACCAGCCTCTGGATTCTGGTCACGCCTTCCCTTTATACTGAGTGTAGAAGCTTGATAGGGTCTCTACATCTCACAGTGAAGTGTCAAAGCCCGGATTTCCTCTAGATTTGAGGGAAGTTGGAACTCTGCAGGGCCTTGGACAATCACTTCAGCAATTCCATTTTCATAGTGAGAAAGCTGACCCTCTGCCTGCTTGGGCAGACTTCAGGCACCAGGGCCTCTTCAGAACTAGAATTCAGAATCTTTCCAGAAAGAGGACACTGGGGAACCATACTGCAGTCACTGCCTCCTATGGTAGTGGGTTTCAAAGTGAAGAATGTGTACAGATTCGAGTTAGCAGAAGAAGATGGCTTCATGTGAGGTCCTTGGGACACTGATATAAACAGATGCATGGGAACGGAGGGCCTGTCACCAGTGACAGACCAGAGACCTGACCTGGAGGAGGCTGAGAAGACCTGGGAGGGGCTGCCTGCCATTGCTCCCTGCCCCTGCCTGTCCCCAGAGCTTCCTCCCTGCCACTACTCACGGTGCCCAGAGGTGCTTCTCTGCCATTGCTTCTCCCTGAGTATGCTCCATCCTGTTCCTGCTGCCCCCCAGAGTGCCCTCCGAGGATCCACACATGTTCTGCTTCCCAGGGACATCTCTTCAGCACGTCCTCTGTAGGCTGTAAAAAGGTGCAATTTGTCCCCTTGGGTTTAGTATATCTCCTCCATTCTCCACCTTGTGGATACCTAGCTTCCACAGAAGGACCAGGGGTCATGTGTGTGTTCACCAGCAGAACCCAGAGAAATCTTGGCTCTAAAGGTTTGCCAAATTCCTCACAAAAGCAGCAATGCTCAAAACACATTGCGAAGAATAACAACAGTATTTGGTTCAGATTGGATGAGGAAGAAAAAGAGCCCCAAAGTGGTCTACCCTTATTTGGATAAAATCACAGGAATAATCCAAATTAAGATTTTTCCAGAGCATCATGAGCTGCTGTTGAAATGCTATATACAAAAGACAGCAAAAATATCTATGTGAAAGGCCCGTTCATTGCTTAGCAGATTCAAAATGGTCCTCATAGTTAAGTGCTTTAGGAGAGTGTAATCTTTCCGGCCCCCTATTTTTAACACAGCAGGTGTCCTAAACATTAGCTGATTTGAGAAGATGCTTCCTTGTGAGATGCACACACCACGGTTCACCTGCATTGCTAATTCTACCACCTGTATTATGAGCTTAACCACACAGCCCTGCCAGGGTGATGTGCGACAAAGCACTTTCATCTGACAGGCGTCTGTCCCTGCATTCTTTCCTGTGACACCAGCAGTACCATGGCAAGGTAAGTACACACTCAGGAGGCCGCCACTTACAGCCTCTTGTCCTCAAACCACGAACGTGGGTGGTTCCGACTCTTTCTGAAGTTTTCTCTGAAAAGTAATGTTTCTCAAAAAAAAGCTGTTATTTCCACAGTAGATGCTATTTCTGCATATTTTACCTAAAAGTGGTGTGGGTATCAGTTTGATTTCAAGACTCTGAGCTCTTCTTAAGATGGGATCGGGCCTTGTATGTCAGCGAGCTTAGCTTCCACCATGACCCAGGGTACTGCCTGGGTGGCTGCTCACCACCACCGTGCTTTTGCTTAGATAACCTCTGGAGAGGTGGGCTGGAGGAGTCCTGATTCACATCTCAGGTGTGTATGTGTGTGTGTGTGTGTGTGTGTGTGTGTGTGTGTGTGTGTGTTCCTGGGGACTGAACTTTGGGCCTCATGCTTGCAGGCAAGTGCTCTATCACTAAACTACCTCCTTAGCCCCTGACTCGTAGCTCTCCATCTTGGAAGACTGAATACTTTTCTTGTGGTTTTAGTAATTAAAGAATAGGCTTGCAGTTACCTGGATGCTGCATGAAACATGCTAATGTTTATAACTTACTTTTATGGTTACAGGGTTTGATAAAGATGACAACCACTGCTCATTTCCTTTGTAAAAAATTTGGATATTTGTTGCAGACCATCAAGGACTAAGTTTCCGAGGTTAACTGGGCCCTCTTAGCAGAGCACACAGCGATCTGTGGAAAGCAGAATTCTTGTACACAGGATTATCTCTAAGGTCCTGATATATCTTATATCAGAAATGAGCCCAGGTGGACATTCCTCCTCTGTACCGTTTGCCCTTGGTATATGCTGAGAATCGTATTTTGCTCTACTTAACAAGTTATTTCTGTGCTTTCCTGAGTTTATCATTAACAGATGCTTTGTTTATACCTTTCAATAAAAGAGGCATCTACATGTAAGGAGACTTGCAGAAGAAGTAGAGAAGAAACTCTCTGCTCTTCTCCCCAACTGCTCCTAAATAAATTCAATTTAATGTATGACTCTGAGTCTTTCGTGTGAGGATGTGTCTGTGGCAAGAAGTGACCACAACAGACTTTTAAGATACTGGCCATGGAAATTATGGTTTGAGCCCGTCTCTGGGATGGCTGGGTAAGCAGTACCAGAGACTGATGACACAGAGGAGAACCCATGGAGGGGAGCAGAATTCTCCTCCTGCCTTTTGCTGGAATGCCGTGCAGAATCTTTCTTCCTCCCTCCCCTGCCCTAGTCAGGTCACAGCCACATTTTTCTTTTCTCTTACAAGAAAGTCAGTTCCTTTTCAGTATTTTTTTAAACTGGTCTGTCTGTTCCTCCCCAGGAGCCTTAACTCTGCCCAGTAGGCCGGGCTGCAGGTCCAGGGAAGGCTTGTGCTGGATGCTGGAGGGTCCTGGAAGCTGGGTTCCCCTCTTTCAGGTCACAGGAGTGGAGCTCATGTCTGGTGCTCCCTGACGGTGTGACCCTAGCTCAGCCATGTGCAGCACAGTGGTTGGTTGTGGTGAGACTCTCTGGTGGAACCATGAAAGGCCTCTTGCAGGATCCCCTGCAGATTCTGTGCTGGCTCCTGGACTCGGAGAGAGACAGTATGAATGAGCTGAGCAGAAACGCAGGTGAATGTCCTGTGAGCACCTGCAACAGGCAGTGGGGTCAGGGGCTGCGTTTCTTCCTCTCAAGGCAGGGGAAGTACAGTCAGAGGAGATACACGCAGCCCGCCCAGGAGGTGGGCTCTGGAGAGTCCCAGATCAGGTTTCCTGACAGGCAAGGTTACTGGAAACACAGAACAAGAAATAGAAAGTGCATGCTGAATCTCCTAGGTAGCTGACTGAAGAGAGGGTTCTCCTTGTCCTAGAATACTGGCTCCATCACTGCCTCATGTCAGAAGGACACACGTGGCAAGGCTATGCAGTCTGGTTCCTGATGGCATTAGCAGCAAGTCGTGGATGCAGTAACTGCCAGGTCACACAATGGACCAAGTAAAGTGGAAAGAATACCTGAGAGGGGTCAGGAAGCCACTGGCCTGGCTCTGCAACTTGAGGCTGCAAAGGATGACCTGTGATACTGGCTGCAGTCATGAAATCCTCTTTAATATTTTTGTGCAATTATGTTTTGCCATTATCATAAGCACTGTGAGTATCCCAACTGGGAAGAAACCCTAGTAATCTCTCTGGGAGGAAGTTAAACAACAATGACCCTAGTGAATGTTCTGGCACCAGATTTCTGCAAAGGAAGCAGCTTCCTGGTCAGACTCAGTGCATCTCAGCTTCTGCACTTGCTGGATCATTGGATCTGATAGTCCCCTGTGCTGTGCTGGGACATCCTGTGTACTGCAGTGTTGAACAGCATGGACAGTCTCCATCCCAGGTACCCTCCAAGTCATGATGAGGAAACCTGTCCGCAGACATTCGAGCCTCTGCAGGCACACACTCATCCTGGCCAAAACCTGGAAGAGGAGTGAGGGTAAATCCCCAAGACAGAGTGCTGTGTCATGAGTGTGTGTGAACTGGCTGCAGAGGTTAATTCACAGAAGAGAGCACCCCCAGCATCTTAAACCTGAAAGCCTGAAAAATAACTGTGAGAAAATGAATGCCAACTTTGAGATCTTGAGAGGAGGCTTCCTTCATTCAGCACTGACTTGGGCCCATCGATGGGCTCAAGTGGAGCAGGTGCTGAGGTTGTCCTGAAGGAGCAAATGCTACACACGGGCTATAACAAAGGTAATGAAGACGGTCCTCCATGAAACTTAGGGGAAGCCACTGTTTTCAACTGAGCTCCAGCTGGAGGCTGCAAAATTCCAGACCAAAATGGAGTCACTTATGCTAAGAGCCAAGCAATCAAACTGGAACTTTACAGGAGCGAGGATATCCCCAACAGACCAGATTTACCTACAAACTAGAGATTTTTAGCAGCCAGTCAAAAGCAGCCCAGCCTGTCTGAGCCAGGGCAGTAAGGATGCTCCCTCTGTTCCACTCTGCAAGGAAAGTACTGGAAGTAGCTGGACGTGGATACACGGAGTTTCTTAAAATGCTGCTTCTCTGTTCCTGCTCAAGCCACCTATGAAATCAGTTGTTCTACCCAAGCAACTCTCTCCACTCTGCAAACAGCACGCTGGCCAGTTCAGGACTTGCTACTAAAAGCCTATTCAATATTTAAACTAAATTTGTTAACATCTTATTTGCTAACAGCATTCATCATATGGATACCTTATCATTCCACTCACTCTTTTTTTTTTTTTTTTTTTTTTTTTTTGCAGTACTGGGGATTGGATTGAACACAGGGGCATTCTACCTCCGAGCTACACCCCCAGCTCTATTTTTTATTCTTTATTTTGAAACCAGGTCTCACTAAGTTGCAGAGTGCCTCACTAGGTAGCTGAGGCTGGCCGCGAACCCGGATCCTCCGGTCTCAGCCTCCCGAATGCTGGGATTACAAGCGTGCGCCACCACGCCCGGCTTGCTCACTCTTAATTAGCATAGAAAGTAGATTTTTTTTTTTTTTTTTAGAAATACTGTATGACAGATTAATGGCCTTATGTTTGGAGAACATTTTAGCACTTGGGTGATTAGGTGAGTGTGAGGATGCTGATGGAGATGCAGCAAACCCTTCCTTTCTACTCCTGGAGCCAGTGCTGGGTAAGCTCCACCACATAACAAGCAGGATGAGGAAAACCATCCTGAGCTCCCCTCTGCCTCCTTCTCCCACTTTGGCGTGGACCATGTTCATCAAACACCATCCAAGCTGGTGTCTCCGTTGTGAGGTTCTGGGATTTGTGAGACCCTGGACCCCGAGCTACCAGGAGGAAGATGGTCTATGAAGGTCCATCTTGGATGCAACACACCATCATCAGCGTCAGTGGCCTTTATCAGACACACACACAGGAGAGCTGACATCCCCGGCATGTGATTAACCTTCTTCTCCAGTGGTAATACACACTGACCGTGAGCATCTTACCTTTGTCTTGCTGTCAAAGCAGGTGAATCCCAAAGCGAAATCCACAGTGAAGCACAGAGCTTCTCCTTGCCAGCTGCACATATATGTTTTTGACTAGGAAAAAAAAAAGTGTTCATTTTGAGAAAACATTCTTTAACGACTTTTTTTAAAACTTTAGTTAATATTAACTGCCTAGTTAACATTAACTCCTCTTTAGTCAAAATATTTTTTTAAAAATCCTTATACACAAACTATGCAGAACAAAACTGGAGGACCCAGGCCATAGGAACTGTGTGGTCAGCTTTGTGCTGAATCCTTCTTGCCTCTTGTCTTTAGCAGATATTTCCAACTTTGAAAAAGTTGCATGTGTTTACAGATGTTACTTTAAAAGCAAATGAACAAAACAAGTCAAGAGATCTCTGTTCTCCAAAGTGCTTCTGAGAACACTCACTGGACTACTAAACTTTCTGTTTGCAGACTCATTACAGTACTGGATAATACCTCTTTTCTCTTTTGCTCATGCAAGCTGGATGGGGAATCCCTCCTCCAGTGGAGTCCAGAGAAGGTTTTCAGGTGATTCTCTGATTTGCTCTACAGTTTGATCCAAGCAGCTGCAAATCAGCAGCAGCAATGCCACCAAGAAAGCCAAATCAGAAAGAGGAAAAGAGGTCCCAGAGCACGGGTCCCGGTGCTGGAGCATCGAGCCCAGTGAGGCTGGGTGACGGGGGCGTTGTGGGCCCTCGTGGGCTGCCCTGAGGAGCCAGAGCTCAGCAACTTGTCTCTGTCGGAAACCACAGATTCCCTAAGAGCTTCAGGAGAGTCCCTGTCATGTGGGACAAAAAACAAAACACGTGCTTTACCAAATTATGGAACCCACCACAGTGTCCATTAACAGATGAATGGATTATGAAATTATGAGAAATACACATGATGGAATTCTACTCAGCTATAATGAGAAGAACAAAACTATGTCATTTGCAAGAAAATGGAAGGACCTGGAGAGTATTATGTTAAGTGAGATTACCCAGTCACGGAAAGTGAAGGGTCATATGTTTTTTTCTTATATGCAAGCTAGGGAGTAATTGGGATACTTGAAGGATTTCAGATAATGGAGGAGATACTCAGGTGGAGCCAGGAGGTGGTCTAGGGGAAGGGGAGGTGAAAGACTGAAGTTCATTAATAGAAATATTACCATAGACTATGTGTACATATGTGAAAATACCAGTGTCAACCTCAGTACTCTATATTGGGAAGGGGGGAAATGGAGAGGCTGGGGGGCACCAAGTGCTGTGTGCATGTATGTCATCATCAACATGATTTACATTATGATGTGAGACTATAATGCACCAATAAAAGCACATTATTAAAAAAATAGACATGCACATTAAGTGAAGCCACACTACTTTAATGAATATAACTTAGTAAGCTTTTTTTTTTATCAACTTCTGTAATTAGTCTGTGGGTAGGATTTTCCCATTCAGAAGAGAATCTGGGCCCACCCATTTAAGTGGGGGGAAATCTAGGCATGACTTACGTGCCAGGGGTGAAGGTTGGCATGACCTGGATCCCAACACCACTGGATCTTGTGTTACAGAGGAGAGCGGTGCTTGAGCCTCTGTCCCTGTTTCACACGCATGCACACAGGGCTCATTTGGCTAACTCTGGAGAAGGCAGGACAGCTCTTTTGTTGCCCACGCAGTGCCCTTGGCACTCCCCTCCCTGTTTGGACACAGCCAGGGTGTTTCACACCCAGTCACCCATCTCCTGTTGTGCTGTGCAACATTTCCTAAGTCACGGAACAAGCACCACGGGCATCAAGTAAATCTCAACGGTTCCTGCTGAGGTGGTCACCAGCACCTTGGCTTGCATTCTGTGCCCCTCACCTCTCAGGGGAGAGCTGCAAGCAGGCCCAGGAGGCGGGGGAGTCTGCTCACCTTGAGCTGAAGACCCTCGCCTTCTTCAGCCTTTACTTGGCAGCCTGACACTGCCAGGGGCATCCAGGGCTGCCCAGCACCATCACACACATAGCAGGTACCCAGGGAATATTCCCTCCACCGGCGGTGTTTGGGATACAGCTGGGGAAATGGGTCTTGAAAGTCCACGACAAGGAACACTCTCACAGCTTAGGTTCGGAAGCTACTCAGTTTCCATAATTGAAATCTAGTGATTATAAGCTATGAAACAAAATGCTCCCAGGGTGATTGCTGCCTTCTCTGGAGCCCAAGTAACCGGCCTCAAGAGGTATACAGAACTGTGAACACCAGGTGACACCGTCATCATAGCCCATCCTAGCCCTGACCTTTGCAGGATGGGAGAAGGTTACTGAGGAGGTGGTATATTGCACCGGGCATCTGTACAACCTCTCCAGGGACTTAGGAGAGAAAAGGCTTTAGTCGAGACCCTCTGGCTACATGATCTCATTTTCAGAATGGACCAATCAGTAGATTTCCAGACACACAGAGGGACTCAATATTTGCATTTTTAGAATCTGGGATATAGAGAAAAAAATCTGTTTCCCTATTACTGCCGTGTTTTGCATTGCCACAAAATAGTCACAACACTTTGCGAACACCAGTCTCTTAATTCCACCGACAGGTGAAATGTACTTGTTATTTACACATTCATTTTATATCTACTTAATAGGTTTGAAGAAACTCAGATTGAGGCATGCACCCCAAATCCCCTTAGGAAGGTCACTTTGGGTCCATCTGTGCGTGGGGCATCTGGGAGTGTACATGTGTTGATTTCTTTAAAGACACACTTGTAGATTGTTCAAGTTTTTTTTTTTTTTTAATGAAATGAGTAACTTAACCATTTTCATGTAACTGATGGGGAAAAATTACATAAAACTTATCTGGAATTGTCCAACATATTGAGGCTTACCAGGATAACCTATTGGTGACATTCGATCTACTGGTAAAACCACAGATAAAGGTCACACGCAGAACATTACTGGTCTGACGGAGTGGGCATGTCCTGTCCTACTATCTGCAACACATGGTACAGATACATGTAGAGCAATGTTCAATGGCTGACCACAGCCTTACGTATCCCAAAGACTTTTGAATACAGTAGTGAGCTCAGGAAAGAAGTACTAAGTACTTCCTTCAACAACTGAAAAGTTTAAAACAAGTTGCCAGAGTTTGCGAACTTTTGGTATAAAAATATCAAGGAGGTCTTAATAGGTGCTCAAAATACATCCTGGGAAGGTCAGCTTTTGGAACAAAATAAACCAAGGGTGGCGGCAGCAGCAGAGAGCAACCCGTGATTAAGGAAATAATAAACATCTCAGGCACAGAGATGCCTGGGGAGTTTAAACAAAAAACAGCAAGACTCCAGAACCAGCTAGAGTATCAGTAATAAAAACAGCATTCTTGCCTGGGGTTTGGACAGCAAGAATGTAAGGTGGCAGCCCTTCTGCCCAAGAGACTGAGAAGTTGACTTCTTCCGTTGAACTGGCTCATTTCCAGGGAGGATGTGGGGCACGGAGTACACAGGCACAAACTACATGCCCAGGAGCTGGGCTCCTGCACAGGGGGAACCCCAGCAAACAAGCATCTGGACAGGCTGGTCGCTCACGTTCCCCTATGGAGCTCCCCATACCCTTGAAAAACCTTGCTCTTCAACTTCCTTTCTCCCGCTGTCTCTGCCTGGTTTGGGTTCAGGGTGATGTCAGCTGTTAAAAAAAAAAAAAAAAAAAAAAAAAAAAATGAAGAGGGTTTCCTTCTCACCACTCCCCTCTAGTTTCTGGAAGAGATTGTGGAGAACTGGTCTTAATTCTCTTCTAAATGTTTGATAGCATTCTCCAGTGAAATCCTCCAGGCTGTTTCTCTTTTGGGATTTTGAAATTACAAATTCAGTGTTCTGCGTAGTGGTAGGGCTGTTTGGTCATCTTCTCTAGCATGGACTGGTGGTGGTGTGGGGCTTTTCAGTTTATGGTTGTCGAGCTCCGGGTAACCTTCTGGTCCTTTCATAGTGTCTGATTCATAGTGACCCTCTGCTTAATTTTCAATATTGACAATTTGTCTGTGCTCTCTTCCTTTCTTTGTCAGTTTTTCTAGTCAAAAAGTAAAGTCAAATTTAATAATGCTTACAAAGAACCAGCTCTCTTATTTGCCTTGAGACCTCATCTTTGACACACCGATTAAAGTGTGCTGTTAACAAGTATTTAGACTGTAGGTGTAGATTTGTCTTTTGTTAAAGCTGGATCCATTTTTGCTCCCTATATTTTGCAGCTTTTTGGTAAATGCAGTTTAGGATCGCCGAGTCTTCTTGGTGGGTTGATCTTTTTTCATTTGGTGATGCCTGTCTGGGACCTCGTGTTTTTCTTTGATCTGAAGTCCACTTGATAAGTTGATAACATGGCCACTCTTGCTTCCCTTGACCAATGTCACAGGACACAGCTGTCCTTGTCCGTTCATTTTCAAACTGTCTACACTGTTACCCTTGAAGTGACCTTTTTGTAGGCACCATGTAGTTGGATCATGTTGGTAAATCTACTTGACCTGTCAAATGTCAATGTTTTCATACCATTTCCACTTAAGGTGAGTTTTGATATCTCAGGGCTTACCTGGATTTCATTTATTTCTTGTTTGTTTCTCCATTTGCTTTTATTCTGCCTAACCAGAAGCCACTTGAACATTATTTAGCATTCCATTTTGATTTATCTGCAGGGTTTTCGAGGGTCTCTGTACAGCCTTTTGAGAGGGTACTCTGGGTGTCACGTTAAGGATCCACAGCTGTCAGCATTTTGTCAGCTCTGGTGAAGTACAGAAGCCTCACCGCCCTTCACGTGACCTTCTCCCTCCCTACTTAGAGTAACAGTGGCTTCCTTTTTGCCTCAACTGTAACGCAGAGCTTGGATAACCTGACAGGACAAGCAGTCTCTTGGCCACCCGGCCTCCCTTCCTTCCCAATGCCCTGGTTCCTCTCCTGCACATCTGCTTTCTGTTTGGAAGACTTCCTTTCGCCATTTTTTTTCTAGGTAGGTCTTCTAAGGACACTTTATTTCAATTCCCCATCATCAGGACATGTTTGGAGAGGGACTTTCAATGGATAGAGGATTCTGTGTGGGAATTTTCCTTTTTAGCACTTAATTATTGTGACACTTTTTCTGTCTTCCATGGCTTCTGATGGGAAAGCTATTGTAACTTGACTTGTCTTTCCTCTGCAGGAAGAGAGTCTTTTCTCTGCCGGGCCATGATGACAACGGGGTGGAGGTGGCCTGTCACATTGAGTGAGGACAGATGTCCTGCCCATCTCCTGGGTCCTAGGGACCCCACTGGGCAGGGGTGTTGTGGCCCTTGCTGGTCCGGCCTGGCCTCTTCTTTGGGGGAGCAGCTTTCCTGGGTCTGTGCCCATTGGTGTTTCTTGGTTGTGTCTTCTTCAGCTCCAAGTCTGGGGTGAATGAGGCAGAAGGACAAGCGGGAATCACCTGCATGGTCCTGGTGGCCCCAGGCCTGGCTCCTCCTCCGAGCTTCCTCTGTGTGTGGTGCCTGGGGCTCTGTCGTGCTTAGTGGGTGGTGAAGAAGAGGCGTCCGTTCCATCTTTGGGAATCATAAGCCCCTGACGAGTTATTTCAAAACCTTAACTGCTGACACTACATGATATGTTAATTTAATAATGTTAATCCTTAAAAATAAATGTACTGGTATTGAAATTTCACTTGTGTTTTCTGAGGCAATCCCCAAGGCTCTGAAGCTCCACTGTGCCATTTAGTTCTTTATTTAGAACAAATGTAACAGAGGGCTTTCTCTTGCTGCCTAATGACCACCCAGGAGCCATGCACTGCAGGACTGCATAGGCGGGTGTACCCCGGCCTGCGCCTGGCACCTGGTGGGGGGTGGGCCCACAGCCTGGGCCTGACTCTGCATGCTTCTCCTTCTGGATTCCAGGAGACAACACAAATCCCCTGACTCTTCCCTACAGTCAGCTGAGCGCTGAGGGTCATCCCAGCCGGCCATCCTCCTTTCTGTTTGTCCAGGGTGAACCTCACCCAGCAGCTGCAGTGAAGGGCCTGCGATGTGCCCTGTCACCCTCGGCCTGAGGGGACTAGCCAGCCAGGGTTCTGTCCTCCGGGGAGAGCAGGGACCAGGCTTGGAGCAGAGCTGGTGCAGGTGCCCGTGCCTGGGCCACACCGCACATCACTTACTGGCAAGGTGGGGCTGGGGGCGGAGGATCAAGCATGGAAACTGAGGCTGCAGCTGGGCATGTTGTGGCTGCCCCACCTTGCAGGACCACCGACTCCACATGTTATCTTGCTCCAGCACTCCCCGAGAGAGCCCCTGCTAATCAAGACAGGGCCCGGCAGCTCAATCAGCTTTCCTTTAAATACCTTCCACTTCATCTCTGAGCACCACTCTAGGAAATTAAATGTGCTGCAGTGGCAGAAAAATCAAGATAATTAAGATTAAAATAGCTTTTTGTAGGACAGTAGGTTGTGAACTAAATTAGGCTGTGATTAAAAAGTGTGGCATTAAATAGCACATTCAAGTCCATTTTCAAATATATATTTTTTTAAAAAAAATTCTCACTCTGATACCATTAAATAAACAAAGGCAAGAAGATTAGACTTGTAAGTACAATAGAGAACACTGCCATGTTAAAATGAAGGGCGAGAACTAATGAAAGGCTGAAGTAGGGATTCTATTCATTAACAAAAGCAGGAAGCTCACAGTGGTTTGGACAAAGCCAGACAGGGTGTCCGACCTTAAAGGAGTCTTCTGGAAATGAGCAGCTGTAAGCAGAGCAGACAGATCCCAGGCCTCACGCTGCGGACCCCGACTGTCCTGGGCCTTCCTGGGGATGTGCACAGTGTACTGCTGTTCAAGTCCAGGTGGGAGAGCCTAGAGCCCTGGGTTGTTGAGAGATCTTTCTATTTTTACTCTTGTCCCAGTGATCGATTTCTTTGGTCTAAACCTGACTGGATTGTCAAATTAAATCTACAGAAATGCTGCAGTGTTAACAATGAACATCAGACAAATAGGATCATACTCAGCCATTTTCCTGAGCACCCTAGTTATAATGACAGCCCTATAATTCAAGGCATGGTCCTGTATGTTAGGGACCATGCCAAGTGCTCTGCCTTAAATCCTCACGCAGCCTTGTGAGACAGGGGCTCCAGTCCACCCTACAGATGAGAGGTGGGCTTGGCAGATGGGCAGCTGGTCCAGAGCACAGGTGTGGTGTGGTCTTCTAGTCCTGGGCCCTAGCTCCTAACTTATCTGCTTCCAACACCACAAAAAGGAATCAGAATAGCAGTCTTAGGTTTCCACATTTCTTCTGGGTCGCTTTGAATGGTGTCCCACCAAAAGATATGTTGGAATCCTAAACCCACTAAAGGTGGAGCCAGTAGGGAGGTTTATAGTTAGCAAATGCTTAGATTTACTCACACAAAACACAAGAGCCCACAGATCAGGAAGCAAACCCGGTGTCATTTACCTCCATTCATTAGAAACTAGAAGTCCTCGCCAGAGCAATTAGGGCAGAAAAAGAAACAAAAGGTATCCAAATTGGAAAGGAAGAAGGAAAGTGGCTTCTGTTCACAAAGGACAGGATCTTATGTGTCGCACATCCTAAAAAGTCAACAAAAATCCTGTCAGAACTAACACTGCACATTTATTAAAGATGTGGCATAGAAAACCAACACTCAAAAACCAGTTATGTGTCTATATGCCAAAAACGAACAACCTGGAAAGGCTATCAAGAGAACAATCTCATTTACAACACCATCACAATGAATAAAATACTTAGGAATAAAATACTCAGCTAAAGAATGAGATACTAACCATGGAATAAAATATTCAACTAAGGAAACAAAAATATTTGTAAGCTGAAAACTACAAAACATTAATGAAAAAATTTAAAGAATGCACACATAAATAAACGAATCTTGAGTGTGTAGATTAGAAGCTTTAATATTAACATGTCAATTCTATTCAAAGCCATCAGCAAAGTCAATGCAATCCCAAAGACATACTCAGAGAAATAGAAAAATTCATCCTAAAATTCACATAGGATCTCAAAGAAACAACTCTGGAAGGCCACAAGAAAAGAATAGAAAAGAACAAAGCTGGGGGTTTCAAATTTCTTGATTTCTAAACTTAATGCTAAGTGACCGTAATCAAAACGATCTGTCACTGTCATGAAGACAGACAGATAGATCAAGACCCTGGAGTAGCGATCCCAGAAATAAACCCTTGTATGTGTGGTCAGACAGTTCCTAACAAGGATGTCAAGTCCATTCAATGAAGAAGGGGCAGTTTCTTCAACTAAGAGTGTTGGGAAAACTGGACGTACACACACAACAGTGAAGTTGAACCCTGACTCTATGTCATATACAGAAATTAACTCAAAATAGACCAAAGACCTAAATGCTAGGGACAACATTTTAAAACTCGGGAGAGAGTGTTATAGGGTGATAATCTCTATAAATATTATAGGGTGGTGATCTTTCTTTCTCGGTTCCTGCTTCTTCTGAGAGAAAGAATTCAAATAGAAAGCATGAATAGGGAACGGGCGAGGTTTACTTTGGGACGTGCTGGCTGATCTCTGTCCCATCTCTTCTCCTACCCTACTCATCTCTAATCTGACTCCTTAATGAAGACATAAAGGGAATAGTGCATGGCATTGCATTTGGCAATGATTTCTTGGACATGACACCAAAAAAGAAGCAACAACAACAAAAAATACATTGAATTATATCATATCAAAATTAAAAAAAAATTGTGTGCATCAAAAGATGCTATCAAAGAAATGCAACCCACAGAGTGGGAGAAAATTTGCAAATACTGTATCTAGCAGAGCGTTCTCATTTAGACTATATAAGAACCTTTACCACTGACTGTCAAAAACTAAGCTGTACAATTAAAAATGGGCAAAGGACGTCAACAGACATTTCTCCAAGAACATCTACAGATGATCAACAGGCTTGTGGAAAGATGCTCGGCACGCTAATCTTTAGGGAAGTGAAACCATGGGGAGACGCGGCTTGAGACCCCTCAGGGTAGCCATTACAGACCATGAACAAAGCAGATCATAATGTTTATGAAGATGTGGAGAAGCGAAACCTCTGTGCAGGTGCAGGAATGTACCATGGTGCAGCTATTGTGGAAAGCAGTATGGCGGCTCCTCAACAAATTCCATGGCATGACCACGTGGTCCAATCATTCCACTTCTCGGTATATTCAAAATAACTGAAAGTAGCGACCTAAGCAGATACGTACACACCTATTTTTTATATATAGTGGCATTAGTCATAATAACAAAAGGTAGAAACAACTCAAGCATTCAGCAAGGGATGAACAGATAGAACACAGTATATACATGCAATGGAATATCATCCGGCCAGGCTTCAACGTGAGCTTTATAAACACCAACCGTCTACAATTGTTCAAAGGACTCTAGGGGACTGATTCTCTTATCCCCATCTTATAGATAAGGAAATGGAGGCCAAGACATTATCAAAAGCTTGCCCACGCTTCTCTAGCTGGTCGTTGGGAAAGTGGGGGCCTAGGCCAGTCTCCACCATAGCAACCACAGAAGCCGCCCACGCAGAGAGGAAGACACCTGCTGTTACCTTGGTGAGGAAATGCCCCACAGGCCTCTTCCCACAGCACAGGAACTCTTGTCCTAGCCCTTGAGGCTGGGAATGGAGGGCTGGAGCCGCCCAGTGTGGTTTGCTCTGTGTGACCTTGGCCTTCAGATGAGTAGCACGTGCTTGCTGTAAAGAGGGGCTATATATAGTGTCCTCATCTCCCTTTCCAATCAAGAGCACTTTATTGCTGAAATTCCCCCACCCTACACTGCTCAGCCCAGAACCGCTTGCTGCAGCCACCCTCTGCGTAACCCACGGCCATGATGGGGACCCGGGAACAGTCGGCTTCCTGAGCAAGGTGCGTGCTCCGGCATCCAGCTTCCCCACAGACCTCACTAAGGTAAACATATTCACAAGTACACAGGCAGCCAGGAGCCAGGAGCCAGGAGCCAGGAGCCAGGAGGAACTTGTGGCGATGAACACGGCTTCTTCCAACGTCACTGCTATTGGTTGAAGTAAACACAGTGGAAACGTCTCTGTGTCCACAGAGACGGATGCCTCCTGACAGCGCTACTTCTCTTTCCAACTCGTAGCTTCTCTCCAGAGAAATCAAATCGTTATAAAGTTTCTATGATTTTAAAATCTTTGCCATGTTCCACAGCTCACTGGTGAGGAGGAAGGACTGAGGGACAGGCAACATGGCTTCCCTGCAGTCGCTCACCACGAGGAGCACACAGAGCGTGGCTCTTCTCACGAACATGTCCCTTCTGTGGCCTGCCTGTCCGCGTGGAGGCCTGGGCTCTGGGTTCCCTAGGGCTATCTCAGGAGACCCCTGGGGAACCGGCACAGCAGCAGGCATGCCTCTTGGAGGGAGACCCAATGACAGCAACACCGACAAACAGGTAACCTGTTGACAAGTTTCTCCCTAAGTAGAGATGGTTTTCTAGAACCTAACGGGTAGCAAATGTTTCCTAAGCATTTGAACTGCATGAATAAAAAACAAAACTGAGTATTTTAGCCACAAACATAAATGAGGCGGACACCTTATTTGGAAATGGTGACCTAGTCGACCGCAGTGACTTGAATGTGCTCCCCAAAGCTGTGTGGGGGAAACTTAAACCCCAGCATTGGGTGCTGATGGTGGGAGGCGGGGCGGAGCCTGTGGAGGTATTGAGGGTCAGATGAGGTCACGAGGTGGGGCTCCCAGAGGCATCAGTGGCTTTATGGAAAGAGGAGAGACGTGAGCTGCAGGCTGCTCAGTGCTGGCACAGGAAGCCTCCACACATCACAGTGGCACAGGGAACCCTCCCCTGATACCAGCTCCATGCCCTTGCACTTTCCGACTCCAGCACCATGAACAAATAGATCTTCACTCTTCCTGACATAGCCCAGTCTGTGTTTTTTCTGTGACAGCATCAGAAAATGGACTTCGACAGTTGATGATGTGAGCTTTTGTGTCAACAGGAAAACATATTTCATTTTGGAAAAGAAACATACTTCTTATTCTTATTCCAAAGAAACATTTTAAAATGAAATTTAAAAAGAAAATCCAGCTTTATCTTAACTCACTCAGAGAATACTTGGGATGCTTTTTTTTAGGGCTCCGTACCCAAACTTTAAAACACAGTTGGTTTGGATTGTATGCCAAAAAAGAAATATCCTATTTTTAGTATTTTGTAAGAGTGTGTGGGGGGAGGTACTGAGCTATGCAAGGATTCATGGACATTCTAGGCTCAGGCACAAGGAGGACAGAGTCCTGCCACACACAGAAGAAAATCAGCTGGACTTGAGACGCAGACATTTTCAGGTCAAATCGGTTGCTCCTTCCTATGACCATCCATCAGCGTGAGACGCGCTGAACTAAACGCTGAGGGAGGGAACAGCAAGATAGGAGGAGCAATTAATAAAAGCCAATTTGGCCGAGCTCTTTCCAAGATGGGGATGCTAATTGAAGGATTGGATTAAGCCCTGAAATAAATTAAGGTGCAGAAATAGAAACATTACAACCAGGGCTCTCAGACCCCAAGCTAATTAAATTAAGCCATCATGATTTTTAGAGAAATGACTTGCCAGCTGTAACCCAATCCACACTCCAACATCTTCCTGGGAAATATTCGGAAGCGCTCATTTGGACCAAGCACAGCACCGAGGAACATTCCCCAGGATCTTGCGTTGGTGATTTGCTCGGAAACTCTCAGCCTGGAGATCACTCAGTCTAGAGCCGCAGGATTTAAAGCACCGCAGGCTTCTCATCAACAGCTCTCTTTCTGTGTGAAAATAGCTGGGAGGCTGCACGAGCTAGTTAACCGCCTAATCCCTAAACCATTATGCTGTTCAGACCATCTCAACTCACTGACACTCACACAGCGGTGGCTGGGCACCAGGACAATGACAGGTGGCCCCCTGAGGACGGTGACAGGAGCCATGCGGGATGAGACACAGAGAAGACTGAGGCTAAAAGGTGTGGCCGGGGAGGAGGGTTCAGGGTACAGGATGGCATGGTGGACAGCCTCTCAGGGACAAACAGGCAGGTCCAGACAGGAGGATGGGACGGGCACCTCAGGCACCTCCCAGCGGTGTTCGGGGCTCTGCAGAACACCACAAGGGGTCCGTGCCACTGACCAACGGCTTGTAATTGGTGAGTGGACAAGAGCCCCATGCACTGACGAAAGGGGAGCGGAGTTGAGATGTTGGTGAGCCCTGGTGAGGGCAGAGGCTTCCGGGGGGCAGAGGCCCAGGCCTGGAGGGGACACAGGCGCGTGGGTGTGCCCAGGTGGACAAGACATCAGGCCAGATGTGTCAGACCGCCAGCCCAGTCCAGGAGCGTGGCTGGGAGATTCTGGGGCGAGAGAACAGTGGTGGGTCACAGACACCAACGCCGCCTCCTCTTGGGCAGGGCAGGTCCACAGCGGCTGAGGAGAGGGCGGCTCAGGGTGCATCCTGCCCTCCTTCCTGGAGAGGATGGTGCTCAGGAATGTGGAGCCCAGAAAGCAGGCACCTGTTAGCCCGGCTGCTGGCCTTCTCTGACCACCCCCGGCGGGACGCCTGTATTTTGCGCCTGTGGATTAGGACTTAAACTTAATTTAGGAAGCAGATGTGCAAGTCCTTCATAGTAAAGGTCATCTGAATGCAGGCGAGGAGCTGGACTTGCTTTAATAAATGAAAATATGGCTCTCAGCAGGAAACGCGCCATTCCACTCTGCCTTTAACCTTATCGGTAATGAAGAAAAACCCTCAGGAGGAGAAGACTGAGAAGGGTGTGGAACGGAGTCCGGCTCACCTGCACACGGAGTGGACGTGCTGCAAAGGGACGAGGGGTAGGAGGAGCCAGCCCACAGGTGTGCTGGCACAGACCCTGGATCTCTCCTCGGACAAGGCTGGGATATCAAAAGCACCGAACCCAGCTGCCTCGGGCCCAGCGTGAAGCCTGGCAATCCCACACAGCAGGCAGGTTCTGACTTCGAAAGCGCGCACTACCACTCTCTAGACCCACAACGTTTCCAACTAAAAGAGTTTGGATAAGTTTATGAATAATAAATAAAAATAAATTCCAAGAGGACAACAGAAACTTCATTCAAAAGGATTTCAAAGCAATTATATATATGCATGTATATATATATGTGTATATATATATATATATATATATATATATATATATAATATAACATGGACATCGGTTCTGCAACTGGACACTCCTCCTCTCTACAGGTTTGCTCACGGAGGTGCCACAGAGATCCAGGAGGATCTGTGCTGGCTCTGGGAGGAAGTCACCATCTCTGATCCTCTAGTGTGCAATTTACTCCTTAGAGAACGCAGAGACTCAACGCTACTGGTGTCCTGGAAGACTCCTGTAATGCACACTGCAGTAATTCACACACACACATGCACCATGTATACCACACATGCCATACCACACACACCACACCACCAGTACACTCTCACACCACGGGGAACAGCAGACTCTTGCCTCTTGCTTCTAGAACTTGACCACATGCAGCATCATTCAGGTGAGAATGCTCAAATAACTGCAAAAGATAACTGCTTTCTCTGTGTGTTTCAAATGAGAACATTAAGGCTCAGTGATTCCACACCAGCTCCCCAGGCTGGAGGCTCTTGCAGGCATGAGCACTGAGACGCACACTCCTCCCTCTTGCAGATGCAGACCCCTTGGCACACGTTCCATAAGATGGGGCTCACTTGTTGTCATTGCTGCCATTCAGAAATCAAAGGAAAGCAGGTTCCTCTAAAGACGTGTTTTCATCTTCATTTACAGATGGGTAGATAACTTGTAAAGTTTGGGGAAATAGTTGGAAGGCGATGAACAGAAAACCAGGTTATTTTCAAGCAAACCAAAGATGAGGCAGCCAGCATCCCCCTGAGGGCAGGCTATGGAGGCAGCTGGGGCCGCAGTCTCTCCCTAGCATGGACCACACCAGCTCTGTCCTGGACACCTCCCACAGTCTCCAGTGGTCAGGGAGGACCCCTGCCAACACATCTGAGCACAGGCTGGTATCCTGCACCTTCCTTGCCTGATCTATGCTCAGGGCAGGTGGGAATCCAGGGAACATGTCTGATTCAGAACAGACCTGCATGCTCTGTGGGGCTGATCGGCACTACGGGGGCCACAGTGGTCCTGCCTGCGAGAGTACAGGCAGCTGTTGCTTGGTAACTTTCGTGAACAAAGAGACAAGTGTGATTCTCCATGGCCACCCTAGATGATCTTGGTGCAGGGCTGTCCTCTTATGTCACCGTCTCAATTCCTTCCCTGAGATTTTATCCAACAGCTCTGTCAGCCACTGGTCAAATGTTCCCTTGCCATCTCAGCCTTCCGGGGAGTCTGAAGGCAACTCTAGGTCCCTCGGCCTCTCCCTTCTGCTCAGGATGACCTCTTGGGAATTTCTGTCATCAGACTGTAGCCTCCCATTTGAGAGACACTGCAGGTGCTTCTTGGAATAGATTATGAGATGATTGCTGCCAATGGCTGCTGTGGAGGGGGGGGGGAGAGAGGGAGAGAGAGGGAGAGAGAGAGAGAGAGAGGGAGGGAGAGAGAGAGGGGGGGAGGGAGG
>PVLC010000450.1:0-142714 GCA_004027655.1 Graphiurus murinus | reverse complement strand
ACGATTATATTGATGGTTTCAATCTAAGATATACCTGGCTGCCAAGCCACATCTGAACGTGACCAGATAAACTGGAATTGTAATGAGCTTTGTGTACTTAATGAAGACAATCTAAAACTCAATTGTGTAATTAAACTGGAGCTTCCTGTAGAAAAGCAATAATTACCTTTTAATGATACCATTTTATTCTAATCTGAGCATCATTTAGTATTTCACTTGACTTTCCTTAGGGCCTTTTTATTTATTTGTTTTGTTTTAGGAGAAGGAATAAAATGTATTTGTAGCATTCCACATGGTATTATGAAATGCCTCACTAACATTGGTGGATTTTTAAAAATAATTCGAAACTGAGCTTTCTTAAAAATGTTATCAAGAAAAAATTAATGTAAGCGTTTAGGGAAATGAAGTTTTGCATATTTCAATGTGAAGTGCTTTTTAAACATCGGTTAATTAAATTTTCTAACATTATTCAAAGAGATAAAATAGCAGTCATATTAGAAATAAGTATAATAAGGGTGGAGTTATTCAAGATTGTCTTCACAGTCCCTAACAAACTCAAAAGAACAAACCACAGCCGATGTCCATCACCCCCGCTCCCGCCGACATACATGTAGTTATTATGCCCTGCAATGTTTCTCTTCATGATCTCATACTATCTGTGGTGTCTGGAATACAGCCCCTGGGTGCCCCACACCCTGCGAGAGCCCAGCAGTCAGGGCATCCTGGAGGAGGCAGCTCTGAGGAGTTGCTGTGACTCAGTACCCTCCTGGATCTGCAGACATGTCAGAGGGTGTATAGCTCCTGAGAGAACCCAAGATGGGGGCAGCAGGGATGAATGAAAGAAAACATGTGGTCACAGAAACCAGCACCAAAGGCACTAGGAAACCAGATACAAACAAAGGTCTCAGAACAGCCAGAAGAGTCCTGCATCAAACTTCAGGTCTTATATATCACACCTACATAAGACCTCTTAATATTTACTTGGGTTTTGTTCACTCTTGTTTTTGACAGAGTCCCGGCAAACATTGGTATTTGTTTTCTTGGTTGACAGAATACTAGACATTCCCAACTGATTTAGAGTCTTTTAGAGGGCACAGGCAAGTAAAGCAGAATTCATGATTTTAGACTGAATGAGGAATTAGAAAACTTAAAACTCAAAGAGAGGGAGCAGATGGGACCATTTCCTGCTAGGACAAACTATCTCACTAGCACTATTATCTCTGCCTGACCACAGAGTGTGGTAATTCATATGCCTGGTTACGTCGTTATGACGTAGATTTGCCCCTAACAGGTCATCTGTGAACTCTGTAAAGTGGGTAAAAAGCATATTGCATTTTGAAACCTATCCATAAAAATGTAGTTCCAGAGGTGTTTGGAACTGGAAGAGATGGACCCCAGTTCTCTGAAAAGTTTGCTCCTTAACTGATGCTTAGATAGGCGAAGTCCTGCAAATTTGAACGAAACCCTCTGTGAGTTTAATGCATGCTGCTGGTATGAGGCAGAGTGTTTCTAATTGGAAACCGTAGCAGCAGCCTCTCTGCCTGCTTTCTGAGTGGGATGTCAGAAAATGGGTCCAGTCAGACCCTCCTCAGCCAGATCTCCCTGGAGCTTGTCTGGGCTCGGCTCCTGCCTTCTCTCTGAGACGCATCCTCCATGGGGTGGCCCTGCCTCCCTGCACAAAGGCGTGTGGGGTGCCGACCCGACTGTCATGGCTGCTCTCTTCTTGATTCCCATGGAAGAGCCCAGCATGCAGAGGTCCAATGAAGCGTCTTCCATCTTGCTGTGCGTGCCAACATCATGTTCTCTTCATTGAATTCCAGCCTATTCCATAGACACATCACCACTTTTTAATTGGTTCATGTGTTGATGGTCCTTTGGGTGGTTTTCAGGTTTTGGTCATCACCGACGAAGCCGTTCTGAGCATCCTCCTGCACCTGGAGGTAAGGAGTGGACCCTCTGGTCTCATGGTGGTTGCCTGTTCTTACTGAAGACCCCATCAGACCAGCTGTGAGGATTCTAGCTTCCTCCAATACTAACCTACAGAGTGTGGGGAGGAATCTGCTGGGGGTCAGGTGTCTCTGGCTGGAGACGAGAGTCTGCCCAGGAGTCAGGCCCCTTGGAGTTCTGCTTTCTCCTTTGAAGGACTATCTGACGAGCAAACCTGTTCGAATGCCCCCAATAATGGGGCACTCACTCTCCTCAAACCAGCTGTTCTGCTTCTAAATAGCTTCAAATAGCTTCATGGCTAGGACCCGTCATGGTGCCTTGCCCTCCCACCCCCAGGTTCTGCTTCTCGACTTAGTTTAGCTCTCTGGAGCAACACACACCTGCCTTGTATCAGGACGGGCTGGGATAAGCCTCCCAGCTGTGAGTCATCCTCGGCAGGGTAAAGACAAACACCTGCTGGTCTCCCAGGCTCCTGGGGCTTGATGACTTCCACACATTGCCCTCTGCAGGGATGGCCTGGGTGGATAAATTCAGCAGCACATGTGGACTCAGATGGTCCTTAGAGAAGGCGGTGAGCACTGGGAAGCAGAGAGAGGAGGGCCCGCACACAGTGGCCATGCTCCCCCGATATGCACCAGCTACATAGACTCAGGTCCTTCTTGCTTTCTGCAGGACCAGTGAGGATGGCCAAGTCCACTTAAAATAAACGACGCCATCATCACATGGCCCCTGGTATGGCGACTCCTCTGAGCACACTGTATCTGCCAAGTGCTGCCAAACGATGATTAGTGGTACGAGCAAGCCCAGGAGCAGGTGCGACGTTCTCATTTCCTTCTCCAGTTATTTCCCTGTTGATCCTAGAAGTGTCATGCAGACAGAACTGACAGGCAGCAGAGTGCTTTCTTGGTCAGGCATACAGGCGACGACATCGAGACATCAACACTGAGGCAATGACAGGTGGCCTCAGATTCCTCCCTTTGTAGCCCGAGCCTCACACACACGGCATGGCGAAGGCCAGGGCAACCCTAGGGCCAGCCACCCTGTACGCTCAGTAGTTGGAAGCAGCTTCCCTCTGCCCGGGCTCCTCCTAAGGCAGACTCGTTGTGTCTGCTGACGGGGGTGGAGGAAGCACATCCTGCCCTAGAAGGTTGCCCTGCTGTCTGGTGGTCAAGCCCTGCCCAGCTCCTGGAGAACCTCTCCCAGCTCCCCACAGCAGTGCTTCCATCCCTGGCTGCACTTGGGGCCGACCAGAGTCCCCGGAGAGGGCTGTGCACAGTGGCCATCTTCAAATCGTGGTTGGAGTGTGCAGCTGATGTGAAAGCAGCGCTCAGGCAAATCTCCCCTCTGACCTGGCATCGCACTTCTTACCACCATGGTCCCCGAGCTGCTTGTCCCCCCGCTTTCTTGATAAAACAGTGCCACAGCTGGGGTGCAGAAGAGGACACATAGCCATCCACTCCTCGGTGTCACTCCCGTGTTCTAAGCTGCCTCCTAAGATCACGACGAGAACGCCCTCACACAAACAGAATTCTCTCCCGTCCTCAGGTTTGCCTTCCATGGGTTCAGTTACCTGCAGTCAAATGCACAACTCCAGGGATAGATAATCCAGATGTCTTAAGCTGTGCAGTGTTCTCAGTGGCCCGCTAAAGGCCTGCCTCATCCCTCTGTCCCAGCCAGGATGAGAATCACCCCTCTGCCCAGCGTATCCACGATACACACGCTACCAGCCCGTTAGTGGCTTAGTAGCCATCTTGGTTGCAAGATTCAGTACTGTGGTATCTCAGTGCTTGTCCTGAGTAAGCCTGACAGGGCAGCCCGATGCTATGACATCACACATCACAATGCCTGAGTCACGCACTTCCTCTCACCCCATCACAGAGGCATGGCGGCATCCCCATCACCACGAGAAGGGTGTGCACAGCATAACTTCATTACAGAATATTGTTACAGTTTTTGTAGTCCATTAGTGTGAATCTCTTACTGTGACTAATTTATAAATTACACTTTCTCATAGATATGTATGCAGAAGAAAAGCAGCCGGATATAGTGTTCAGTACTATCTGTGGTTTCAGGTAACCACAGGGTCTTGGACCATCCCCGGGGATAAGGGGGTGACTGGACTGTAATTCTTAGGGCTGTGGGCCAGGAGGTGCATCTGGGACCACGGCAGGAAGGGGAAGTGCAGACATTCCATCTGGGCCCTTGGATCTGGGATGACGTGCATTTGGACAGTGTATGAGGACACAGTGATTCTCCATTTACTCAGGCCTCGTGTCTTCTGGACTGTCCCTGCTGCGGCACTGCTGCTGCCTGCCCTGGACCAGGACCCACACCTTCTCTTCTCTTACTCAAACTCGTCTGTCTGTCTTTCACACACTCAAGGGGAAGCTGCATTGTGTGACCATTGCTCATCTGGAGTCCATAGCAGGTGCCGTTCCCTTGACAAGGGCTTCGGTCTCACAATCATCTGACAAGATCAGCCTAGGGGCCACCTGTATCCAATCCTTGGCCATGTTCCCTCTGTCACTGAACATTCATAAGCAAGCTTCGCTTGTGAGAGGCATCCTGCAGCCAGGAGGGAAGCCACTGGACCCAAATGTCCAAATCTAAAGCCCAGCGGGGAGCAAACTGGCACCTTGTTATGTAAAACAACACCATGCCTCACTGTTTACCAAACCTGCAGTCCAGAGATTTGTTACTTATAGCCAAAGGCATGCTTCTGACACTATTATTTTATACTTTGCAGTTCTGTGTTATTATGAAAGAGATCTTTTTATTCCCATTTTAAATTTTAATATAGGACACTGCTGATATAAGCAAAACTTAAATGAGGAGGAAAATGTATAAAAACTTTTCACACTGCTGAACAGTATGCATAAGGTGATGGGTATATTTCTTTTTTTTTTATTTTTTATTTTTGCGGTGCTGGGGATTGAACTCAGGGGTGTTTTACCTCCGAGCTATACCCCCAGCCCTATTTTTTATTCTTTATTTTGAAACCGGGTCTCGCTAAGTTTCGGAGTGCCTCACTAGGGAGATGAGGCTGGCCTCGAACCCAGATTCTCCGGTCTCAGCCTCCCGAATGCTGGGATTACAAGCGTGTGCCACCACGCCCGGCTATGATGGGTATATTTCTAATGAAAGTTATGCTGGAGTATAAAACAGTGTGAAGACTATCCCATGGGCATTTGCACCCGAGCCTGGGAGTAGGGTGGTGCAGAGACCTTATTCTAAGATGCATGTGAATGGCACTGGGTTTTAGGTAACTTTGGATAACTCTGTGATATAGATATTATTTAAAACAATATTATTCAAACTAATGTTGTGGAGCTAGTGAGAGTTTAGTGGAAAGCACCAAGCCACTTCATTGCCAGTTCAGAATTTTTCTGTAAACTGTGCTATCTGCTGGGAGGATGTGCCATGATTCTGAGTGCAGAGCTAGGATAGGTGCAGGGGCGTCTTCCGGAAGTCCTTGTAGAGGAGGAAGAAATCAGCGAATGCATGCAGAAATGACTGACTGGCCACAGCCCACCACGCTCGGCGAAGCTGAGTCAATGTGATCGACATTATGAAGCTGTGAACCTTGTAGAGATTTAAACGTGTGAATCTTGAAAATTAAAATCAAAGAAGTCAATAACTGGTGGAAAAAACTATCAAAACAAGCAGAAGCAGAGACAGGAGGTGGAGAAGAGAAGTGGAGCCTTGTTGATCATGGAAAAGTCACACGACTCTTCTTCAAAGCTGCGTTTTCTCACCAGTGAAATGAAGGGGAAAAGAAATCAACTGCACCTCTGATATGTTTAAAGAGTTAAATAATATATGTAACATGCACAAAGCCAAGCACAGAGGACTAGTAAAGTTATAGCGATTCTCATAACTAATCTCTGATGTGGCTACACTAGAAGTCTTGGCTTGCAGATTCTGTAATGCAGCTTGGAGAACAATTGTGTCGCATTCATAGAAGAAGAAAGAGGGAGGGCCAGGACTGAGTCCCCCCAGCTGGTTGACCAGGACTGAGTCCCCCCAGCTAGTTTGAAAGGCATCCTCCTTCCTGTCTTTTCTGGGTTTGTAGCTAGTTGCTGGGGTTAGGTCCCTCCCTGGAGAGGGGTCTCAATATCTTCGAGGCTACTTGGGCTTTGGTGACTCAGAACCTGTCCTCCTAGCTGCCTGCCACCCATCATCCATGGAGACAAAAGCCCCCCGGAGCAGCACCAGGCTGGAAGGTGTGCAATGTTCTCTCCACATGTCCAGTTTCCATGTCAAAAACAAAATGATTGCTGCCGTTGCCAGAGTGGAAATCCCACAGGAAGTGTCCCTTCTCACGAAGAGTCCTTCGGTTGCTTCTGGCGACTTGGGCCTTTTGTCCTGGTGACGTCAAACATGGCTAAAAGTCCTCGCGCATCTGCATGAGTCCCTGAGCTGGGGATGCTGTGCTGAGAACTTCCCTCCCAACACCTTGCTCTGTGGTGCAGGGACCAGATGCTGCACACTCAGGCCATGAGGAGCATCAAGGGCAGCCATGTTCCCAGCCCAAAGGGAGGAGGCAGTGTCAGGAGGAGGAGGAGGGAGGCTGGCGAGGCGCTCCGTGGAGGCTGGGTGTGACATCACCAGGTGGGCCGGGAGATTTCAGTGCCCATGGAATGGTACCGGCTGTTTCCTGCTTGCAGCAGCACCGTGTGTTCAGGAACATGTGTGCGTCTGCGCCCAAAAGACAGGTGAACAGCAACCGAGAATCTCTTCACATTTGAGCTGTGTGTGTTTTTAAGTGAAGTAGCTGTCTTTGGTTGCTGAGTTCACCCTCTCAGGTACCAGGCTAGGCTGGGGATGAAGCCAGAGCTTTCGAGAGGGGTGGATTTTGCCTGTGACACCCGGCTTCAGGCTTCATGGATCTTCTATTTCTAGCAGTGCACATCCCCGTGAAGGGACCCCACCATCTATGATAACGAGGGCTCGAGCACATTCTTCCTTATTCATTCAGCAGATATACATTTACATTTACAAGTGATTTATTTGCTGTCGTGGGGAATGGAGAAGCAATTCAGACATACAAGCTCTTTTATGTTCTTCTTTGCACCATTAGGTTTGAGAGGAAGGGCCATTACGTGCCTTAAAAATATTACACATCCAGGTAACTGCAGGACACGCAAAGCTGACTTACAAGCTGGACACTGGACGCTCTGTCTCCTCTAACACGACCATGGGAAGATTCATCTTCTACAACATCTGCTGAGTCTCAGAGCCCAGGTGGAAAGTGCCAGCCCCCTCCCTCATGTTAAATGTAAATACAGACACAAACATGGACGCACAACCCTCTGTCTCTCGCTCTCCTCCACAGTGGCTCGCGGGGTCTATGAGAGGTTCTCTGCTCCGTGTGAAGGGCTGTTCTGAAGTGGCAGCTCAGACAAAGACACTCACCTTTTGGAGGTGCATTTTTCTGAAGCAAGCGGATGTGTGGCTCATTTCTACGTCTCATACGTTCCACGGAAGTCCGCGGAGAGAGAAGTGAGAGCTGCTTACTTACCCCAGTCCTCTGGACTTCCAGGAAAGTGGCTCTCTGGAAGGACTTCTCCCACAGGACCAGCTCGCTGCCCAGCTCCACGTTGAAGACGTGGCTCTGACCATGGCCGGCCAGGACACTGAAGCAGTACGGCCTCTGATCCTCCAAGTCCAGGTCTTGCAGACCCAGATAGAAGTTTGCCTGAAGCCAGCAGTCATCCGTGAGCCAAAACTGAAAGGCAGCGTGGATTAGAAATGAGTCAGGTTGGAAGGTAGACCCCAGACTGGAAACCAACCCGCCATTTCCTGAGGGGGAGGAGGGTCTGGGTTAGCTACCAGAAGACTGGACATTCTCAGCTGTCACCACTGTCCAGCCAGCTGAGTGAGAGCCTACGTCATGGAATCTGCACCTGCCTGATGTCTGTCTGTCTGTCTGTCTGTCTCTCCCCATCGGTTTATCTCCCTCTGTATTTTTCCATTTCTTACTTTCTCTCCCTCTGTCCTGTCTCTCCATCTCTGTCTGTCTCTTCATCTCTCTGTCTCTGTCTTGTCATCTGTTTCTCTGTCCTGTTTCTCCACCTGTCTCTGTATCTCTGCCTCTCCACCTGTTTCATCACCTGTTTCTCTATCTCTGTCTCTTGGTCTGCCTTTCCATCTCTATTTATCTATCTCTCCCTCTGTCTCTGTCTCTCCATCTCTCTACCTCTGTATCATCATCTGTTTCTCTGTCCTGTCTTTCTGTTTTTGTATCTCTGTCTCTCTATCTCTCTCTGCCTCTGTCCCATCTATTTCTCTATCTTTCTCTCCATCTCTGTATCTCTGTCTCTCCATCTCTTTATTTTTCCCTGTCTCTGTTTCTCCATCTCTCTCTGCCTCTGTTCCATCTGTTTCTCTATCTCTCCATCCCTTTTTATCTATCTTTCCCTCTGTGTCTCCATCTCTCTCTGCCTCTGTCTTATCGTGTTTCTCTGTCTGTGTCTCTGTCCCTCTGTGTCTAGCTCTCTACTTCAATCTTCAGCCCACCCGCTGCTTCACTCACTCACGAATGACCAGCCTGCTGGAAATCAATTTCCCTACAGCCCAGGGAGTAGCAGCAGGGAGGAATGAGGCTGCCCATTGTGGCTCTGAGCTAGTTAGGTCCACTTGTGCCATCCGAGCCAGACATAACCACACACACTTATGTTCAAAGGTTACTCCCAAATCCTCCTGAATGCTGCAGCTGACCAAAGGCTTTAGTTGAAATATGCTCCTACGTGCCTTCTGGGAGCAGCAGAGGGAATGGCTACTTTTACCCCCTTTCTGGTTAGACCTGAACCTCAGGAGGTGCAGGAGGGAGCAAGTGCTGGCTGCAGGGAGACACCTGCTCAGTATGATGCTCCCCGTTCATCCAAGGTGGACTCAGTGCCTGCCGTATGCCAAGTGTGGTCAGGACAGGCACTGAAAGCTGCGGCCCTGAGCCTCTGGCCTCTGAGGCCGCTCCGCAGGACTCTACTCTGTGCCCCCGGTGAGCTGCTGCCTTGTGGTGTGTGCGCACAAATGCATGTGCTCCTAACCCTAGATGACCCTCTAGTGCAGGACTGCCCCTAAGCTTTGAAGCCCCACCTTCTTCACCCCAGACTGATTTACACTGACGCTATTCAGTAAGAGGTTTCAATATAATAAACCAAGAACGTGTTAGTCATTGGCCTCACTGTGCAGAAATGATTTCCACATCTACTAAACCAAGTGTCAAAGACTAATAACCAGAGAAGAACTCTTGGAAGGTGTCTATACAGGCAAGGTACATCAATCAAACGGCCCATTGTCATCTTATCACTAGTTACAGCCAAGGAGCTGTTATTTTATATAATATAAGAAAAACATTTTGGAGTCAGATAAGACTTGAGACTTTGACAATTACCAGCTGCGTAAGCAATTTACTTCTCTCTGAGCTTCAATTTTTGAACTATAAAATGAAGACATAATAAAGGTCTTTATGAGTTTGAAGGACGGCACAGAGGAAGGGTATAGCACACAGCCCCTCAACTCCCATGAGCTCGCTACCTGTTTCCATAGAAACGCAATGTTGGGCTGGGGTATAATCAGTGGTCTTATGCTGCCTAGCACACTCCAGGCCCTGGGTTCCACCCCAGAACCAGGTGCTGTCACATGCCCAGTCCTTAAGGCAGTGCCAAGCAGTCTGAAAGACCGAGACCAGGTGATCAATTTTCAGCTAACTGGTTTCCCCTTCATCCAGCTGCAGACTGTCTAGCAACCCAGATGAAGAGCGCCCTCTCCACCCAGGATGCGAGGAAGAAACAAGCTCAAGATCACTTCCCTGAGAAAATAAACCAACAAAACTAACTGCATTTCCGAAGTACCTGGATTTGTTCCAACTCATATTAACTTAATACGAAGCCATAATAGGCTGCGATGAAAGAAATCAAAAGATAAGCCTATGATGGCTGTCTTTTGTCATCTGCTTTATATTTAAGATTCCTTTTCATGCAATATGTGTTTGGACATGTAATTATAAACTTGTTATACAATTATTTAAATGATTTTATATTTTCAATGGCCTTTTGATTGTTCTTGCAATAGTCACTAATTTAAGGAACATTATTAAAAGTACCATGTGCACAGCTCTTGGGCTGTTTTGAACACCTTACCCACAATCAATTCTGAAGAGTGAGATTATCTGAGCAAACCAGAGACACTGCTAATGACTCTTCCTTTGCATTGACAAATCGTTGCGCTAAGCTTGATATTCCAGAACAGTAGGAGGAATTAAAAATAGGTCTTGAACAGCCTAAGAACCCCCCTGGAAGAACGCTGCAGAATCTCAGAGACACTGCTATTTCTGGAACTCAGTAATGCGCTGTCTGTTCTGTTCCAGGGAAACTCAGGAGCCCTGTTCCACGCAGTTTCTCAGATGGTTCTTAAACCTTGTTTTGAAACATAGCTCAGTCCTTGTGGTAGCCACGTGCCAGTACTTACAACTCATAAGTCAGAGCAGTAGCAGGTGTAAGATCAAGGCTAGCTGGGACAATCAACTCCAAAATTTGATTTCTGTCCTCAATATTAATTGATTACATTTGGGGGTGAGATTGAACTCAGGGGTATTTTACCTCTGACCTACACCCACATTCTTATTTTATTATTTTGAAAGAATGTCTCACTAAGTTGCTGAGGCTGGCCTCCAACCTGCAATCTTCCTGTCTCAGCCTCCCAAGTACAGGTGTGTGCCAACATGCCAGGCTACTAATTGATCATACTTTGAAATGGTGAGTATGAAACACATTTTGAAAATCTATGCTAAAAAGTGGCAGTTACTATGGTAATCACACATTTATTTCGATTTCTGAAAAATGTGGTCAATGATAAACATCAGCAATGAAAGGTGTGCACAGAAGGAATCATTTTGTGAGATTTTAAGACTTCTGACAGGACATTCATGACACAGAGTCAGTCTACTCCTGAAGGGTCATCGTCACTTCTCGCTGGGCATTGAGTCTGCTGCCTTTCCTGCAGCCTTCTGCCTAAGGCTGACGACTTCACGATCATTCTGTAGTGTATGGATGGACTATAAACATTCTTCTTCTTTTTATTTTTTGATACTGGGGATTGAATCCAGGGGCATTCTACCTCAGAGCTACATTCCAGCCCCACTTTTTTTTTGTTTTGAAATAGAGTCTCACTAATTGCAGAGGGCCTCACTAAGTTGCCGAGGGCCTCACTAAGTTGCCGAGGCTGTCCACAAACCTGTGAGCCTTCTGTTTCAGCCTCTTAAGTACTGGGATTACAAGCCTGCACCACCAAGCCTGGCTTGATTGAAAATATTCCTACAGTAGTCCTGGGAAATGTAACCAATGATTTTATCTTTAATGCTGTTCAGTGCAACTGCTAATGGGCCAGGGCAGCAGTTACCAGTGCTGGGTCCTGGCCACGCCTGGCGTACCGCAGGCACCGAATCCACATCAGATGAGCAGGAAGGGTGGGTGAGCGGGTGCCTGTGTAGCCAGCACTTGCCCAGCAGCCTCTGTGCATGATTGGGGACCTGCTGAGAGGGAGGAGGCTGCAGCAGGCTGCGGGTGCAGTGGTCTGCTTGCCTTGTCCTTCCTACACCTGCGGCTCATGTCCAACCAGACAAGGGACAAAAGTGACCTTTACTTCTGCAGAGACACACCACCTCTCCGCCCACCTTCCCACCTCTGCAGAGACACACCATCTCTCCACCCACCTTCCAGCAACTGGCTCCTGCCAACACCCACATCCGACGTGGGGGAGCTTGGAAGCAGGCCCCTCCCTAGGATACGTGTTTGGTGAGGTTCAGACACGGGGCTGAACCCTGATTTCAGCCTGTGGGAGGCTGTGGAGTGCCTCCCAGGCCTCGGGGACTGTGGGACACTGCATGCTGTTGTAACCCCCGAGTTTTGGAGCGAGACATTATACAGCAATAGATGGCTAATACAGAGACACAGAGCTCTCTCTAGACTTTAAGTTTTCATGAAGGAGTTAATAGGTGAACGGATGAGTTCCAACTCTGGAGGAAAGCAAGACGAAGGGGCAGCATTTAAAGAGGCAACAGAGGAAGGAGTTGTGAATAAAAGCTGCCGTCCCTATCACCACCGGATCTGCTACAGCAAGTCAAGATTTCTCCTGGTTTTGTTAATGATATTACTACAACAATAACTGATCACTAAGCTGCATCTAGCTAACACCTAATTGTTCTAGGGAAGTTATCCATGCAAGAAATGTTATTTGTTTATAAAGAATTGATTCTTAACACATTAGTTCTTGGATTTGGCTACACGTTAACATTACCAGGGAAAATGAATCAAGTGACCACAGGCGTTGGATCCATGTCTCAGATCAAGTAAAGGGGATTCCTTCATCTCTTTAAAGCTATCCCCCCGCACCAGGTGATCCTAACACAGAAAGAAGGTTGAGTGTCACTGGTCTGTGTTGCCCTGGCCTTGGGGTGCCAGAGAGGACCGGTGGCCCAGGACCGCTGAGAACCAGAAAGATGTTGCAATGGCCCGAGGAGGCTGCGAGGGGAGAGCACTTTCCTACGGTGAGGCTGGTAGTCCTGATTCATTCTACTCCATTAAGCAGCTCCAGCAAAGATCGGGAGCTCATGAATGAGTCATTGACATTCCTAATTTACACAGGAAACTGAGGCTCGAAGAACCCGAGTCTGTTTCCAAATGCTAGACCCAGGAGCCTGGGTCCTGCTCCTGGAGACCTGAGTCTCATGGGGTGCCACGGCGGGCCTTGGTTCCTTGACCCTGAACTTTTCCTGTTTTAGTGGACCGTGGTGCACACAGCACTCCCTCTGTGAACCCAAGGCCCCTCGCTTCTCGGAGAAGAGCTGAGTGCCCGGGACACCCACCTTGTGAACTTTGAAAAGCACCTCACAGAGGTTGTAGACTCTCTCAGCTCGCCCCCAGTCCAGTGTGCTTACCTGCAAGCACAAGATAGGCACGTGAAAAGAGGTAGCCCACTTTACCCGGAGGACACGACCGACCGTCTACAGAGAAGCGCCTCAACGTGTCTCCACCTGAAACCCCGAGCCACCATCGGTACCAGTGGGCGCAGCACGTCACCTGCTGCTGTGAAGTCTGACCTGTGGCAGATGCTCACTGCGTGTGTCACGAGTATCATGGGGACACTGTGGAGACAAGACCTGGAGATGTGGGAACTTGTCCATCACACTCGGGAATCGGGCATGGTTCTAGGAATTCATTTTGGTGTCTTTTAAGATTAAATCAAGGACCTATTTTTTTTTTTTTTTGGTTAAGTGTAGAGAACTGAAGATGAGTATGCAGGTGAAAGTAGACAAGCTTGTGCATTTGCCGGGTATGGCTGCGGAGAGAAAATACTACATATACAGTCCCTTGATCCTGAGGGCTTCTTACTGGTCAATTCTGTTTTAGAAATGAGTGAAAAAAATATTAGCTAAGCAATTCAGTTGGACTCACTTCTGATTGGTTGCTGCTATAGTTTGCAGTTATTTTAATGATAATGATCAAACTCATTTAATTTTTGAACGATATTTTATCAATCCATGCTCACACATAAGACCTCTAAATTAAAATATTTCACGTAGAAAAATTTAAAGTACTCACCTGTGTAGAAAAGTTGGAGGGTTTTATCACGGACCTTGCACTTATTCTTTCAACCAGAAGTTCACTCTATTGTGTCTCTGAGGCCACTGAAATGGCCAAGTGTTTACTCAACTGGCAGCTTTCTAGGAACCCTCCCACCCCACAACATGCCCGCACTTGGTCAAGTCTTGCTAGCTGTCCACTGCAGCATCTCTGCAGTGCTGAGCTACTGATATGGAAACTTCACCAGTGGGTTGCCATTTAATATTTAATTGCTCCAGAGCCTACTCCTTGCTGTTTCAATTTCAACAATAAAAAGTAAGGAAAAGGCGCCACTTCAAGAGGATGGGATTAGGGTGCTAACCTGAAGGCTACTTTTTGACCCCAGCTTCTTGGACGAGCTGGAGATGTTCATGGGCACGTCAGAGGTAAAATGTGAAAGGCCCAGAGTCCTGTCTCCAGGCTGCAGTGCAGAGGCACACCTGTGATGCAGGTCACCTGGGCTCAACGCCAGTGATCACTGAACCCCTAAAGCTGCATTCCCCCCTTTCCTACTGCTTGGGTTCCCGCAGGGCTGTGTCCAATAGCACCTCCTCATGGCAGAACTCGGGGGCTGCTCAGATTTATTGGAAAATAGATATTCACGTATGCACCGTTTTAAACTTTCCCATTGTGACAGTGCTACTTATTCAGGGAGAATCTATAATACAAAGACATAAATGACTGAAACACATTATTCAGAGACATCCGCCCTTAATAGCTACTTATTGCTGTAAATATGCATCATACATATTCATAACTTCATGTCTTTTCAAAATGTGGTTTGTAATATCAGCATTTTCCCATGTCATTATTTTTTTTTTCAGAAATGAAATGTCAATGGCTGCTTAGAATTTCAGTGTGTGGATTTATCGCTTTTGGAAGCTTTATTTTTGTGATGGACAGTTGGGATTGCTTTTAGGATTTAGCCGTTGCAACAGTGCTATGATTAAAACATTAAGAGGACATTGCATTGTCCTATTCTGTGGCATTAAAGGCACTTTTCTTTACGGCTTTCGCCCCAGCGTATGGTGGAGCGGCAGGCATTCAGAGTCATAGGCTAAGGCAAAGATGGCGGGAGGTGATGCTTTCTGCTGTTTGCAAGCTCCAGGTCTGTGCCCTCATTCACACCACTGTGCCCACAGTGCACCTCCTGGGCACCTGCTCCTACAGGCCGTCTCTAGTGGCCTACACTGTTTCCTCTCTTCACCTTCCATTTGACTGTCTCTGCCGGTGGTCACATTCAGCCCTGGGGATGGCTCAGTTTGCACCCCCAGCTCCTGGGCTTCTGAATATGACTGTGCTCCCAGCCCAGGGAGGTGCATAAATCACAGGGTGCTTCTGTCTCAGCCTCTGTGACCGGCGCATGAGCTGAGGGAGGAGACCAGGTGTCTTTCTGTCTCTGCTTGTGTGTGAGGGTCTTGGGAGGAGACAGGAGGCAACGCTCAGACTTTGGGCAAGAACTGTTCCATCTGTGGTCTTGGAGGTGATGCCCCACCTGAGCTGCTGGGAGCCGGGTTGGGGCCAGAACCTGACCACTTTAGGACAGCGGATGTATCCATCCCGGGGAAGAGCAAGGGTGGACTGCGGCTTGGGGACACTGTATTTGCAGAGCAGGTATATATTTAATCACTGTTCTTCTTGCAAAATAATTCCTTATTTCACAGACTAGGTTTTCTATGACGGAACTTCCGTAAGTGGAAGAACAAGTGATACAGCACAAAGGACCGTGTACCCCCGCTGCTCTCTGGGTCGTCCCTCTCAGCACTCACAGAGACGGAGGGAGGGAAGCAGGGGGAGGCAGGGACTGTGGCAGCAGCCAGCTCCGCTCAGAAGCGACTTCAGGTGTCAGCAAGGGCCACACCCTGTCTTCACACTCCTCCCTGTGACTCAGGAGCCCAGGAAGCAGAGCTGCAGCCAAGGGGCCCAGACCACCCGTGCAGAGAAGGGAATAACCAGATGTTGGCGCAAAAGAAAAGGCTGATGGTCTGTAGCCACACTGCCACTACTTTCTTCCAAATAATGGTGTTTAATAATTTTCTCAGCCAGGAGTGGTAGAATGCCCTGGGTCCAATCCTCAGTTCCAAAAAAATAAAAAACGGTAATGCTTTCCTAATTTACCTGACCACATTAGACTTGAAATAGAGCAGACATTTTAGATTATAAGACACAATATCTTAGGATCTTTTAATTCTATTGTGAAATACAGTCTAGTCCCCAGGGGCTATAGAGTAATTCTATATTGGATACACATTTATCTATTATTTCTTTCAGCCTACAAACTTCACTTAAACTATTTCTTTGCAGGTAAATGTTTTTAAATGATAGAATACCTCTGCCTAACTGACATTCTTAAAATTTCTGCTAATATTTCTGACATGTACATAGGCAATTGCCAAATAATTTATACGATGATGCTACATGATGCTGTTAAATTGATTTTCTATCCGTGATTTTGACACATTTTTAATGGTGTTTGAAAACATCAATACCTGCAACACCATCTTTCAGATTCCCATTTGCAAATCAGAAATGAATGTTCTGACGAAGGTGAGCGGAGTGTGAGGAGGGCGGAGGGTCCTGGCTCCCAGCCTGCTCCCCCAGGTCTAGCTCTACTGCAGGAGGGAGGCCGGGGCTCCCCTGGCTGGGCCTCAGCCTCTTCTTGGGGAGGGTGGCGGAGGTGTAAGGCCTTGCTCCTGTCCCTCCCATTTCTTCTGCTTCTTCTCCAACCGTGTCCCTCTGATGATATTTAGTAATGACAACTAGGTCACCAGAAATCTGAAAGTTGTATGAAGGCAGAAGGAAAGGTACACATAAATCCAGTCAACTCCATCAGACTTTCGGCCTGGGTGTTGACAAACCCTGTGGTTTCCTCTGTTTCTTTTCTTCCTGTGTGCTACTGGTGGGAGCATACAGGGAACAATTAAAAGAATGTACACCCAGGAGAGAGGGGTACCCCCTCTCCCTGAAAGTGGCAGCGATCCAGCCAGAGGTGTACCGTGGTCTCCCAGAATGGGGGGACAGGCCTGTAGTACTGGGTGCATTAGTTTACCTTACATGGACTTGACTCAAAATCTCTAAGAAAAAGCTCTTCCCGGTGTTACTTTGTTAGATAAGAATATATCAAATTACATTCAGCAGCGAACATTAAGAAACATTAGTACCTTTGTATTGAGAATCCAATCAGTATTTGTGCAAATATGTAGGAAACTCTAATGTGGGTAAGTTTGCAACGTTGGTTTGTTGTGGGGGGGGGCGGCTTTCAACTAAATGCAACATGCATTTGGTTGAAGTTTAGTTAGTGCAGTTAGTGAAATTTAGTTAGTGCATTTAGTATGCATCCTATAGTTGATCCTGGGGCATTAGTGGAAAAGTTGGTGATGTTTGTGTAGTCTTAGCAGCATCCTACATTAGGGGAAGCCAAGTGACGGGCACAACTAACTCCAAGCCTAAAATTATCCCCAAATTAGAAGCTCACTTAAAATAAACTGTATTTGTGTGTGTGTGTGTGTGTGTGTGTGTGTGGTACTGGGGATTGAACCCAGGGGTATTCTACATCCGAGCTACACCCCCTGTCCTATTTTTTTAGTCTTTATTTTGAAACAGGGTCTCACTAAGTTGCAGAGGGCCTCACTAAGTAGCTGAGGCTGGCCATGAACTTGGATCCTCCGGTCTCAGCCCCCCAAGTACTGGGATTACAAGTATGTGCCACCATGCCCGGCTAACTGTATTTATTAATGAAAATAATACATGCAGCATGTTAATGTCTTAGTATCCAAAGGTGAAACCTGTTGTCACTTATCTAACACACTTTTGATGGTGGAAGTTTCCACCAGCTTTGCATACAACGTGCATCCTGTTCTTTTTTTTAAGACAACTGAAGCTGTCAAGCCCCCCTCCATCCCCCAGTGTTAATGGACAGATTCAAAAAAGGTAAAAATGGCTTAAATGAGAAGCTTTAGGCAGAGTGCCCACATCACATTTGGCCAGTTTAGGGAGAATGGTGTGGGTGGAGTTGGGAAATAAAAATTACAGAACAAGAGAATACAGTGTACATTAATACCATAGAGCCTACTAAAGAAGGCAGTTTATTATTTTTTTTTAAATAAAACTTGAAGGATGAAAGGGAAAGAACAGCTTTTTAAATGTCATCATTTGGCCATTTGATCAGAAACGACAAAAGAGAAGGGTTGTGTTTTGCTGTGTTTGCTTTTTGGATTCTTAGCCACATAACTGAGGCGCTAAGACTCGGCGCCTTTTCATCCCACCTACACACCAGCTGGTTCCTCAGGGGACTACAGTACCTCAACAGCTGTTTCAACTGGAAGAAGAAATGGGTTCCGCCTGGGGAAGAAGCAGGCGGCCAGCCCAGAGCAGAGGCCTTTCCTGCCACGTGGTACAGACGCAGCCCCGCAGCACCCCAGCACCCCTCTGCCTTTCGCCTCTTGCAGACCGACCTAGCCATTACTCCTCTTATGTGAATAACCTTCTCACCCCTTCCCGGGCACTTGGAGGCTGTCCTTACCGGAGGAGAGCTGAATACACAGAAGGAGGAGCCCTTCAGGGCCAGGAACTTGGGTCGGAAGGTCTGGGAGGAGTCGGGTCCTTGCAGTCTCTCTTCTGCCCACCCCATGTGTACCACCTGCAGAGGGAAACCTTTGAAATTAAAGACCAGGCCTTAATGAGAAGGTGGACACCTAGACCAGCCCCGCCCCTGCTATTTCAGCACACCCCAAGCCAGAGGCGGGGGAACCCACACTTCCAGGCCATGCAGGCACCATAGAGGTGTCCACACCTCGGGCCAGACAGGGGAGTCTGTGCTGAACCAGGTTCTACGCCTGGGCTTAATTGTGGATTCCATGTGCGCATGAAAGCACGGTAGTAAATTCCTTTCTACAGGGAGCTGGTATTGCAGATATGAGGATGTACAAACAGCTAGTTATGCTTTCTATTTCTATAGTAAACGTGTAAGTTCACCTAACGTGGAAAAAATGCGTAAATGTTCTGTTACAGTTCAACTTCCTAACCACGTGAAAATAAAGCAAAGATATGAAATTCTTACAGCTGGCACTGAATGATTTTAATCTCATGACACAAAACGCCAACTATAAAGATCACAGTATGACTTAAAAACAATTTAAAATTCAGTGCACGATTGCAAACATATAAGGGAAAAAACTCTGATTTACCTAAAATTTGAATGTGACACAAATTTTGTGGTAAGTGGTACAAGTTATTTCATTTTGGTTTTCTCATTTCCTCATTTTATCATCTCAAGGAAAATAAACTACTGAACACATCTCTATGCAAGAAACCTTTTAAATAGAGCAGACTGCTGGCCACTTTACTAAGCAAAACTGTCCTGTGCACTCCTCCAAGACTGGACCAGCGTGGCCAGGTCCTTCAGGTCAAGTGCACACCTGGGCCCAGAGCCCCAGGCAGCAGCTGAGAGTTCAATGTCAAGGACCGGGGCCCGAGCTCAGACAGCCCCGTTCTGAGTTCTACCTGACAACCGATAGTTTCCACTCTCGTGCCTGATGAAAGACTTCCCAGGACATCGAGATGCCAGGTGGAAGTTAAAGATCAGGTTTCTAATAATAGTATTTCTGGTGCTGGCAGAGAATGAAGAAGCTCTATCCTACTGAGAGGGACCGTGGTCTAGGTGAACGGGCAACAGCGATGGTTCTGTGTGTTGAGTACAAACAGCCCACTGCACAGCTTCAATTTCGTCCTATCAGGCTGTCGTTGATATACAGAGCTTTTTAAATAACCCAAGCATTTCACTGGCTCATGAGCTTGTAGGTTATCGGGGTGCTGCCTTGTGTCTCATAAAGATAAAAAAAGTCATGTCAATGTGATGAGGTGATAATGTTACAATACAGCTTTATTTCATATGTGACCTTGGACTTATTTAACATAGTGAGGCCTCCATTTTTTTGTTATAACTCGGAGTAGAATTACTTGTCTCACATGATAATTTTGAGAATTTAATACTGAGGTCCCCTGGCAGAGGGCTGGCAGGTGGGGCCCAAAGCACATTGTTCAGATGGTGAAAACCACTCAAGTGTGATTTACTCCTTGAACATCTTCAGGTTGGAAGCCAAATCCACAGATTATTTAAAAACATCTTATTGACTTTCCCCTTGGGTTGTATTAGCTGGACACGTCTTTCTTGGTTATCATAGCAGCTGTGAATTATAAGATGTGCTCAGCCACCATTGTTAAATAAGTGTTGCATTTTTCCAGATAATATAGTAGATGTTTCTAGAGTTGACATGAATTTGATGTGTGATTTCTAAATTCCCAACTTGCTACTGCACGACTGTAATGATTTATATAGTTTATCTGATAGGATTAATTTTAAGCGCAGTTATTTTTACAGAATAAGGACAAGAGTACCATGGCAGAGCCCTCATTGTGTGACCACTGGTCACATGGCATTGAGAGAGTCGCACTAGACTCTTGTTGCTCAATATGATATAAAACTACAGTGCACCCAATAATAAAAGGGAAAAAAGATACAGAAACAAAAATAAAATAGAGAGAGAGAGAGAGTCATGCTAGTTACTGCCCTAGTTACTTTAAGTTAGCACAAGATCGTATTGCTAGAGCACCTCAAGAGGCACTTGCTATCCTGTAAGTCTGTCAACCAGTCCTGGTCCTGAGGGTCTAGTGTGTGGCCGCAGGTGGGGCAGGGCAGGAATGTTTGCTGTGCTCATCAGCATGGCTGAGCTGACAACCTTTCTGTCACTGATTACCATCAGAGTGCAGAACCAGGATTTCTAGAAAATGTAAGAAACTGTTAGATCATTGCAAACCTTTGGGAGTCAGCAGAAAGACAGGGAGTTTCAACTCTGTACTTATGACCAGGAGTTGGGCCAGGAGCCTTGTCATACTACAAGGTTAGCACAGAGGAGGGGGAGAAAATAACTACAATCCAGAAAAAAACACCAAGCAACAGAATCCCCTTCTGCAGGGTTCTGAAAACATGGTCTAAAGCTCCCTGAAGTTGTAAAACAAGTATTTCCTCTAGTGAGAAATCCTATGGGTAAAACCTTTGAATGTGTATCTCATTAGATTCCTTTGCCTGTATGGAACACAGACTCTGCTCCTAGATTTTCCTTTAGTTTTTAAATCACATATTCAAATGTGGTCAAGTCCTCCCTGCCTTCCTTTCTTTTCCTGAAATACTTAATCATCTATTGCTAGAAATGGATCTGATTGGTAGCGACTTAAGATAATATTCACAGATAAATTGATAAATATGGAAAGATGAGCAAGAGAGAGGGAGAGGGAGAGGGAGAGAGGGAGAGAGGGAGAGAGGGGGAGAGAGAGAGAGAGAGAGAGAGAGAGATTGATTGATTGATTGATTGATTGATTATAGGACATTCCAGGTGGATCAGAGGTTAGTAGGGGAATCTTTTGGTTTTTTTTTTTTTTTTTTTTTTTTTTTGCAGTACTAAGGATTGAACCTAGGAGCATTATACCTCCGAGCTACACTCCCAGCCCTATTTTTATGCTTTATTTTGAAACAGGGTCTTAGTAAGTTGTGGAGGGCCTCACTAATTAGCTGAGGCTGGCTGCAAATCTGTGATCCTCCTGTCTCAGCCTCCCAAGTACTGTGATTACAAGCATGCATCACCACGCTCAGCTTCTAGAAGTGGGGATCCTTGATTTCTGCTTGACATGGAGAACTTGGCCCTTTGTCTAGCATAGTAGCAGCAAGCATTCTTTCTGCAGAACTCTGTCCAGGACAGAATTGCACCTCATTGGGGTTCAACGTGAATCCCTAGGTCTCTGGAGCCACAGGTGTTGACCTGGCAGCGTGTCAGGCATTCTCCTTTCCCCTTCCCCCAACTCTGCAGACCCCAGTGCCGGACCATGTATGAGGTCATCTGGTTAACACCATGGTCCTCACATAACTCAACAAGAATTACACATTGAGGAGTGAATGAGGAGCTGCTGTTCTGGCCAAGATGGGGATACCATCAGTGGTTAATAATCTGAAACATCTATTAGTTGGATGGGAACTTAATTAAATCCCATATGTAATTTAATTCTGCCTCATTCAATTAGCACAGAAATAAGTTATAGCTTTGCTATTATTGGAAACATGGGCTGCTTTATGAATCTTTCTAAGGTATATACAGTCCATAAATAATCTTAAGGGAAGCTAATTTTATCTTTTACATTATGAATTTTCTGACGGCTTATTATATGTTCTGAGAAGTGCATATTATACTTTTATGAACACCTACCTGATTGTATCATCGTAATTAAATTAAGAGGACATAACCTTCCTCTAAAGGAGTATGTTTTCACTTGTCTTTCTGCAGGAAAGCCCTGCTCCCCATGAATGAGTCCAAGTGATGAACTGGGATCAGACAGTGGGAGCTGCACACCTGGTCTTCGCCCAGGAGGGGATGTGGTCACCTGCACTACATAGGGCCTTAATGGCTCCCTAAGCTGAAACCCAGAAGAAATTTGAGAAGAAATTTATTTTGGAAATACACAGAGCTGCGTGCTATTTCAGTAAGGCAAACACACATTCTGGTTTTCCTGGGACAGTTCTAAATTTGTGCCTACTTTCTCAGCGTCATTTTTAGGTTGGTCTTTGTCCCAGGCAGAACTGTCCCATTTGGATGACAAATTATATAGTTAATTGTCAGATACAAGAATCTACAGTCAATGCCTTTTGTATTATCCTTTGAATTCTGTTTGCTTTTGTTTGGGTTTGCCAGTTTGGGTGGTTGTCGAACACTTTTTCTTTTTCACATTTGTTCAAATACTATTTCAAAGTCAAGAATTATGTAGAGTGAGGGGGGAAAAAATCCCCTTCTGCTTCTGAAAGACTCAATAGTATAACTATCAACTCCCGAAACACACCCTGAGTGTGCAAACATTGGTCCAAGTGTGAAATCATCCTCTAGGGGGAGCACGTGAAGCTGTGGCTGGGTTTCCTCTTCATCCACCTTGCAGTGAGGCTCAGCTCCAATACTTACTAACCAGGAACTGATTCAAGCCCCCAAGTAAATTCAAAGAGGTACTGAAATATTAGGCAAAACCCCACAAACAAAGAAAAAACCCCTCACATCTCCCGTACAACATCCTGCCTGTACGGCTGAAGAAACTGAAGCTCTGAAGTTAATCTGGTCAAATTATACCACAGATAATGGCTTAGTTGGGATCAGAATCCAGGCTTTAGCCAAGCAAGGCCACCAGGACTCTTGTAACAGGAGTGAGGCCAGGCTGGGGTGGAGTTTCGCCAAGAGGTGTGAGGGCAAGATTTAGCACCATCTCTGGGGCTCTGAACTGCGACACCCTCAGTTGTCTGGGTCCTGGGAGTTGTGCCCGTCAGACAGTCCCCAGTTCCCTGAGCGGTTACTGCATTGCTCTCTCCTGCAATTCAGTGATGAAGAGGAAGGAAAGGAAAGCATGAAGCATGTGTGACTGCCGGCTCTTAGTCTTCCCAACAGAACACGCAATCTGAGCACGCTTGGAGAATCCCCTAGTGTTCAAGAGATCAAGTTCAAGTCCCACAAGCACAGGCAGGCAGGCAGCATGCTCCCACTAAGATGGCCTCCTGGATTGGCAGTCTACCTCACTGTTCCCACACTCTGCTGACCAGCACTCATCTGTAGTCACAGTCCAGCAACTTCAAGGGAGGGTGGCAGAGGTCTGTGGTGCCCCCTGCACAGCTGCAGGAGCCGGAGCCAGGAACCCAGGGATGAGAGAAGCAGCCAGACCCCGTGGCCTCAGTGGTCCTGGCTCGCCAAGCAGAGTCTCATGGGACATTCTGCTCCTTTTTACTGTGCTCACAGAAATCCAATCCCAAACAAGGTAAGTTACTCTGGAGAAAAGTGTACCCGCGTAGTTCAGTGTCCCAAGAGCAATAAACAAATCAAGGGAAACTGTTCTGTGTGTGAACTGCGGAGAGGAGAGTACGTAAGGGAAAGTGTCAGGAAAACATTGGTTTCAAAACCAAAAAGTACAGCAAGAAAATATTTCGTGTGGAAAAAGATAAAATGAATTCTCTATTAATTTGAAGATATTAATAAAATATCTAATCCCCATTCAGCTACATAAAACACAAGTAGTTGGTGATTAATTTAGAAAACTAAAGAAATGAAAGTTATATTTGCAGAAACTTTTATGAGTGCCCCTTTTCTCATTTAAAAATTTTGACTAGAGAGGTTCAACTCAAACTGCATTCCCAATTTCCTCTTTTTCAGTAAACTCTTGACAGGGGGAGACTTATTCTCCTGAATGGCTCCATCTTGACTATGTAAAGAGTATTTATATCACTGTTTAAAGCAACTGAACACATTGTTATCAGTTTTCTTAACTTGAAGTTGCAATGAATGCTTCCTTAAATGCAGGAAAAGTATAAGCAGGAAGCAAATAAATAAAAAAAGTTTTCTCGTACATCATGGCTTCAACAAGAGTTTCTTTAAAAGGTGCAGGAATAGCATAGTGGCCTAAAAGGCTTTTTTCCCCCTGATACTCAACTAACCTGGTTCTAATAGGTTATTGCTAAGTCCTTACAGAGATAGCAAATGAGCAGTTCTTGAATGAGAAAGCACAATCTATGAATGGGAAGCTGGTGTGACTGAGGGGTGGCTATCCCTGGGAATCCAGCACTGGGCTAGAACACTGGACCCAGGTGATCAGCAGCCTGAGTCTGGGGACCGCAGCATCCTGCCCATCTGCACTCAGACCTGCTGGACCAAAGGACTTCTGAGATGAAGCTTTCCAAATAAGGATGCTATCTAGGAGAGTGATTCCAAATTATGCATATGCATCCCTGTCATAAAACCCCTCTTGGCTCAAACAACCATATCTTTGTCATTGGTTGGGCTGTGTTTCCTTATAAAACATACCTGCCAATAGATAAATCACTTATCCATGGTAAACACAGGCAGTCAGAATGAGCCCCCTACACTATTCCCATACAAATGAATAGTTTCAGAGTCTACACTGGGGACAGAGACTACCAAACTCAGTCTGATATTCAGTGCTAATACTTTTCCTATCAAATTTTCCAATTCAAATGTCAAGACAGAAAAATAGTGACTACTTTTGAACATGTGTTATAGTATCAAGCCAAAACCCACAAATCCTACCTGCTCAGAAGGAGGACAACATTTATTGGCCATTCTCATCTGTGGAGAGAGGATAGCCAAGAGTCAGCAGGACAAGAATATCAATGCTTCACTCTTTCCACCTGTCTAACTGGCAGCTGAAGTTAATTAACTTGGTACTAGGGACTGAACCCAGGGGTATTCCACACACAGTGCCTTTGAGACCAGTTTCTCTTACGATGAATTTCTTATCTGAAAACCAAACCAGAGCAAACACAAACTTACGGCAGCGATTCTTACAACAGAAAACAAAAACAATATGAGAACACTTCCACCACCCTTCCTCAACATCAGCATTACACAAGCAAGTGTAGCCGAGGGACGTCTGAGATGACAGATGCTCAGATTTCAACATCTGAAATCCACAGGAAGAGAGTTCTGCTCCACAGAACCTCAGGACATCACACAGATCCCAGCTCACATTCCTTCCTTCATTTAGTTCTCCCCAGAACCCCGAGAGGTGGATGCTACTTCCTGAAATTTCACCAGTGAGGAGATGAAAGTCGAGAAAAATAATGAGCCCAGGATCGCAGAGCTCACCGCTGTGCTCTGAGCAGGGGTGACTCGGGAAGCCTCCTGAGCTGCATTTCTGCACGCATCAACCCAACACTGTCTCTTCCCTTCTATTCATCCTGACGCTTTTTAATGCAGTGTGGAGTTTGAAAACTCAGATTTTAGGAAGGTGCTTCCTGAGATAATTGAGGTCTTTAGAATAAAAATCTCGCACTGCTGATTCCCCAAAGATTTCCAATTGCTCTGTTGACCTGTTTAGCAGCAGCCGGGGTGGGAGGGAGCTAGGGTGTGTGGGAGGAACAGGCTGTGGGCAGAGCTGCAGGGGCCATGGCTGGCTGTGTCCTCCCTCACAGCTGCTCCAGACACCTGTGGGGCCAGGCCACCCTGGACAGAGCAGGGGCTGGGGCCACTGCTAGACAGCCAGAAGGAGAAAACCGTGCAGAGTCCACGGGGCCAGTCCTGCGCTGTGTCTACCCTTCCTTGCAGCCTGCCTGCTGCTTTGGCATCTGGACACCGAGCAAGGTTTCACTCCCTCCCATCGCTTCTTATTCCTTTCCTGACTTTGAGCACCGGGCACATCAATCAAGGAGACAGAACGACCTCTTCTAGCTCCGATGCCTTTGGTGAGTATGGGAGGTGTGATCATTTGGTTAGATGTGCCTTTTTTATAAATTTCCGTGATGGTTTGGGGAATTATATTTTTATCCCAGTTAGGTTTCCCCAAATAAAAAATGCTACACTTCATCAATGCATTTGGATAAAATATGCATGTATAATTATGCATGCACAAGTATTCCTGTGTGTGGGGAGGGTGAAGGGGAGAAGGGAGGGAGAGGAGCAGAGAGAGAAAGCCAGCGAGCTGGGAAGCATCCACCTTGGTGCAGGCCACACTGATATTTAGAGCACTTATATGACTTAATTTTAATGTTTTTGGTCAGAGGGTTGACAGGTTGCAGCAGTATACACTCTCCTTTTGTGGCTATAGCCGGGAGCTGTAGGGTTAGTCACCCGTCAGGGACTCTCTGCTCATGCAGAGGAGCCCACCAGGGAGTGAGTCCTGGGAACACCTGCTCACATTTTGAAACGTCAGATCGCTGATGTTGGCCGAGACGGCGCGCAGCCAGTCGGCACGGTCCTGAGCGGTGTGAAACTGTAGGACTCCGGTGCCCACTCCGTCCAGGGCCAGCACCTCGAATGTGTTGGGCCTGCAGGAGGAGAGAAGACCGTCATTACTGGACAATCCGGGGCACAAAGAAATCACTCATTGGAGATAGACAAAGGTCCAGGAGGTCCAAGAAAGAAAGGTACTCTCTCCTGTGTGCTGCCTCCAAGCATGGCTTTGCAGCCTGCTCCTCATTCCCTGCTTCTGGGAGGAGCCTCCCCTTTCAAGGTCAAATGCCTCCCAGACTGGGGCTCAGTGGCAGAGGGTTGGCTAGCATGCTCAGGGCCCCTGCTTCACTTCACAGCCAAAAGCCATGCGAGGTGCCAGGTCCGTGCCAAAGCCAGAGGGTGGAGCCCCTGCAAGGGACCTTCAGGGATGTCCCTGTGCCTGCCCTGGAGGAAGAAAGGATACACAGCCGGGGCCCCTGAGCGTAAGCCTGGTATTCCTCCTGCATGGTTGTTAAGTTGACTTCCTGGCTGCATTTCCTACTAGAGCACGGTCCGGTCCTGTATTCTGCTCATTTTTCCCATGCCTCGCACTGACAGTGGCCTGGGACCCATAGTGCGCAGTTGGGAATATTTGTGCATGGGTAAGTGCTTAAGACCACTGACTCCTGGGCCTCCTCTTCTCCAAGCTGAGACAGCTGCCCTTGGAGCACAGGGCCCTCCCCTGTGGAAGCAGGGGTCCAGGGGCCACGCTGTCCTGTCGGGGTGGGAGAAGGGAGTGGAGATAAGGGGAGAGCCCTATGTCTGGCGTCTGCCAAGCACTTGCTTCTTAGAATGACCCTCTGCTGGGGCACCTGGGAGGAGGGCGTACACCTTGCATTGAGGGGTCTGTGCTCACTTTGACGTGGTGCCAAATGGGATGCCTCCCTGTTCAGAAGGAGGGTGTTCATGCCGTGCGCACTTCACACACACCAACGACAGCATTACTGCAGCCATGGCAAAAAGAGTAAGAGCTAAAGGTCATCGTGGCTAAGGGCTGGCATTGCGCCAGGCTCTGGTCTAAGCAATTTGCATTTTAGGTTTATTTCACCTTCACTATACTCTTAGGAAACAAGTGTTCTCGTTGCAGCTTCCCAGGGCAAAGGCAATGGAGCAGAGAGCTGGCGGATGGATACAGTTCTGAAAGTGCACTGTGAGGGGGAGTCAGATGCACAGGACATTTGCACATCCTCCCACCCTGGGCGCCTCACCTTTCCAGGGAATTGAGGCCACCATGCTTACTAGAGATGGTGCTGGCCTGCTAATGAGCTCATTTATGTTCTCACATGCTTCAGGTTTGAACAAATAAACACACACTTAAGAGTTCATGTCATGCCTGGTGTGGTGGTACACTCCTGAATCCAGGTACTTGGGAGGCTAGGACAGGAGGACTGTGGGTATGAGAGCAGCCTCAGCAACTTAGTGAGACCTTGTTTCAAAATCAAGAATAAAATAGGGCTGGGGGTGTAGCTCAGAGGGAGAATGCCCCTGGGTTCAATCCCCAGTACAGATAAAACAACAGCAACAACAACAAAAATAAAACCCCAAAGAATTCAAGTCACATAACGGCTGAAGTCACTTTTAGCAAATTCAAAATACTGCAAATCTAGGACAGAGAAATACATTGATTGTTTATAAAAATGAAATAAAACACATTCTAAAAGATTACTAAATGGCCAACTTAACTGGGATTTCTAAGTCTTAAAATGGGACTTCTAAGTCTTCAAGCTTAGTCTTTACAACTATTCCTAAGAACAGAATTTGAAGTTTACTCGTCTAAGGAAAATAAATGTAGGAAGCCCTCTGATGTCTGCATTTTCTCCTGCCTTTGTTGGTGGTTTCCTCAACAACCAGGTTCCCCTATTCTCCCTGCTCAGCATGGCAGTGTGTGATGCACTTAAGTCCAGGAGGACATTCATCCAACCTGGGAGCCTTTCACTTCTACAAAGCAAGCCTTGTAACTCCCTCCCTGTCTCTCTCAGCACTACCCGCCATTTCCCAGGGAAGTTGGGCGCCAGCGAGTGCTGCCAGCAGGTGCCAGCAGGGGGCCCCCGCACCCAGCTCTGGCTCTTCCCACCCCAGCCCTGGGAGGCTGCCTGGCTGGAAGTACCATCTGCCCTGGGAACTGCCCCAGGCGAAGTTCCCTTCCTGAAAACCACAGCGTTTGTTCACAGGGCCTTCCAGCTTCTCTGAAGTGCATTAACCTGTATTTTAAAATCTGCATCCCCATTAGTGATTACACGACTAACTCAGGTTTCCTCCAAATAAAAACCTATCGAACCATCCGGAAGTCAGTCAACTGAACCAAGAGGGTGGAGACGGCAGTAGTTTGGAATTGGGTGGGCACATTTATTGGTCAATCTAATTCCTAATCCTTCAACTCTAATAATTCTTATTCATATAATAATGTTTTTAAGCATTTCATTTGATAATTTCTTCCACAGAAAATCTTTTTCCATTGCAACACATGGCACTAAATGTGGCCAAGAATTGTTTTCTGAGTAAACTGCCATCAACACCCAACGTAGCCTGCATTCATGGCACTCGGTGACCTGGGACATGCATGGCTAGCACGTGCCATGGATTCACGTAGATTTAGTGCCAGAGATGCCCAGGACCCGCATGTATCTCAAGATGCAAAATTATCCTTTCAACATCTGCACTCTTCCACCTCATTTGGGTATTTGGCAGGGCATAACCTTTGCAACCATTTCTTAGCCCATATGGCGCTTAAATCCCACCCACAGAACTTTTCGCCAATGTTTTCTGGCTATGCTTTGCCTTTTAGGGAAGCACAAACAGGATCCAAAGGAGACCCCAAGAGAGTCTGGAATACTTGAACACAAAGTTTACGCCTGTCTCCCCTTACCTCTGACTTTTGACTGTGTATTTTAAAACAGGCCAACAATGTACAGACATCTTATGCCCTTTTAGCAAAAGTATATTAATTCTTTTCATCCCCTGTAAATTTTTAAGTATTTAATAAATTTGGGAGGGACAAGAAAAGAGAGTATGCATGCTACTAACGATGGCATTTGTAATAAATGATAAAAACAGCTGCCTGGCATTTGTTGATAGCTCCCTTGTAATAAATATTGTGTGAAATTCTTCACGTGTTGTACTGGTTTTAACCTTCTCCATATCCCTACGAAGGTCCTATTATTGCTATTATTCTGGAGGGGAAGAAATTGAGGCTTACATAGATTAATCACTTTAATCAAGGTCGGCCATCAGGCCAGAAATGGCTGAGGCAGGAAGGACACACACAGAGATGGAGAGAAAAGAGAGGTCTGCGGATCGCAGCTGCTCACTTCCTAAGCATGAGAGCCTGGGCCCCGGGAACCCCAGGGCCCTCCCACATCGAGCCTAAGGTGCCTGTGCTGCTGCTCCTGGACCCTGCAGCCCTCTGGATGCCGTACCTGGACAGGGGTCTGTTTGGGGTTTGATGCAATTAGGTCTGCTGGAATTGTTCCCTGGCTCCAGCAGTGGAAGCCTCCCTTTGCATTTTGAACTCTCCTTGTCTACATTCTTTCTGCTGGGCTAGGAATAGGGCCACTGAGCCAAGAGCTGCAGGAAAGGCAAACTGCCTCCTTGTAATAGCCCACAAAGGCTCTGGAGCCCATGTGTCTAGGTGAAACTGAAGATCTCCATGCTGGAGAGTTACTCAGCAGGAGACTCTTTACAGTGGAGTGCATTTTGCCAAACTCCACCTGAGCACTCTGCTCTCAACTCCTCCTCCTGGGCAGACAGTTTGCATCAGAAAGCTTCAGTGGCTCCGGAGGAGGAGTCTGGGAGAAGAGCATCCCTGGAGAGACCTGGTCCTTGCAGGTGGCATGACAGAGGACCAGAGAGGGGACACCCGTGAGTGGGATCGAATGGAGTCCTCATAAAAGCTGGAGACTCTGACCTCTCTCTTCCCTCCCCTATGTGATGACACAAGGAGAGGGTGGACAGCCCAGAAGAGGGTCACCAGGACCAACCAGCCACCCTGGTCCAGCTCTTCTGGCTTCCAGATGTGAGAGGCAAGTCTTTGTTGTTTATAAGCCACTCAGCCTGAGCGGACTAGGACAGTATCTCAGGGGCCAGGTCAAGCACCAGGTTTGCTGTAGGTCCTGGAAGTTCTGGCCTCTGGAACCTTCTCTGTCTACCCTCCTAGCCAGGACTCTGGAATCTGGCTCCTCCCTGATTAGGAGTCAGTTTTTCCAGATAAGAATTATGCAACTAAGCTGGGCGTGGTGGCGCATGCCTGTAATCCCAGCATTCGGGAGGCTGAGACCGGAGGATCCGGGTTCGCGGCCAGCCTCAGCTACCTAGTGAGGCACTCCGCAACTTAGTGAGACTCGGTTTCAAAATAAAGAATAAAAATAGGGCTGGGGGTATAGCTCGGAGGTAGAATTCCCCTGAGTTCAATCCCCAGCACCGCAAAAAAAAAAAAAAAAAAAAAGAATTATGCAACTAAGAGTCCTTTCCTTCAGCAGCAAGGAAACTCCTTTCCTTTAGCTCTTTTGTTTTGTCATAACAATGAAGATGCTGGTACACCCAGGACAGAGGTTCCAGATAAATGGCCATCCCTGCAGCCCTGAGCTCTGTCATGGCAGGCGCCTGAGTCCTGGGCTGGGGCGTCCGTGCTCCGGCTGAGGGAGGACAGGAGACCACGACCACGGCGGGTAGCCCGGAGTGCGCTCTGCGGGAGATGACAGGCGTGCCGCTGTCTCTTTCATCTGTTCCGATTCAGTTCTTCCGACTTTTAAACCCCTTCCTATTTATTTTCATTTCAGATCTTGAGAGCCTACTAAATCTCCGTGCACAAAGGGAAGGAGAATCAGCCTAACGTTCAAAAGCGAAGACTTGAGATGAAGTTTATCTTGCTCCGCTAAGAAGAAAAGATCTTAATGTCTGAAGAAGGCTGAGTCTTGGCAGCGTCTATCAGTAGACAGGGCTCTGATCCTTGAGTGTCAAAACTCGTCACCCTCAGAGATGGAAGTAAAAGATACCGCACCGAGGAATTGCCATTTGATGCAGAGGCAGTCACAGAGAGACACGGGGAGTAAGATGAACAGGTCTGGGGAGGCAGAGGGCATAAATGTCCAAAGGAGTAGCATAGCATTGCACCATGGTAACACAAGCTCAGGACCGTGATTCACAGTGGGCGCTGGTCAAGGTGGCAGTGGTTCACAAATCCATCAGCCAGCTCTCCGTGGCTTCCGTAGGACACTGGCCAACCTAGGTGCCCACAGAGGGGCATGGACCCATAATGCATTTTCTGACAGGCTAATTGCTAAACTCAGAAGATAGGTCCCAGTAAAGCTGAAGCCTTGTCCAGTGACTTGGAGTTCTGCCTGGCTGGAAAACAGCAGGTGTCCTTGCGGATTACCATGTGAAAACTTATCTAGTTTTTCTTCTTCAAGCTTTTTCCTATGAAGTTACCTTTATGTTTATGTATGAAGACTTCTTTGTTAACTTGCCACCACCAGTCTGTAAAGACTGAAAGACGTTCTTGACCTTCAAATGCACAGATGCTATTAAAAGACCACGTGACTAACAAGGAATCAAGGAAACATGATGCCAGTAGAGGAAACTATCAAAGCTCCAACAACCAACCCCAAAGAAATGGAGAAACATGATAATCATCTCAAAAATGTTCAGTAGGATGTGACACAGGTAGACAACTAAATAATACTAAAAAAAAAAAAAAGGTTACAGAAACAAAATCAGAAGTTTAATGAAGAGATAGAAATCATTAAAAATGAATGAAATAGAAATCTTGGAGCTGAAGACTACAATACCAGAATTAGAATACTCAATAGAGGGCTTTGATAGCTGACTTGATCGTGTAAAAGGTAGAATCAGTGAACTCAAAGGCAGTTCATTTGAAATAAGCCAATTAAAGGAGACAGTCCATTCTACTCAGGAACAAAACAAGAAGAAGAAAGATTAAAAACAGTGAATATATCATAAGGGACCTATGAGATACTAAGAAATGTACAAATATATGTGAAAGGAGTACCAGACAGAGAAGAGAGAGACAAAAGGCAGAGCTTATTTAAAGAAATGCTGTCTGGAAACTTCCCAAATCTTGAGAGACACGTGGATCTAGACTCGGAAAGCTCAAAGGACTCCAAGAAATAACACCTCAAAAAGGAATAGCCAAAGTCATATTATAATCACATTGTCAAAATGCAAAGATGAGGAGAGAATTTTGAACTCAGAAAGCAAAAAGGACATTTATCATATACGAGGAAACCTCCACTGAGCTCTCTGCCAACTTCCCCACACTTCCTTGCAGGAGAGTGGGGAGTGAGATAACATACTCAGTGTGCTACGAGGGGAACTTGCCACCTGAGAATGCGGGACCTGGCAAGACTGTCCTTCAGGATAGCAGATGGGTAAAGATGTTCCCAGACTGAAAAGGCTGAGGGAGTTCATCACCATAGAAATGACTTACAAGTGCCAACAAGAGTTCCTCACGTTGTCATGAAAAAATGCCAAGTAACAACATGAAATTATAAAACTCGCTGCAGAGATAAATGTATAGTCAAATTCAGAATACTCTAATACTATAAAAGTGGTATGTAAATCACTTTTAACACCAATATAAAAAACTAAAAGGCGTATGTACTAAGATTATAGGCATAATAATTTCCTAATGCAAACACCATATAAAGATATAAAGCTTAACAACAATAGCATAAAATGAGAGGATAAAAGAATAAAGTCTTTGTATGCAATTGTTGTTAGCAGCTTATATTTAGTTATAACCATAAAATCATTATGTAAACCACAGAGCAACCACAAAGAAGAAAACCTCTAGCAAATACACAAAAGATAAAGAGAAGGGAACCAAAGCACACCTCTTACAAAAAGAAAGCATTACAATGGAATATAGCAATATTTTAAGGAAAGAGCTACAAAACAGTCTGTAAACAAACAAAATGCCAGTAGCACATACTTTTCCACTAATAATTACTTTAAATGTAAGTGGATTAAACTAGCCAGTAAGAAAATCAGCGAATTGCTAGATGAGTAATAGTTCTAAAAGACCAGAACAAGATCCAACAAAATGCTACCTACAAGGTAGTCTATTTGGACTTAAGGAGACATTTCAGAATCTTAAAACAAGAGCCGTAACCCAAGGGCTGGGGGAAATGGTCAGGTGTCATATAATAGATAAAAATAAAATAAAATAAACAAGACAACAAAGTTAGCGGTCAGTATCCTGCGTGTGTCCAGGCTGACCCTGCCATTCTCTCGTCCTAGGATCAGACTAAGACATCTGCTCCTGCAGAATAGCTATGAACACACAAACCTCCACAGGCTTCTCGAAGTTATTTAATTAGCAAAGCTCACAGGCTCCGGCGCATTCAACACAGGTGCGAGTCTAGTCACGTCGTTTGACTAATGAAGAACAGAGGTCCACTGAGTTTAAATAGCTTTTCTAGAGCCCCTTGCAGTTTGGAAAAGAATGTGGTCTTTTTATCTGAATTTCATTCTGTTAATGTTTAAAACCCAAAATAGGATTTCTTCCCCCAAGGACAGTCTCATCAGGACTGGCAAAGGCCGCGCCGCCAGGAGAGAGAACGACTCCCAGAAAGAAGTCGGCTACTCCCGACTGCTGCTGTCCGCCTCCCCTTGCCCTTAGCCCTTTCCCCAAATGCCAGCTCCGTGGGAAGACAGCGCATGCATCTGCTCGCACACAGCACGCTGAAGCAGGGGAGGGACTACCGAGAATGGGCAGAGGGCACAGTCATCCGCTTCCCCCACTTCTGACGACGGCCACACACCTTAGTTTTTCCATTCCAGCTTTGTACCTGGAGATCCGAGCCATGGACAGAGGGACGGACAAGGTGTCTAGCCAACGCTTCTCATACTTTGGTTCACTGGGGATGGGCGAGGATGGGGAGGACGGTGCCTGTGGAGACAAAGGAGAGTCAATGGCATTAAACCAGGCAGAAAGTGCTGAGCACGGGAGAGACGGATAGGCACCTGGGCGCCGTGTTCCCAAACTCAGATCAAACCCAGTGTGAAAACACAGGAGATAACGCCTCAGAGGTCCACCAGGAAAGGAGTGCTCTCTTACCTGAATGGTAAAGATTTTCTATTTTTTAACAGTACATTGCACAAAAGGAGAAAATGTAAAGGAGGAAGGGACAGAGACACCTACGTTTGAAAGGTGGTAGGGTATATGGGACGTCCTCAGAAAAGCTCAAGTGTTGGCAATGCAGTAAGTCCACATCTGGGTCACCAGGGATGTGGCCTTGAGGACTATGGCTGTCCCTGGTCACCTCCTGTCTCTCTGCCTCCAGCCACCACAAGCTGAGCAGTTTCTCTCCACCATGTTTCTACGTTTGAGCTGGCCCGCCGATGGACTGAACCACTGAAACATGAGCCCAAAAAAACTCTCTTTCCTCCTATAAATTGTTCTTGACTGGTATTTTGGTCACAGCAATGAAAAGGTTATCTAATAGACAGGGCAACATTGCAGATATGACAGAGGGCTTCACCCATGAAGACTATGGGAGGAGAGGGGCCAAGCCATCCTGAAATGTCAGCTTAGAGGGAATTTGGGTCCAAGGTATTATGAAGAATAATAATAATAGCGACCCATACTCATGGGTGTCCAGGTCCCAGGTCTTAGTTATTGGCCAGTAGCACTGGCCCAGCTGACCATTCAGTGGACTCAGCAGAGCACAGAGCCCAGGGCGTGTGAAGAGGTCACCCCTCAGGGGACTGAGGGGTGTCTGAGAAAGAGACCTAGCCCTTGCAAATGGGAACATTCCCAGACAGAACATCCCACCTGCTCCAACTAACATGGGCACAAAAGTTGGGTTCCAGGACACATGACATTCTGATATTCCCACTCTAGGTTCTGAAGGAGAAGCCATGAACTGCCTGAGCTGTTACCTCTATAGTCCTAGTTCAAGAAACAAAGCAGACTCCCAACCTGGACACAGGTGACTGCATGGACCTGACTCCTTAGCCTGGATATGGACACCCGCATAGACCTGACCTCCCAGCCTGCACATGGATGCTCTCACAGACCTGACTTCCCAGCGTGGACATGATGCCCACATAGACCTGACTCCCCAGTCTGTGATGAGTCCCAGCAGGTTGTCTGGGTGCAGATGACAAGTTTCCGTACTACTGTCCACTGCCCCTTTATTCACTTAAGCATTATGCTCGTCTGCTCAACCCATAGGGAGAATGCAGACAGTGGAATGTGGCCCTCTCTTACAGATGTGGAATCTGAAGGAGATGAACTAAGAATGGAGCGTGAGAATCAGAGACTTAGAACCACAGGGTTAAAGTAAGACTGTCTCTCATTCCTAGCTTCTACCAACAGCAAATGAGACCAGGCAGGAGACGGATTTCAGGCCAACATCAAATTGTGGTGGGTCCACATTTCTTTGATATTCAGGAAGATGTGAAGTGGTACTTCCTACGGCCCCTGGAGGAACACCAGGCCCTTAGGGTCCTGAGGGGGGACCACACTTCATCCCACTTCAATCTCTGGCTTCTGAGACCCTCAAGTGGTGTCCTCTGTCTGAGACAGCCTTTCAGAAGGAAGTGTGGGAGAGTGTATGTGTGCGTGTGTGCACGTGTGCAGAGGGGACTTCTGTTTAATGCGGTGGTGAAAGCTGACACATAAAAAGCTCTTTCTGATAGATGTTTAAATGGATTGTGCCATCTGCCACACAGGGACAAGCTTACAAGCCAGGCTTCCAGGTGCTCAGTGGTGATGCTGGAAGCTGTGTCAGCACTTGGTTGCAAAGGGAGGACACTGCTAATGAGCAGATGATGCTGGGGACACAGCAACTGATGAGGTCGGAGCCCTGACTCAACTAGTCCATCCCTGAACACGGCTGCATTATCTATGCATGAGCTTTTTGGGGGGACCATTCCATTTCCAAACCCTAACACCTGGCTCATCTGGCCATGCCCTAAATGCTGCGACATCTCTCTTGACAAGAGGGAGGCAGAGCTACAGGGAAGAGAAAGGAAGGCCTCCTGTGAAGAGGCAAAGAAGGGGGGATTCCACCACCAGGGATATTCGGAGAGGTAGAGAGGGTCCTGCTGTGGACCTTTCAGAGGGAGTTTCCATGGTCACAAGGCGAGCTAGGGAAGACATGCAGTCTCACTAAAGCTCACTTGATAAGTCAGTAGAGTTCTCTGGGATGCCCAAATGCACTCCCTACATGGAAAGGAGGACTGTGCCCTCTGTCTCTCTGTTCCTGCACCAGTCTCTCCAGCACACAACACCATTGCTCTCTGCAGCTGCAAGCCAGTGTCACAGCGACACCTAAGGCTTCCACGCCTTAGGTGAACACCAGACGCAGTGTGCCGGGACCTGCCTTCATGCACCTACCCCCTCCTCCCACAGGCAGGTGTCTCTGCAGCTGGCTCAAGTGCTCCATGTAGGCACCATGCATTTGAGCCTTCCCCAGGCTGAAGGTGTCCTACAGAAAGCAGTGCTCCCTGACCCCTGCATCAGCCCCACGTTCCACACCAGCTCAGCAGCTTGCAGGAACAATGTGCTGTGTTCCTACCAGCTGAGCCCTACACCACAGGTCAGACCTGGCAGCTCGGCCTGATCTCATCACAAACGACTAAGCCAGGCTTGGGGGCCTCAAGGGTTGCACGGGCCCTCTGCTGCGGTTCATGCCACAGGACCCCGAGTTTAGATGGGGAATAACCAGAATTTGCTTTCCTCTGCTTTATGCCTGATGCAGTCAAGAGTTCCCAAGGACTGGAAGAAAAAAGAAGTCATTCTGTAGCATTTACCCATGCCCATCAGCTCATAGGACACATCCTACGAGATGTCTTGTTATTACTGTGAGCTAATCACTCTCATGGGACAGGAAAGAGGTGCTGGGCATGGCCCTGGATGGGGTGGCAGAGGGGAGGAGGCTGCGTGGGGCATCACAGGGCAGGTAAGGTGTCTTCATCTCCAGCTGGTGGGGTCCACACCGGAAAGGTGTCCAGATTTCCCTTAGAGCGGCCACATCCCTGTGCAGCGCTCAACTGCTATACAATGGATGCACTGTTGAGATGCAAGTGAAACTGAGTACCTTTCGTTGACTCTTTGGAAAGTTACTGGAAATGAGTAAAAAGAGATGACAGGAGAGGTCTCCAAGTGACTCCACCACTGGCAAGGTGCCCAGATTGACAAAGGCTGCGCCTCACTCCGTGTTTCTGCTTCCCCGAGAAGATGTGTGGGAACCGAGAGCGGCATGAGAAGCACATCTCACATCCACACTCTCTGACCGCCACAAAGACACCGCCGCATCCTAGAACCACTGGGAAATGCATGAAGTAGAAAAAAGAGAAAACATGGGCCAAACTCAATCACCATTAAAAAAAAAAAATCTTATGGTTCCTTTCTATTCATTATTTAAAGCTTTAGGATCATTGCATAGAGCAAGTTTTAAAGACTATTATAATAAAATAACATTTATGGATTATGGAAGAAGTGAAACTTGGACAGACATCTGCCCTAGGAGGCACCCGAGCCTTTCCACAAAAACAATGACCCTGCTTCTTGCATATTTACGTGAGCATGGCTTTGTTCTTATTAGCTATGACTTGTGAAGGAAAAGTTTTTTTGTTTTTCCTTTTTTTGTTTGTTTTGTTTTTGATCAGTAATTGTCTTGGGCTGATGCCTGAATGTATATATTGCTTTGCAATCATTAGTAATTGCTGGAAGAGAACAACAACATTCATTTGTTTTATGGATTATCTAACACAATTGCAACTTCATCTGAAAAGTAGGAGGAATAGTCCTTCAAGAAACTAGTTACAGGCCCAGCACTGAGCAAGAACAGGTACGAGGACAGGAGCCAGTGATGGTGCTGCCAAGTGGAAGGGGGCAATGGCGTACAATTATCTGAGTTCACACATGTGGCTGCTCGTGGGTGGGGTAGACCTCTAGGTCCTCTTCCCGTTCATATCTCGTATTCTTGAATACATCTGTAAGCCATTTTTTCAAGATATGTATTTGGTGTTTTAATATTTTGTGTTTAAAAAGGATTGCAACCGGCTTTGTCAGTATTGCTATTTTTCTACTTTGCATGACAGCAGAATTTCACTTTATTCTTTTGCTGTCAACTGAACTGAGGCATGAATGACACACAAGGACACGGACATATGTTAAATGTCCCATCTGGTGAATTTCACAAGTGTTACTCACCATGCAACCAGAACCCAAGTTACAATTCAGAATAACTTCACCCCCACACACAACCCTCTTCCCAAACTTCCCCTGCTCTGTGCAGGATAGCTCCTGTAGCCAAGTAGTCAGGGATTTGATCTCCACGATGACAGATCAGTTTCCATTGTTGGACAATTTCATCTTAATAAAGTCACAGTGTGCTCTTCTGTGTAGAACCCCTTTCTCTCAATATGAAGTCTCTGCCAAGTACCTGTTTTAACTCGTGTATCAGAAAATCATTCATTTTCATCAATGAGTAGTGTTCTATTTTGGTATACAGCAAAATGTCCTTATCCATTCTTCTGTGAAAGAAGCCTTTATAACTTATAAAGTTTCTTCCTCATCACATAAATTTGGGTTTTGAAGGCTGTACCAAGCTTATGCTCCTGGGATACACCTCATTTGTTCATGACAGTTGTGCTTTTGAGTTGCTAATTGTTACTTGTTGAAGAGTTTGCATTTCCATCCACTAGGACTGAAGTGCTGTTTATTGCAATGTCACCGGACAACTTTGGAGTCATCCTCATCCGGCCTCATAAAATCATCTAGCATGGATTTCACCCTCCTCTGTTCTCTGACACTTGATGTGGTCTATATATTGTTTCCTTGATCAAATCCTCCCGTCACAGAGCACGTGAGGTGGCCATCGTGCCAGCCTGTGATATATCTTGGTGAAGCCTGGGTTCACCTGACAAGGTTTGCTTTGCCAGCTGTGGGACTGTGAGTACAGCACCCCTTCGAGGTTCAGCAGACTCTGGTGATTGACAGGATCTCCCACAGCCTACTGACACCCTCCCTCCCTGTTCTACCTACATCTGCACGGACAGTTTTGAGATCTCCAACTCAGCTCATGGATTTCTCTGTAACCCCATTTCTTGCGCTTTTGATTCAGGCATTTGAAGGTTTTGTATGAGGTGTGCCATGTGTTAGAATTATGGTTTTCTTGATGAACTGACCCTTTCATCAAAATGATAGGTTCCTCTGTTGTTTGTACACTCCTTGCCTTTGAACACTCTTTGTCAGATATTAAAGTAGCCTTCTTTTTATGGTGACTGTTTATCAAATATATGCTCTCTACTCTTAATTCCCACCAATCTGTATCTTTATATTTAAATTATATTTTCTGACTAGGCATGGTGGTGCATGCCTATAATCCCAATACATGGAAAACTAAGATAGAAGCCTCAACAATTTAGGGAGAACTTCAACAACTTAGTGAGACCCTGTTTCCAAATAAAAAACAAAAAGTGCGGGAGGTGTAGCTCAGAGGTAGAATGTTGTTGGTTTCAATATTCAGTATCAATGAATGAATAATAAATAAATAAGATTTTTCTGTATACAGCATAGTTGGATATTGCTTTTTGCTTTTTAATCCAGTCTGACAACTTCTACCTTTAAATTACAATGGTCAGTCCATATACATTTAGTGTGAGAGTGCTGGGCTTAGTTACATGTTTCTATTTGTCTTATTATTTATTCCTCTTGACTTTTTCTGTTCTGTTGAACATATTCTTTTTAGGGGGCTAATCAAGTTTTTGTATTATTTCCTGTTATCTCCCCATTGAATGCAGAAGTCAAAATAAGCATTCTTGATTTATTTGTGCTTATTTAAAGTCAAGTTGTACATTTCAAACTTCATAACTGACACATTATTCTTATTATATCTCAATTCACAAATATAATAATATTCTTATTATATCTCATAATATTCTTATTATACCTCTCTTATATTCTTAATATATTCTTATTGTATCTCAATTCACAAATATAATAATAAAGAACAATTCAACTTACCTGACCTCTTTTTTGTGCTATTTTTACTGTATCATTTACTTCTATGTAAATGATTGACTTCACTTTACTGTGTTGTTATTTTGTCTTTTAAACTACAATATATCTTTTAATATTTCGGAGAAGGAAGAGTAGATATTTATACACTACCCACATTTAGCCATTTACAAAGTACTTCCTGCCATCCAAATCCCATCCCTGTGGTGTCCTTCCAGCTGGGAGAGAATTTCTTGTGGTACAGGTGTGTTGGTTATGTTTTCTCTCATCTTAAATTTAACTTACAATGACTGTATGCCCTCAGTTTTGAAGGAGATTTCCTCCTGGACATAGAGCTCTGGGTACACATTACTCCTATCATTGCTCCTATGTAAGCAGTCATTGTAACCTGGCTGTTCCCTAAACTGTTCTTCCCCCTGGGTTTTGCACTGTTTAACTCTGATATGTCCACGTAGTTTCTGTGTGCTCATCCTCCTTCATGTTCGTGTTTCCTTCTGTATTTCCATTCTCCTTCTGGAATTCCACGCATACACAATGTCATTCACTGGCTGTGTCCCAGGAGGCTCTGATACTTAGTTCATCCACTCCACCATCTTTCTTCTCTCTGTTCTCCATATTCACAGATTTCTTGTTTCTACCTTTACTGAGCAGTTCTTCTGCCAACTTTAATCTGCTATGAACCCTGTCTAATAATTTTTGTTGTTATCGTTGTAGTTCTACTCTTCAGTTATATAAATACATTAGTTCCATTTTTGTGAACTCTTATTTTCTTTGCTGAAAATCCCTATCTGTTGAATCATTAAGTCCATATTTTCTTCTAAGTGCTTGAGCATATTTGTAATCATTGCATTCAAGTCTGTTAAATCCAATATCATCTACTGGGGCCTATTACTAGTGACAATTTTTTTTTATTAGAACAAAATCACTATTATCTATTCATATATCTACTAATTTTTGTTGTATACTAGACATTGTGAGTGACAGAAAGTAGAGATCCTGCAATACATTGTCTTCCTCTTCAGAGTTTATTTTTGTTCAATAGATCTAAGCTTTGTTGAGATGGGTCTATGGAAAACCTAGGGTATTTATGAAGCCCATGAACTATCTTGAGTTTAACAGACTGTGTGTTTTTCTTTTAAATTACAGGTTGGTTGTTCTTGATACCATTTATCATTTGGGAGCTTATGTTTCATCTACAAGCCTATGCTGGACAGAAGGTTGGTGGGGAAAGCTGCTTAGTCATATTCCTGTATCCAATGACATTTGGCATCATGATTTGGAAACTTTACTGTGTATGTAAGTGATATGGGTAATTTTCAAAAGATTAATCTTCCGGCTGTCTCCTGGAGATTCATAGTTTAAAGATATCAAATGTGACTTTGGACTCTACATCAGGTAACCCAGGTAACTGTGATACTGCACAACTTGGACCGGCACTGCGGGGTCCTGCTATTGCTTAGCTCTGTCATTCAAAGTGGGATATTCTACCATTCTTACAGTCTTCCTCTGCTAGGAGAAAGAGTTGTGTCTCTAACCTGCCATGTCTACAGACTGTTTAAACATCATTCAGTGTAGAATACATGATTGTATAAATAAAATTATGAATTTCAATTTTCAGTAACGAGACTCGAATGTGATGCTTGACAATATTTATGACAAGAACTTCATCTCATAGGGAGTATTGCAGAGTTTGTGACTCCCTACCTGTGTGCCCAGGTATTGATGATGTATACTCTGGGCTCACAAGTGAAGTTCCATAGCTAGTCAGTCTCTTTTTGTCATGTTTATTTTCATGAAATTAAATAAAAAGGCACTGGAATGAACAACAAGTATCTGGTGATACTATTCAAGCTCTGACTACTGGATATTCTAACCTAGCATTCAAAGAAAATGTATGAAGCGATTGCTCAATGGAGTTTACGAAGGTGATACACAAAGTTTTAATTACACAGACCACAAACAAAAGATCCCAAGCCCCAACTATTATTTTATGTAGCTCTTTAGAATAAAATTATTCACGGTATGCTGTAATAGCTTGATGTTGCTTTTGGATAACCCCAGCAATGCCACTTCAGTTCCTTTCTATACTTTCTGATCAATAAAGATAACTGCCAAAACTAGGAAAAGAGTCAGTCTCTAATAGCAGAATATGAACCAAAAGTAACTCTGATTGCTCAGTAGAAAAACATGCCTGCAGGTCTCAGTTTGTAATTCCCATTTATAAAGCCCACTGGAGTGATGGGTCCATTGTTAATGTCACTTTAGATCATAAGAGAACAAAAACATAGTGGGAAGAAAAAATCATTATCTACAGCCAACAGTAACACAACAACACTCAGCAGGGCTTGGTTGAGAGAGAAAACTGTCAGACATTAGCCACGACACCCCTTGTACAGGGACTGACCTCAGTACTCAGAGGGAAACCAGCCTGGGTAAGTGCCTGAGATGTCTAGGAAGAGAGATGTCTGTGCAAATACCAGATTACTGCTCTGTTTCACATTTGTGACCAATGTGTGAATTTTCATGGCTGTATATGACACAGGTAAACTCACTTGAGATGTGGTTAGAAAACCCTGCACAGGGACATGTACCTGACCACATTAGCCTGCTACTCTGGCCTGGACCTGACTTCTCCCACTTATAATTTCCTAGGAAGTTATATCATTTAACAAAAAAAGGTAACAGGTGACAGAAAATGAAGAGCAAAAACATTCTGCTATTTAAAAAACACACACTGACATGGCCCAGAGATGGCTGCAAGGATTCCCGTCCTGTGTTCACCTGGCCTTCTGCACACCTGGTCTCGTGCACACCTGGCCTCATGGATGCCTGGCCCTGTGTACACCTGGCCCCATGGACACTAGCCCTGTGCATATAGCTGACCCTGTGATCAGGAGGACAGCCTGGCAGGAGGGTCCAGGGATTGGAAAGTACTCCAAAGAGAATTCTGCCCAAGTATTCATGTCAGAAAGAGAAAACAGGAAGCTCCGAGAATCCAAGAGAGCTGCTTACAGAAGGCAGAGTGCCTGCCACCGTCATCCTGGGTGTAGAACGGGATCTGAGCATGATACTCCAATGCACAGAATGGGCTCGAATGGGGTGGCTCAGTCATACCTTCTATTTGGCAGATTTATCTGGACATCAGAACATACCTTCCTTCACTACCAAAAACAACTCCAAACAGTTCCAATTTTGGAAACATCCTTACCTTACTAAATATGGACCTCATATCATAAAATTAGTGCTTTTAAAAGTGAATTGGTTAGAACAAAGCATGACTTTAAAAATACATCTTATTTTGTAGAACATAAGATGTACCTCTTCTATATTTATTAAAAAGTAAATATAGCAATCTAATGTAATATGAGGAAAACAATTTTCTCTACAAGACCTAAAATTAGAGAAGAGGCAGTCACACTGTGCTTTGGATCTTGGCCCCAATTCAATACGTAATTTTAAATGTGAGCTGTTAAAAGAAGTAAGAATTATGAACAACTCCTTTTTCAGGATGCAGAGATTTAGGAACAGAAGACAGACCAACTAGACTGAGAAGAACTTTTCAGCACTGTTCTTAAGAGAAAGGTTTTCTTTTAGGGAAAGAATTTTTATAATTATATGATTAATTTTGCTGTCAGCCTCTAATTTACGGTGAGTACGTAATGCCTCTCATGATGAGTTATTTTGACTCGAATATTACAGTCCCTTGAAACACCATTCGGATTCAGTCTTACATCTCCTGTGTTTTAAAAAACTGTGTTCACCTTGACACAGGAAGACTTGAGGCTCATGTCAGAGGAAGCACACCTGGTTATGCTATGTCTGAGGTGCAGGTTTCCCCTCAGCTTTCTTTAGGGACTTGACGCGGTAATTTTTAGGACAGCAATTGTTCCCCTCATGGTCTTAGTGTCTTGCCACATGTGGCAGTCAACTCTCTCCTGACCCAGCCCACTTTTCCCTAATCCTGCTGTTCCTGCCCCTGCCAGTGTTCCCAGGAGCATCTGCATGGCTGGGATCTTCCCCACAAACACCCTGGCTGGCAGCCCAGGACTCCTGCTCCACCCTCAGCACAACCCCCCATGCCCATGAGGTGAGAGAGGAGGCGCAGGGGTACCTGGGAGCGGCAGGCTCCCTTGACGCAGCACCAGATTCACCAGCACTGAACTGCAGTGCAGGCCTCTGCGCCCTGGGAGTTCTAGCTGTCCTCACCTGGCCTCACCTGGCTGACGTGAGACTCGTCGCCCTTCAGCCACGGCTGGAATAAATACCACAGTTGACTCTGCAGGTATGACATGGATCAATGAGTCCTATAAGGTGCTGAACCATAGGTAACATAAGATAACTGCACCAGTTACCTCCATCCTGAGGACCTGCCCCCATGAACCCACGTCTGGAGCAGCCAGTGCATTCCAGGGTACCATGGGAACTGTGCACACAGAGACTATGTGTGTGAGTGAGCTGCTCCTGAGCTGGGGAAATCACCCTTAACTCAACACCCAGGAACAGCCTGCCTCAGCTCTGACCAGCCCTGCTGTGACTGTCCTAAGTGCGGAATGGTTGCAGCTTTGTGCGTCTGTATCAGGCGCAGAGTGTGAGCTCACCTTTTAAACACGAAACAACCAAAATTAATGAATATTCAATATGGCAATATTTCACAACAGCACCAAAAAGTACTTTTAGATGATTTTTACATGACGAGCAACTTGCGTTTAAACTGCTTTGGCAAATTGACCTGGGACCACATAGGCTCGACTTCTAGTTCAGAATCAGTGGAATTTTCCAAGTGATCAAGTGGACTATTGGTCTATATTCTTACAGGAGTTTAAAATGCATGCATGTCTAAATGGCATGTATTTCAGAACTTTAAAGCTCTCCCAGGAGACTCCATTTCCACAGGACGGTTTCAGCCGTCAGTCTGCTGTGAAATGAACTAAACTGAGTGTGTTTAAAGCGTTTTTCCCTACCATCCTCTTTCCCCGGCTTGAGCTGAGATTGCAGCTAGAACTGAAATGAGGTGGAGACTCGCGGATGTCACCACCTCCTGAAACCAGTCTCCACAAACCAGCTTTCCAAGAAGACCGAGACCAGCTGCAGACACAGGCCACCTTCTCCCTTCACCTTCTTCAAACACCACTAAGATTCTCAAAGAATGAACGGTCCCCGGCAGCTTCACACAAACGTACCTGGCTGGAGTCATCTCATGTGTTTGATATAAAAGCTAACATATAAGAGACAAGAAAACCAGAAATGTCAAACATGAGTTACATCAAAAGTGAGGACAGTTAATTTCTCATTTCTGCGTTTTCAATGAAAGGCATTATGATTTTGAGATGTTGCTCATGTAGGTGTGACCTTTAAATATCATATTATTAAAATGTAATTTTAGTAGAACTACAGACAAGAGATGTTTTGTCAAAATTCAGATAAGGAAATGAATTGCAGTTGTGGTAGAGTTTTGATAAAAGATCTAGCTAGCAGGCGATGGTATAAGGAATGCATTTTAAGTTTTATTATTTTCTTCATCTTCCTCACAACAGACAAATTCCCCACCCTTGTCTCTTTGTAAACATCTCACCTTTACCACTCAGCACCATACTGCGCCCTGGCCTCTGGCTGCTATGGGAACACATGGAGGAGGGCAAGAGACTGGGTAATCCTGGACCTTTGCATCTCCTGCCTTGACCTGTTGCCTGGAAACGGGCTCAGCTTGGATCACTGCCATCTCCACCTTGAGGGGACCTGCTCAGGATGCCCTTGGTCTCCTCTCCTAGTAGTACCCAAATGATGCCTAGGCCCTGTCGGCCCCTCACCAGCTCCCGAGAGCCGAGACCTGCTGTCCTGCCCGCCCCCGCCCCCGCCCTGCCCCGAATGCAGGGTCCTCAGCATCTCAGGTGTGCAGTGTGACAGAAGGAGGAAACAGGCACACAGACCTGCCATCAGAGCAAGCACGTGACTCTCCAGATCACACTGGCTCCTTTCATCTCTGGTACTCTTTACCAGGTCCCCGAGATCAAAGAACTGGTAGCACAGGCTGCAAATGGGCTGGCTGTGTGTGCACTTATTTAGTGCTGAAGTGCTCCTGCAGGCCCCAGAGCACGCCTGTGAGGTACTGCGAAGTAGGGAGGCTGAGGCTCAGAGCCTCGGAGAGCTCAAGGGAAGGGCTCTCAGCAAGCTGAAGACTGCAGAGCCCATGGCCTTCCCAGCCTGGACACGTGACCGAATTCCAGGTCGGGGAGTGGCTGTAAATTCACAGCGATGTGCTTTGATATCTTCTAAAATCCAGTCAGTAGGTTTACCCAGGAGCCTGGCTTAATCACGCACTAGCCTCTGGTTGAGAAAGAAACTGTTTTCCCCTGCAGAAAGCCGGAGGCTCACTTACATTGGTTGTCTCGAATTCAGCATGTGGATATACCTGCCTTAAACAGCACACCATACGGCTCAGGCTTGGCCAGAGAAATAGCGTACAGGCACTCTCAGGTGCAAATCCGCAGAGTCCCAGGGTCTGCACTGCCCCCTGAAGGTCACCTCGGCTGCTGGTGCATGTGCTCCTGGAACACTCTGGCTCTGCTCGGGGTTCTGCTTTGAGGTGATTGGCCTATCCAGGAAGTCTATACTTAATACACACACACGTAATACACACACACACACACACACACACACACACACACGCAATGTATACATACACTACTCATGGCACACAAGCTGACCATCCTTCCTCTGAAAATCTGAAATTCAAAACGCTCCAAGATCTGAACCATTCTGACCTTCAACATGACAAGTGGAATATTCCACACCATGAAACACAGTTGCCCCAGGAGATGACAAAATGTGTCATAAAGTGATCATACATCAAAATACGGTATAAAATGACCCCCGGGACATGTGTATAACGTGTGTATGAAACGTAAATGAATTTTGTTTGGACTTGGGTCCATCTCCATGATACCTCATTACATATATACAAGTCTTTCAACAGTCCAGTTGCTGCTGGTGTCTGTTCTCACAACCCACGGCTTCTCAGTACCGAAGTGACTTCATCAAGTACTTTCCAGGAATAAGAAGCCGTGCCTCATTCTATACTCCTAACAGTACCCTGGAAGCTTCCAGCATTCTAACAGCACAGTTTTCTCCCATGGCAGAGGGGCAGTGCAAAGAGGAGGTGCCCTTTCCTCCTCCTGAAGACACCCTTCCCTCCCCCAGGACGTGATGATGCACTGGACGCTTCTGGAGCTGCAGGGTCCATGAGGGGCAGACGTGTCCCTGCTCCTCCCCACCTCCCCAGTCTCCCCCTTCATCTCATGAGGAAGAGAAAGAGAAGAGCTCCCCACCTGCCTGGGCCACCGACCCCCACGGTCGCTCCTCCTCTAGCAGATCTGTCACCGCTTGGGACGGACACACAACCGGTAAGGCGCAGGCCTTCTGGCCCTGCCAAGAAGGGAGCGTCCAGCCCCTACAGAACGGATGGGCCCACCTCAGACCAGATGCCCGGCCCAGAGTGAGCTGCATACACGAACCGTGAATGTGTAATCCGTATCCATCTCTATTTCAAGCTAGTCCTTCCGCTGGGAAAACAGAGTCTTGTCGTGGTGAGTCCCCGAAGGGAAGCAGGGAACCTCTGCTGGAAGGCCACTTGGGATTTCAGAGACAGCTGGCACAGACTCCATCCCTGGGGATGCCCTAGAGGGCTTCCCTGAAACCCACGAGAGCGAGTGCTGAGACAGAGGAGGGGTGCTCAGCAGGGAGCCTGCTTTGGGATCCCAGAAACATTCTGAGGGCGATGGAGGGGCGAGGGTCCCTGGGAGAGCCTGGCCCTCCCCCTCACAGAGGCAGGAGGGGGCTCCCCTGGGCTCCAGCTGAGTGGGGGCCTTCGAGAAATGTCTGAAAGCACAGAGCCACCGGATGTGGTAGTGACCCCACAGAAGTATAAGGACAGAGCGACGGCAAGGAAGAGCACTTTCCAGGGGGCCACGGGTTCAAGTTCTGACTCTAGTAAATGTTACCTATGTCCCCATGGCATGTACTAGCATGTGCAAGCCATACTCCTTGGCTTGCACTAGCGTGTGCTAATCATATCCCTGTGGCATGTACTAGTGTTAGCCATGTCTCCTTGGCATGTACTAACATGTGCTAGATGCGTCTCCTTGAACATATTAGCCACGTGTCCTTGGCATGTACTAGGATGTGTCAATTATGTTTCCTTAGCATGTACTAGCATGTGCTAGTCATGCCTCATGGCATGTAATGGCATGTGCTAGCCATGTCTCCTTGGCATGTACTGGCATGCTGTAGCTGTGTCTTATATTTCTAATTTCTAGTAGATCCAGTTGGTTTACAGTCCATCTCTTTAGTTACTTCCATTTCTCTGGCTGGCTTATGTATTAAGACTCGTCACGACATTTTATACTCTATGTCTGGCAGCCCGTGTGTGTCCAGGGCCTCACAGGGCCTGGCCTTCCTGCTCACTTTCCCCCAAGGTTACACGTCTTTCTCCTCTGTGGCCGGTGAACCCTGTTGATGTGCTGTATTTGATTGAGCTTATTTCAGGGGCAACCTTAGGGCTTAGTTGAATGAATGTATTTGCATTGCCTCGAGCTGAGAACCAGAATCAGTTTGACTGTGTTCCACAATTCCTGAGTGGAGATGTGATCCCGCCCCCTTCTTTCTCGCTGCTGACCTCAGGGTTACCTCCTGATGGGCAGGCCCTGGGCGCCCCACATTCTACTAGCGCTACAGCTCAGCTCTCCACTCTCAGTCCACACCTGTCTAACTCGAGATTTCTTTGAACCTCTGCAAGTCAATCAACAGATGAATGTTTTTTTTCGGATGGGAGGGTATTATCACAAAAGAGCCTTTCATATAATTGTTCCAAACTCGATGGGAAGTGGTGCCTTTTCTTGCATTTGTTTAAAGAAATGGATACGGATGGTTAAGCAGAAGACACTGACCAGCATTTATAGTTCAGCTTCCTTCAAATCCAGAACACCAGAGGCAGCAGCATTTGCTCTCAGGAAACGCACACATGTCCCTGGACACGCAGCCAGGGCAGAGTAGCTCCTCTGCACCTCTGTGAAGAGCAGCGTGGACATCAACGAGTTGACAGCGACTCAGAGCTACTCGCAAGAGAGCAGGAGAGGAAGAGGGCAGCGAAGTGGTGGACCCTGTGATGCGTTACCCAAGTCCAAGGGCCTGGCCTCCATGCCAGTGGGGTTTCACTGCAATTCTAAGGAAGTAGGGATTCTTGAGACAGGAAGATCTTCGTGTAAATGGAGCACTTAGAATAACAAATACAGGAGCCTGGCCTGGCGCATGCTGGGGCAGAGGTGTGGGAACTGGAAATTAAACTGTCTGAAGGTTTCGTCTGTGAGGGGGGAGGAAGGAGCAAGAAAAGGCAGCATGTGGGAAGCGGGTCGTTAATGGTTCAGTTTCAAATGATGCCAGACAAAGTTATCAAATACATGAGGCCGTCCAGGGATGTCTCGGATAGGGTAGGATCTGAGCTCCCGGGAGAACTGGAGAGGGCGTCGAGAGCTGGCCCTGTCCAGGATAAAGGCGGAGGACTTATCATCTCAAGATCCAAGAGTCCAGGTTCACGGAACAGAGGCATCAACAACAGGAAAGGTGAAGCAGTGAACCAGTAGCCACGTCTCCTACCCCGGTGCTCTGACCAGCAGCCTCAGCAGAAAGGCCTGTGCGGCTGTGTCAATTCTAGAGTCACGGGCACGGTGGTGTGCCAAGTCTAGAGAAAATAACCTACCTATCTGGACAGAAAGCAAAGCAAGCTTCTCACACAACGGTTCTGCCACCCAGGGCGGCCTTGATCCCAAGGACGATAAACTACAGAGAAAACCAACCAGAAGCCAAGCGTCCGCTGACAATGGACCTTGGATAAGCAACTCGCAGGATCTTCAAACAGTGAAATATCACATAGCAAAGCAAAACCAAAGCAATAGTAAGTAAAACCCCAAGTCTCAGAAGACTGTGACACAGTATTTTATACAGTTTAAAATAATATATAAATGTTTTTAAGAGCTGATGGGGTCTAAGTTGCCCAGGCTGGCCTCAAGCTCCTGGGTTTAGGCAATCCTCCTGCCCCAGCCTCCCGACAGCTGGGGCTGCAGACAGGCGCCACTGTGTACAGCTCAGAGCTGTGTTTTTAATCAATGGAATGATAAAAAGGCTGGCTGTCTCTTGGGTAGACCCAGGAGTGGGGTGTGGAAAGGCAGAGGTAAAAAACACAGAGTTAATACTCTTAACTACTGGCGTGGGCTGTAAGTTTGTGGGCATCTATTTTATTTATTTTGTTTTATAACTCAGGTAGAGGCTAAATGCAATTTTTAATGGTCAAGAGCTATATTAACAATTAAAATGATAAAGCAAGGCATCTTAAAAATACACTGTATAATGAGCATGAATCTTCTCCCTGTGCCTGCAGGCTAGATAGCTGGGCATTTGACGGTGTGATTGAATATAATTTACCCTTTTTCAAACTGCTTATTGGATGCTGAACTTCTTCTGAGGTATGGGCACCTCTGTGGAGGATGAATCTGCCCCTGGAGGAGGAGCCAGGCTCCCTGCGGGGAGGCAGGTGCTGCAGCCCAGTGTGTAAGGTGAGCTAGGGCTGCACCCTTCTTTTGTTCCCTTCTAGTTTCCTTGGGAGAGTGGAGATTTGGAGTACAATTAAACCTCACTGCAAACATAACATTCAGGCTTCCCAGGTATTCTCTGTTCTCCCAGGAATAAACTCCTTGCCCTGCTCCCTCACTGTGAGTCTTATGGAAATTCCCCCCAAAATAACTTGTAGCAATTCCCGAAGGCGAAGGCGAGGTCATTATGGTTAAAGAGAGGCAGACTCTGAATTCTACCTTGAAATTAAGAATCCTGCCTGCTCACCATAACTGGCAGCTTAAAGTAGCCCTGAAAGTACTGATGGGGATTCCGCCTGGAAATAGATGTCAGTGCAAAGGCATCTAAAGTCGGTCCCGGCACCTCCTCCAAAACACCCTCCTCTCCGCTGGCCACTGTGTGGACACGGACTCTCCCCGGGTCAGCGAGAGGCCCACGCTTACTGTGTGGCTGCAGTGTCCGTTCAGGTGCAAGCCGCTGTCAAAGAGGGGCGAGGAGGCCCTGCTGCTGTGGTCACTGGACGGCCCCGGGGACCCTGAAACAGAAGGAGAGGTGTTTGCTCTAGTGCAGCTCACCGTCACCCACCCGGAGCCACTGTGCCGGGACTTCAGGGTGACCTACACACAACACGTGTAGCCAGGCCAGGCATGAACCGCACCTGCAGCAGGGACCTGGAGCCCCTGCCATGTCCAACCCCATCCTCAGAGACACTGCTTGCTGACTGTGGGGGTGCTAGGGGGTCTTACCCCAGAAGACAGAGGGTGTAAGAAGTGCAGAGGCAGAAAAGATGAGCTTGGGAACCACCACCGTCGCCCTCTCCGTCCTTACAGTGTACGGAGACCTGAACTGAAAGCCCCCTATGTTTGTGTCCACTCTTTGAAAATGCAAGCCTGTGACCTGGGCGCTATTTATTATTATCACCACTCCAGAGATGAGGACAGTCTCTGGGACGCTGCGGTTTCCTTTTGGGATCTCCACGTCCCAGGAGAGGAGATGTTCCCAGTAAGTGATTCGAGGGTCTCCTGAGGGCTGACATAGAAAGGGTGACACCCAACGCACGTCACAGTTTAGGATTAACAGGAGTTCAGGAGCATAACTTCCCTCTGAACATGAGACTGTGCAACCGGAACGTGCACAACTCCAACGAAGTGAGTTAAATCCGCAGCGCCTGACGCCAATTATAAATTACCAGGGAGCGCCAAAGGGTTCTGTGCCATTCGCACAGCCAGAGGACAGCACCAGGGGAAGGCTGCTTTCTCTGTCCCTCTGATTTTTTGGTAATGCCATGTAAGCACAAGTGGTCCAACCTTGCTGGCCTGACTGACAACTTCCCGGAGAAGCAGAAGCACCCCGGCTCTCCCTGGAATAAGGGAGACCCTTACTCGTCCCTGAGCAAAAAGGACCCCAGAGAGGAGGTCACTTGAGCTCTTGAATGGAGGACTAAGGTCACATGGCAGGACCCTTCACCCACAAGCCTTAAGTCAGGACAGCGACCTGAGGCTACAGGTAGAGGGGGGAGGCCAGACCTCCCGCTTCCAACCATGTGCAGGAAAGACCTGCGAGAAGGTGAAGGAGAATGGGGGGATGCAGTCCCGCACATCTGTACCCAGACACCTTCTGTGCCTTCTAGTCCTGGGATATAATGAAGATCAAGGGCACGGCACAGGTCAGTCATGCTCTCAGCCACTGTCCTTCCGTGAACGGGTGCACACAAGGTTCGTGGGGGAAAAACGGCCTCCGCAGGGGGACCGCCCGCTCACCTCCAATCCCACCTGTGCACTTTGGTGGTGTGCGGTGTTCACCAGTTAACCCCCCTCACCAGTGTGCGCTTCTCACCTGCACAGTATCTATGAGGCCTAACAGTTTATATAAAGCACCACACCATATTGTTCCATGAAAATTAAGATGCCAAAAGTCTGGGAGCACTGTGGGAGAAATGAGAATTGCTTAACTTTGTTTAAACGGTAGTTTCGGTGGTTTTTGACGGCTGAGCTTTTCCTGCCTCATTCACTACTGTGGCTGCAGCACGTCCGGTGCTGGGGGGAAGCTCTCCTGCAGGGCAGGCTTCCGTTACTCTACCTTACAGGTGCTATTCTTCAACAGCACCACGTCTGCTCTTGTAGCATTTAGGGGCACATTTCACACCTTGTCAGTGTGTGACTCTCTCCAGTGGCCTCTGTATATCCCCATGATCAGCTGAGCACTAATTTGAGAGTGAAACCCAAATGCTTTAATTGCCTACACTTTCCAAAAATCCCAAGAGCTGAGCTAATGCTTCAGGGGACACATAGCAAGCGGTGATGAAAACAGGTGGCTGAAGAAGCCAGTGGGAAAGTGAGCTTAGTGTTAATGGTGGCCATGCATCAACACTAGATTTCCAGAACTTTATTTCTGATGGATGGTTATCTTTTCATCTCTACCCTCAAAGAGAAATTTGAACAGCTATAATATCTTATGTTTCATCATCAGCAAAATCCACTATTTAAAAAATGGCCAGTGTTTGTAATCATCGATGATAAAAATAGATTTAGATGATTACAAAATAGAAATACTAGAAAATGTGCAATCTATATTTTACTGCCAATATTTATAAAAACACCTGCCTTAAAAAAATGAACTATAATCTGTCAAAACTTCTGTGACTTCCCTCACACACTGATGGTTGGATACAGGATGGTGGGGCCATTTTATGGGAAAGCATCGTGGCAGATGCTTGAGGCTAAACACAGTGTCATCCTTAGATCCGGCAATCCCACTCAACAAAGATGTCCAAACAGAAACTTGTTAATGAACGCTCACAGCCTTGTGATTCGCCAGAGCCCAGAAACAGACACAAATCAAGTACCCTCAAGTTGATGAATGGGTAAGCAGAAGGTTGACTATCCATATCCAGGAATATAATTGAGCCAAAAAAGAATACGATGCGGATACACCTACGACACAAGTGGACTCTGAAAACCTTTTGGTAAGCTGGGCCTGGTGACGGGTGCCTATAATCGCAGTACTTTCGAGGCTGAGACAGGAGGATGGCAGGTTCAAGGCCAACCTCAGCAACTTTGTGAGGCCCTCCACGACTTAGTGAGACCCTGTTTCAAACAAACAAAAATAAATAAAATAGGGCTAGGGGTATAGTTCAGAGGTAGAATGGGAGTTCAATTCCCAGTATCCATCCACACAGGAAGCTAAAGAAAGAAACCAGAAAGAAGATTGCAAACTGTATAATTACACTGATGTAAATGTCTAGAAAGGGCAAGTCCATGGAGAGAGAGAGGAGATGACTGGTCACTGATGGAAATGGGGGTATCGGGACTGACCCAGGTATGAGGTTTCTCACAGGTGATGAAATGTTCTCAAAGTAGGTAACAGTACAACACAGTGGAACACTAAACACTGCTTTAAAATGTAGATTCTAAGTTATGTGAATTATGTCTTTGTAAAGACAAAACGAAAAAACTCCAAGAGTCTGAATTTACGTAAAAAATACAGGACTGCACTGGCTCAATCTCAATGGCTATTGGTTTGGTTTGGATACAGAACGCCCCCTGGAAACGCTCATGTATTGGCCACGCAAAATGTTCAGAGGTGAAATAACTGAATCGTGAGGCTCTAATCGCATCAGAAGAGAGATCCTTTGATGGACTAATAATGCGAGTGTGTTTATTGGGTGGGAACTTGGGCAGGCAGGGTGTGCTGCAGGAGGTGAATTACTAGGAGTGTGGCTTTGGGGTCATATATGTCCCCTACTCCATCCCCTCACTCTCTCTGCTTTGGGTCTCTCTGGGGTAAGAGCAGCAGCTGCTGCTGCCAGTATTTATACTTCAGAGCCCGCCCTGTGGACCCCAACCTCTGCAACCCTGACCCTCAACAAACCTTTCCTTCTCTAAGTTGTGCGTGTGTCTGGTACGTTGGTCACAGTGACAGGGAAGCTGACTAGCACACTACTAACTTCCCCTCTAATGTGACTTTTCAAAGTGTCGAAACTGGACATTTTCCTTCTCCATCTGTCCTGGGATTTTCGCACATCACCCTGTGCTGCTGCCGGAGGGACTGCTGGACATACAAATGGCCCAGTCATGGAATCTATGGCAGAAGCAATTTTGCCTTCACCAGAAGATGTTTTGCCTGAATTTATGGAGAAATTAGGGCTGCTGTGTTTGAATTTTTATGGGCACTAAGATTGTAACACTTTTAGATTATAGAGCACCAACTAAAAGAAGAACAGGCATTTACTGAATTAGTGGCGACCTCAGCGTCTGTTGGGCTTGAGCACACAGCACACTTCAGCAATCCAAGCGCCAGGTTGCTCCCCGGTTCCTTCAGGGCCAGGTGCCCTGTGGAGAGGCTCACTTCAGTGATCTGCTGAGCTGGGCAGGGCAGACCCAGCCCTGAACAGCTGGCTGAACTGCACAGACCTCAGCAGGAGAGCTAAGGGGAGTTGCCGACCCCCTGCCAACCAACCCAGAGACTTAGCCTCACCCATGGCAGAGGCTGGGGTAGGGCTCGGGACAGGAACCCCTTCCTGCATGCCTGCTAAGGCTGGGATTTCACAACTGCTCCATCCTCCGAGAGCACCATGGCTCCAAGGGGGGAGGTTCTCTCTATGATGTGGCTGTTGAAATGCCTCTGTTGTTGTTTTAATTGTGTGCCCACAACACCACCAAGGACGCTGGTCCTAGAAACCCTGCCCATCTCCTCCTTCCCAGGAAACTTGCCTGACTGACCCACAGGAGAAGGCAGGAATGCCCTTAAGTGACAGTCCCTCTGGCCATGCTATGAGGCATGCCCCATCTTCTATCTGGGCTCACAGACACACACAAGACAGAAAGACAGACAGGCGTGCAGGCAGGCACCGGGTGAAGTGGGAAACTCCCCCTGGAGTCACCGGCTGAAGGCAAGGTCATCTGCTCTTGCACGCCAGATATGTGAGATGGAAACTCTGGGCCACCTCCTCTGTCGGGAGCTCTCAGGTTCAGCTGGAAGGACCCCAGGAGGCAGCACAGCTCCTGTGCCCACAGCCGTAGACACCAAACAGTGGGAGTAGAAGGTCAATCTCACTGCCATCCTGCAGAGGTCTGTAGGTGGTCCCCTCAGGCACGCTCTATCCCCAGCTCAGGGCCAGTGGCCACGGCAGGACACTTCTGAAACCAGACACCGTGTGTGCCGCGTGCCTCAGGCATCTTGTCAGTTTCAGAAAGCTGACTGACACCCTTCCTCTGCCTTGAAGGCGTCCTTGGTGAGGTTTAAGAGCAATCAGGGGACTGCAGACCTGTTCCTTCTCTGTCACGGTGCCACTGAGCCCCGTGATGGGTGGACGAACCTTCCGAGGTCGCCCAGCTGCAGAGACTCCTCCAGCTCCGGTGCCCACGCTCCCTGCCCCTCTGCTCTCCTGCTGCTGGCACTGGCTCCTGGCTGGCTCACTGGCTGCTGAGGGTCTGACAGAATGGACCGTGAAGGGAGTGCTGGGAGGGTTGAATTTACCCTTAGCACCCACAATCAAATGTGCTACTTATTGCTCCCTCCTCATTTTTCATTCATGCCTTCCTTTGTTCTGTTGATGTTTCTCTCTCTCTCAATCTCTCTCCCGCTCTCTCTCCCTCTTCCTCTCCCTCTCTCCTTGCAAAAATCTATGAACTCTGACAGTTTCACCCTTTCTGATGCTACAGGGTTATACCTGAGGATTACTGACCCCGTGCTGCTCCCTCTGCACCTGAACAGGCTGTGGAGGAGTGGACATAGTCATGTGTCTAAACTCCAGGGAAGATGGAGTCCTCAGCGGCTTTGAGAACTCCCCTTCCCCATGTCACTTCCCTCCAGATTCACAGCTCCATTTCCAGAATCCCCCGGGCTCCGCACTGCTGTGTGTGATGCCATCTTCCCTCTGGGTCTTTGACCTGATTCCTGATGCTCTCCATGTTACAGTATTTGGGGACCCCTGCCCTGCCTGCCTGGGCACACAACCCTCAGTGCCCCTTATTCTCCTCCTCGGACTCCCCAGGACTCTACACACAGATGGTGGCTGTTGTGGCAGTGGTGCCCCCCCCCCCCCCGAGGCAGGGCTTGGTGCATCTCATCCATGCCTGGGCCTGGCAGTAGGAGGAACGCCAGTTTTTCTAACAGCAGAAACACAGGTATCAGTAGGTCCACTGAGGTTGACTTGCTCAGGGTCACTTAGGATGACGAAGGAGAAGTAGCACCCCAGTCTAGTGGCTCTTGATCAGATATGAAGCCAGGTGCATGGTCAGGACTCCACAGCTGGACTGGCCTGAGATCAACAGCTGGGGCCACCTGCCCTGGGAGAGGAGGGAAGGCATGGACAGGCACTGGGGGACGTGAGCAGACAGGGATGGCCAGGGAGGGGGAGCTGTCCTTCCACGTGGGAGAGAAGGCAGGGAAGGAAGGAAGGAAGGAAGGAAGGGAGGGAGGGAGGGAAGAAGGAAGGAAGGACGGATGGACCAGTCCAGACAGTAGGGTCAGCCGAGCTTGGTCGGGATGAGGCTCCTGCAGCTGTATGTGATGCTACCATGCCCGTTGTCAGCAGGTCAGCTCTGGGGAGGGGGTCCTTGCCTTTGCAGTCTTTCCTGGCACAGAGGGCAGCGCCCACGCAGCCACACAGCCACGAGGGGAGGGCTTTGTAATGTTTATAAAGGCATGACTGTTGGAGGAGTCGAAGTCACGAATTTATGCTCCTAAAAACATTTCTCTCGGTGAGCATTTCATACTGGATTACCACTCAAGTACAACAGAGGATGGCAAGCTCTGTGTTAATTTCGGGGGGCACTTCATGGCGTAAGGTCATGCTTACTTTCATTTCTTGCATTTAAAGTTTCTCAGGTCAGCCTGTCTGTGTACATGTATACATGTGCATGTATTGCTAAGCGGGATCCCAGGGAGCCCACGAGAAGGAAGAGGCAGAGTTGATTGACGGCCGTGCTTTCTTTTAAAAGTCCCTCCTGGATGTGTTAAATGCAGAGTATCCTACAAAGTGCCTGCCTGTCTCTCTTCTGTCTCTGAAGTGTCTTTAGGAAATGGCGGATCTCATCAGCACCTTGGCATTGACATACACAGCGTGGCAAGGAGGAAGTGCAGGCTGCCATTGGACCCCGTCCCTCACACTTACCCAGTGGGAGCTTCAGGAACAATGGGGCTTCCCTGAGGAACTCCACAGTGATGGTGACCTCCTCGCCGGCGTTCCTCAAGAGATGCACCTGTCCACGTGACAAAAACAGCACTTCACCATCTCACAAGGACCAGAGTTGGAAGAAAAGGCAACCCCCATTCCCCAACACCTCCCTGCTCCCCAAGAGCTCAGTCCAAGGTCATTGCTAGGCACTGACAAACCTATAGGACTAGATTAGATGGCAAATGAATGTCTGTCCCCCTCCAGAGCACAGGACACCTGTTCTGTATCCATGTGAGTGAGTACAGACATCATAGAGGTTGGCCGTGATTGCCCATGTGAACAGGCACCCAGTGCTCTATGAATTAATCTACCAGCAATCAAATCCCAGCTGAAGTCAACCTGTTGGTACAAACAGCCAGTTTTCAGACACTGGCAAAACACATGCCAACTCCATTAACGGTGACACAACAAACTGTAAGATTAATTCCAGAGTTTAAGCGCCATTTGAATTCCCAAGAAGTCAGTGGGCATCACTTGAGATGATGTGGGCTGCTTCTCTGCTGGAATCCCAAGTTTCCATCACTGAAGTTTTAGTAGCTTCACATGCATTCACATGTATTTAGTACGTAAAAGATCTAAAGTGGATTTTCATGCACAATGCATTTTTGATGTTTTAGTGAACTGGGCTAAGACTCAAGAAGGCTCGGTGTTCGAATGCTGTGTGCTCAGCCACCGGCTTCTACTGTGTAACCCCATCATGATGGTCAGGCGCCTCTCCCACGCACACCCTGGCACCAACGCCCACGGCACCCCACTCCACTCCTTCGTGCCCTCTGTCCTTGCCTCCTCCTCTTCCTCAGTCGCTGCCAGCAGGATTAGTTCCTGGTGAGGTGTTCTTTCGACTCGCAGACGGGAATGCTGTGTGTTCACAAGGTGGAAAGTGGATGCTCTGGAGCCTCTTTTTATAAGGGCACTAATCCCATCACAGGGCCCCACACGCCTGACCCCAAGGATCCCTGATCACTTCCCAAGGGCCCCATGTCATTGCACAGGGTTTAGGACATCGCCAGGTGAATCTGGGAGACACAACATTCATCCCATCCACCGGGGCAGCTGACCAGCCCAAGGCAAGGACTTTGGGGTATCAACAAAGTTCCATGTCAAGGGCAGCCCTCCAGGGGAGACACTCCAGGTGGCTACACACGAGGACAGCCTCAGCAGTCAGTGTAGTTTAAGAAGCCTCGATTAAAAACATGACACCCTGGGTAGTTTAGAACATAAACTAGTGTAAGCCAGGCATAGTGGTGCACGCTTGTAATCCCAGTACTTGGGAGGCTGAGACAGGAGGATTGCAGGTTAACAGCCAGCCTCAGCTACTTAGTGAGGCCCTCTGCAACTTAATGAGATCCTGTTTAAAAATAAAGAATAAGAATACGGCTGGAGGTGTAGCTCAGAGGTAGAATACCCCTGAGTTCAATCCACAGCACTGAAAAAAAAAAAGAACATAAACTAGTATAAAAATTGCAAGGAAAGAATTCATCTTCACCACCATTCCCGCGCCTGGTGTGTAGAAACACTGCTGAGAGGATGTCTGTGTCTTTCCAGGAACAGGCATGGCGAGATGGTCTCTTTTGAGAGCCATTTGGTCGTGTCTGTCAGAATTTACTATTTATGTGCTCTGATGCCCCACAATCACACCCAGAGACCTGTTAGCACCGGGGAATGAAGAGGCATGTACAGAAACCTTTAGTGCACGGTGGAGACAGCCCACCCTACTCTTTGCTCAACTCCCAGGCGCTGCTCTCTTGGCCTGAACCATGCATCCTGTGGCTCTTCCCACATTGGCTCGGGTTTCTTGTACATGGATATGTATGTCCCACTTTATCAATGCTCCTTAACTCTCAGTGACCCTGGGGTTCACGTGTGTTCTCACCCCACCTGCATCTTCATCAGTGTCTCTTCTTCTTTCCCCTCAGAGGTCTCTGCATCTTGCAAAGGTACAAGAAGAAGCTTGGCGTCAACATTTGCTGTTTGTCCTGTTTTCTTTTTCATAAACTTGGCCATCATCTTTATGATTCCCTTTCTTCATTCCTGTGGGTCACTCTGTCACTCTTTCTCTATATTCCTGGGTGAAGAATGGCTTTTTTTGTGTTTATTTTTGTGCTTTCCAGTGAATGTATTTAAATACTGCTCTGTCTTTTGAGAGCCAGGTTACACCTGTGGGTCACGGTGGTCGTGGATGCTCTGAAGTTTCTGGGAGGAATTGGTAAAGTCACAGGAGTGCAGGTGCCTTGCAAGGTGCAGAGGAATGTGCATCTAGAGCACAGACAGAGCATGAGCCAGTGAACGGGAAGAGAAGGAAGAGCAGAAGAGGAGTAAAGCGTCCAAAGCAGTCTAAGGAATTTCATTGCTTTAACCTAAATTTGGGCAGGAAAACAGCAGTGCAGGTCCCCAGAGTAGAAGCTGCCTGCGAAGGCCACAGGACAGCAGGGAGACTTCGCAGCCATGAGCTCGAGCTTCTGTCTCTTGAGAAAGAAGCCAGCCAGGGTTGCTGCAGGGGGAGAGGTTGGATTTGGAAGCAGAGGAATGGAAGAATAGCTATAGTCTGAGGGTCTCAGCACTTGTCACCAGGAGGAAGCAGAGACAGAAAGAGGTGTCAGGAGTCAGATATGAGATGACAAAACTCCCACGTGGGGACACAGATGCACCCTGGAGGGATGCAGGGTCACAGGACTGCAGCGACCAGGAGAGCAAGGGCTGGTAGAGATGGGATTCCAGGTTGCTCTGTACCTGTGTGTGCCTTTCGGGACTGAAGACGGCCCTTTTCCATGACATGAGGGCAAGTGAAAGGGGCTGCAGCCCTCCTACCGAGGCAGCCTTCTTCCAAACCATGCACAACCATTGCTGTTTTTCTATTGTATTTCACAGAACACAGTTTGTAATTCCCTAACTCAGAAGGAATTGGAGGTTTTGCTCAAATCCCTCCCTAATTTTACAAATGAAACAAAGCACTTCCAAAACTCCCACTCTGAGGGTCCCTAGGGACAGAGACTGGACTTCTCCGGAGGCCTGGCCAGCAGCTGTCACTCCACAGTGGCCTGGGCCTGCCCCGCACAGAGTCACACAGAGTGGCAGAGTGAAGACACCCCTCTTCTGCAGACATTGGCTCGTTATGCTATCTGTTCTGCAGCTAGAATCCCTCGGGATCTCTCAGGCACTGGCGCTCAGCCTTCCTGTTGTTCTTTACCTCGTCATGTGGCCCCGGCACCAACGAGGTCATACTCAGGCATCACCTCTGGAAACACTTCCTCCCCACTCTCCTCTGGACATTCCTGTCCCTCTCCTGACCATGTGACCTGATGGCACACAAGATCTCTAGGGTCACCAACGTGTTTCTGGGCTGTGAGTAAATACTCTCCTGTGTGCTCAGTCCTGCTCACTGAAGCTGCACAGAGAGAGGTCAGGGTCTTGGCTACAAGCTGGTAAAGGGGCTTGTGTGTGCCTGGCATTAGAGATGGGAGAAGGGGCATTACCCAGACCCATTCTGAGGTCTCCTTCCTTGAAATCACATCATGCTATCCCTAATATCTGAAATAGTTCCAAAACCTTCCAACACTTCCTGCTAAGTGTGACTTACTACTTATTAAGAGACGTGGGATTGAAATCTTTCTCAAGAGAACATTATTACATCTGTGGATGCGACTTTAATTATGGAGAAATGTTGGATAAAATGTTAAAGAGTACACTTCATCGATCTGTTCAGGATGGGCATGAACAGTTTTGCTCCCTGAACCAAAAAAGATATGGTGGGGAGATTTTTTTCCAAACCACTGGTGCTCAGAAAGGCAAAACTATAGATTTTTATGGGTGAAAGGACATCAGAGGAGTTGGGCTCATCAATCTGAAACCTTACAGATCCTCAGATATAGATCTTGAGAATGTTGTGCCTTACTCTCAGAGAGAAACAGTGCCCAGCTCTAAAGAGTTTCAATTTCATGTTGTTTAGGGCTTTCTTCCTACTGTGTGGATTCATTTAGAGGATATGCTCTTGTTTCTTACCCTTTTAACATACCTTCTTCACTTTTATACAAAGCAGAATCAGCTCAGCTGTGTGTCAAATGCCAGAACTAGAAGTTCTACATAACTGTGCTACTGGATCCACCCTGTCCTCATTTCCTTCCACCACACACACACACACACACACACACACACACACACACACACACGAGGATACGAGGATACACGTTTTAACTTCAGTTGATTCACTGGCTCAGAGACCCCTAAAGTGGGCATTCACTTTGCTTTCCAGCTTAGGTTCACAAGACCCATTTTCTACCTTACAGATTCCCTGGGGAATGACCTTTCAGTCCTGGGATACCTTCCCTGGTGCCTGACAACCATCACCAGCTGGAATCTGTGGGGAGAGGAGCAGGGCCCAGAAGTCAGTGGGCACCAGAGACCTGAGCCGTCCAGGGCGTCTTGCAATATGGTGCCCCAGGCTGCAGTCACCGGTAAAGGAAGGACAGCCCTTCTCCCAACCTCTCTCCCTCTCCGCTCCTCCTCCACCTTTGCTCCTCACTTCCTTATTCTCAAGTGTCTACTTCTCGAATCAGCTGATAACCATGGATTTTAGGGGGATAGCTGGCCCTCCACCCAGCTTCCTCGTCTTCAATTGAGTCAAACACAAGCTGGATTCCTCGTAAACCCTGGTGATCCCTGCCAATGGTGCTCATCCTAACATCATTTAACAAGTCAGGAGAAGACCCCTTCCACATGAAGAGCTTGCAGACATGTCCTTTGATGGACCTTTGATGACCCTTGTGCTTAGTTTAGCAGGACAACATAGAACCTCAGTCGTACTCTCCAATTCTGGGTGTTGAGCTGCGTGGAGGAACCCAACAGGGCAGACTCGGGGTTGTGCTTTGGGTTTGGAGTGTGCTCAGAGGCCCATGTGCTGAACCCTTGATCTCTGAGGCAGCAGTGCCCACATGTGGGGATTCTGATCTCATCAGTGGATTAATCCATTGGTAAGTGGACTACTGAGAGGTAGTGGGAACTTTAGGCAGGTGGGGCATTGGAGGAAGGAGGTCGCTGGGGCTGCATCCTTGGGGATTATATCTTGTCCCTAGTGTCTGCTCCTCCCTGTCTCTGCTTCCTGGCTGCCTTGAGCTGATCAGTTCTCTTCCACCACACTCTTCTGCCATGTTTCTGCCTCTCCTTGGGCCCAAAGCAATGAAGCTGGCCAACCATGGAATTAAAATTCTGAAACATGAGTCCAAACAAACCTTTCCTTCCCAGGTCTATCTAGATTGATTCTCTTGGCTATTCATTACAGTGATGAAAATCTGGCTAGCACAGCTAGACCAGGGCTCTACCTCAGTTCCTCCACATATTGTCCCTGTAAATATGACCAAGTGGCCCCCAAGTCCTCATGTGAGAACTGAGACTCAACAGATGGCGTTTAAACACTGCCATCACAAGACACATGGTGCCACTGTTTCCCTGATTAGTGTGACTGACATGGAGGCTTCCTTGAGAAGAATGCTCTTGATATTCATTTTCAACTAGATCATATTGTTCTATCTATAAAAATGGATGAAAGAGAAGAAACAAATGCATGACCAGTCTATGCACTTTAGTGGTACCCTCTTTGTACAGCAAGGTTACTGCTTTAGTTCTTTTAATGAACATGGAGATAGATAAGCATTCAGGCTATTTCCTCTTTCCTTCAGGATTTTATCAGGCCTGCATTATCCTAGGGCCTTTGAGAGCTTCATATTCCTAAAACAGGGTGAATGGTTACTAGCAGGTATATGTCTGAACGGTACTATGCAGTTGGGGCCATCAACAATGCCATTGCATCTGAGCAGGGCAGAATTTCACATCTGGCAACAGCAGCTAATAGTTCTCTTTGGCGATAACTTCCCTCCTGTAATCATTAAGACTTCCTTCCCTCTGGGATTGCATTGACTAAATTATTCTTTGCAAATCTTCTAGTGATTCAGGTTCTGTACTTGAAACTCCAGCAGGAGGGACAGGCCCTGTGAATTGTCATCTACAAACATCTGTCCTATGCTGCCAGTATGGTTAAAATGCAGCTCCAACGTGGCTGGGTGCATCAGACCATGTAGTGATGTTCATCTTCCCCTAATAAGGCCTTTCTGATAAGAACTCCCCGCCAGGAGAACTTATGCAAAGGGCTGAATTCAAGCAAATGAATCATTTCCAAAGAACTACATACAAAATTCTTCTAGCATCTCTGCCAGGGAGGCTGAGAGGCAGGGGATGGTGTGTGTGGGGATAGTTCTGGGTTCTCACAGCTGGGCTCCAGTTCTAGTGCCATCGTCCTGTGATAACTGACCCCAAAAAGTCATGGCCTGTCCCCTAGACTTACCTCATGAAGATAAGGTGCACATCATAACAAGAGAATCATGAGGGGGGCCACCGAGCGGGCTTCCTCAGGATAATGACATCTTAAAGGGGTTTGTACAGCAACCATGGTGGGAACAGAGCCTTGTCCTGAAAGAGCCACCCAGGGTGCTGTAGCAACTGCTCGGGAGGCTCCACACGAGGTCTGGCTTTGTGGCCCACTCTGGTGCCTTGAAGTTTAGTAACACGTTCTTATTTCTTTGTGTTATCAGGTGACCTAGGTCTTCGAAGCACAGACTACAGAGCCTGCCGATACCCTTTGGAACACACACACAAAGGCACATGCATACACACATGTACAACTGCAGATACACATGTGCACATAAACACACACATACACATGCATACTCGCACACAACCACGAGCACACCCACAGTGAAGAGCATGCACAGATGCACAAAAACATACCACAAGTGTGCACACATGTCCACATGCACACACTTGCATGCATGCGCAAGTTTAACAGCCAGTTAGTGAAATGCCTGCAGTCAGTCATGTCTTCAGTGTGGACATGGTGCCATCTCCTCTGGCGTCTCACTCAACTGTGCTTTTCTAAAGGACTTTAGGGCAGTTTTTGGTCCACTGCAATCTTGACCAGAGACTACAGAGATTCTTGCATCCTCCCCACCCCAGCCCACCTGTGCACATGTGAGCCTCCCTGGTCTCAACATCCCCCACTGCCGGCACACTTGTGACTACTGAGCCCTCATGAGCGTGTCATCAACACTCACACCCATCTACATAAGCTCGCTGCTGGTGCTGAGTCTTCCTGGTTGTACACGTGTACAGGGTCACACATCTACCACCCTGGGGTCGTAGAAAGGAGCTTCACCTCCCCAAAGTTCTTGTTCACCCCTCCTACTCCCAAGCCCCAACAACCACAGACACTTGACTGTCTGCTTAGTCCTATCTTTCCAGAATCTCTTATACTTGGAATTGTGCTATGCGCAGCCTTTTCAGACTGGCTTCTTCACTTAGTGATATGCACCTACGGATCCTCCGTGTCCTTTCATGGCTTGATGACTCATTTCTTCTCTGTGCTGAGTAATAATCTGTCCTCTGTTGTACCAATTTATGTATCCATTCATCTACTGGACTGGATTTTGTTTGCTTTCAAGTTTTGGAAGCAGAACTGCTTAAAAACATCCATGTGCAGGTTTTTGCATGGAATCAAGTTTTCAGCTCTTAGGTAATCACCAAAGAGTGCAACTGCTATACTGTATGGCAAAAGTATGTTTAGTTAAAGTGTCAAACTTTTCCAAAGTGGCTATACCATTCTGCATTCCTACCAGCAATGAATGAGAATTCTTGTTCTTACCTGTGCTACCATTTGGTGTTTTCTGTGTTCTGGATTCTGGACAATTTAATGAGTGTGTAATAGTATCTCATTGTTGTTTCAATTTTTAATTTGCATTTCCTTAAGGGCATATAATGTGAAGATTTGTGTGTGTGTGTGTGTGTGTGTGTGTGTGTGTGTGTGTGTGTGTGTGTGTTTGTGGCACTGGAGATTGAACCCAGGGTCATTCTACTTCTGAACTACATTCCCCACCCTTTTTATTTTGATACAGGGTCTTGCTAGGTTGCTGAGGATCTCCCTAAGTTGCTGAGGCTGGCCTCGAATCTGCAATCCTGTCTCAGCCTCCAATGTACTGGAATTACAGGTGTGTACCACCACATCCAGCTGTGGAACATCTCTTCAGATACTTATTTTCTATATGGGGCCTGATTAGGTGAAACCTCTTTTAAGGTATCTGGCCCATTTTAACAATTGAGGTTTTTTTTTTTATTGTTGAGTGTTAAGAAGCTTTTTGTGTATATTCTGGATAGCAGTCCTTTTTTAGATGCATATTTTGCTGGTATTTTATCTCAGCCTGTGGCTGATCTTTACCTTTTCCTGACAGTGTCTTTTGCAGAGAGAAACACTTCCTGACATCCAGCTCATGGACCATTTCTCTCATGAATGGTGCTTTTCCTGTTGTATCTAAAATGTCATTGTCCAACTCTTCAGGGTCATTTAGAACTCTTCTTGTTATCTTCCAGGAGTTTACTGTTTCAAGTTTAGTATATGATCTTTTGAGTTAATTCGTGTGCAGGGTGTGAGGTCATGTCTAGTTCTATTTCTGCAAGTGGATATTAGCTATTGCTGCATCATTGGTTGGAAAGACCATCTCTGCCTCCATTGTGATGTCTTTATCCCTTTGTCAAAGAAAGGCTGACTAACATGGGTCTATTCTGGGCTCTCTGTTCTGCTCCCGTGATCTTTCTGTCTGTTCTCTCATCAATTCCACCTTCTAATCACAGTAACTTTATAGTAAACCTTGGATCTGGGTATTATCCGTCATCTGATTTTGTTCTTCTCATTCAATATCATGTTGGCTATTTCATGCAATAACATGTGTGCGGTACTATCTTCTCTATGTCAATTTCAGAATCAGCTTGTCAATATGCAGAATCAGCTTGGGAGATTCTGACTGTGATTGGATCTATAGAGCAGGTTGAGAGGAACTGACATCTTGACAATAGTCTTCCCACTCATGATCATGGACAGTCACTCCCTTCATTTTACTTATTTATTTCATCAGAGTTTTGTGAGTTTCCTCATGAAGATCTCATATATATACATATATATACACATACATATATATATATATATATATATATATATATAGTATATATGAGTCTAGCTAAAAGCTCATAATTTTCGTCTTTTCAAAAAAAATAGCTTCTGGTTTTGCTGATTTTCTCTATTGATTTCCTGTTTTCAATTTCACTGATTTCTGCTCTAATTTTTATTTATTTTCTTCTGCTTACTTTGTTTTCTCTAATATAAAGCAGCTCATTTCATTAGACTTTCAAAATTGTGCTTATTTTTAATTGACAAATTAAGATTGTGTAGACTTATCATATGCAACATTGTTTTCAACTATGTATGCATTGTGAAGGGTCTCAAGCTAATCGCCACATTTACTACCTTACACACCTATCACTTTTTGCAGTGAGAACACTTAGAATCTCTTCTCTTAGCAATTTCCAAGAACATAATGCATTGCTAATCAAGTATAGGTACCATGTTGCATAATAGTTCTCTTGAACTTCATCCTTCTGTCCAACTTGAATTTCGTGTTCTTTGAGTAACAGCTCCCTGGCGACTCCCCACCCCACTGCCCTAGCTTCTGGTAATTACCTTCTATTCTCTATTTCTATGAGTTTGGGTTTGGTAGACTTCACACGTAAGAGAGGTGAGCTGTTGCCTTTCTGTGCCCAGGCTGCTTCATTTCACATGTGCTGAGGGTTCACCATGCTGTTGTGGAAAACAGGAATAGTATCCTGCTATTACCATGTTTTCTCCACCATTTATTTGCTGAGGGACACTTAGGTTGTTTTTATCCTTTGGCTGCTAAACAGCACCACAGGCAACATGGAAGTACATACGTCTAGTCCACCTTCTGACTTCATTTCCCTTGGACAGGTACCCAGGAGCAGGATTGCTGGATCACTTCTGTTGGCTTGGATTTTTCTTTCTACTTTCTTAAGGTGGAAGTATGGCTGGCTGGCATATCTTTCTTCATTTCTAACATAAGCACTCTTTCCCCAAAAGCATCACCTTTACTGTATCCCATATGTTTTAAGTTGTGTTTTCATTTTCATTTACTTGAAAATATATTTTAATTTCTCCTTTGACTCATGTGTTATGTAGAAGTACACTGTTTAATCTTCAAGTGTTTGGGGATTTTCCAGCCATCTTTTTGTTATTGATTTCTAGTTTAATCCCACTGCATCTGAGAGTAGGTAGTGAATAACGTCTTTCACTGTAAATCTGTTAAGGTGTCTTTGGGGCTCTGTCTTGGTGAACTGCTCTGTGACACCTTGAGAAGAATGTGCGCGTTCTGCTGCTGTTGGGTGACATGGTCTGTAGTTGTCTATTTATCCCACTGGTCCATGTTGGTGTTGAGATCAACTCCCTCCTTCCTGACTGTCTGCCTGCTGGCTCTGTCCAGTTTTGTCAATTCTTCTTTTATGTTTGTACTGGAGTGTCTCTTTTTGACTTGTTTCCCTTCTCGAAGTTGAAAGAGAAGCCAGGTACAATGTTTCCCCAAATCCCTTCCCATAAATCTCAGGGATAGAGTTGGCCAAAAGAAACTCATGCAAGACTTGGAAGTTGAAGAGGAGAGACCTCAGTTTCTGAGGTCAAACAAGCAGTGTCTTGTGCTGACAGATGTATAGGGTTGTGGGGGTCTTGGAGAACCACCGCTTCACTATTGCGGCCTGGGGGAGATGTGAAAGCATCCCGGAGTTTTGTGAGGATCACGGTGAATTTCTGGCTCATTACCTAGAAATGACCAGTTGGGTTCTGGGATATCAAAGTTTTGATGGCAGAGTCTCTGACCTCAGCACTTCAACGATCCGAAGGTGCTGAAAAGCCCCTCATCCCTAACTCATCATCATTGGGTTTCCTTTTTCTCTGAATGGCCATGTGTCTTGGAAATTGCACAATGTACTTGTGGAGAGTTCACTGTCCACTACAGCTGTTGCGGTGTCACATGTCATGTGATACAAAGCAGGGATGTATGGAGAAGGGGCAATTACAGGTTAATTTTCTATGTTCATATGTCTAAATGCATTTTTGTCAACCTGAAGTAGCAGAATGCTTCCAGAGCAGTGTGGTGATAGGGATACATCCTGCGGATGCATGTCTCTAGCTTTTACATTAAAAAAGATTCTTTGCATTGAATATAACTAACATTTTATTTTCTTTCGGAATTAAAGCTAAAATTTACTCTGAAAAACGAGGGAGTAAAACCATGTGATTTATAAGATCTTTACCAATGCAACGTTTTCATTAACTATGAATCTGAAAAATTGTGATTACATGTACCATTACCAGTGTTCCAATCCTTTATTTTGCATCACATAAAGATGTTCCCACATAATTTGATAACTTGGTTCAAAAAGTATATTTGTATAAGTCAAATACAAGAATATCTCCAGCTATAAGGTCTGTATATCACTTATGCAAAGATGTATTTATTAGATGAATGTTTTCACTTTCTCTGGGTTGGAAGTTAAGGGGTACATGGGCTTTCTGACAATTAAGATGTGTTTTCTCATCTTAAGATATAACACTTTTGCACAAGTTGGAGCACTGACACAACATTATTAAGTTTGATAATCAAAGGGGTGAGCACATTTTCTTATCTTGAACATAAACCTAGGGCTGGAAGTTCCTTGAGGCAAAGAAACATGTACCTCCATCTGCAAACCTCCCCCATGCCTGGCACACATGAAAGACCAATAAATATGTCTTGAGCGAGGAAGCAGATGAATAAGTGAGTTGAACATGCTGAGCAGCAATTCTTTGTTTAGTTACAAATTACTACAAAAACTGTGTTTGGTTTCATGGAACGCTAGAGTTGTGCAAATGGGGTGAAGTTTCATTTGCCCTTACTGGAACTAAGGGTTGGCTTCCTGAAAAAGATAAAATGAGCGAATCAATGCCATCCGTCTTTATAGGGAATGGTGGAAAATTAAAGCCTATTTTAATTTCATTGCACTACACAGAATAAAACCTGTGAATGCAGGCAGGCATAAGCCTGTAATCCCAGTACTTGGGAGGCTGAGACAGGAGGATGGCAGGTTTAAGGCCAGCCTTAGCAATTTAGTGAGATCCTGTTTCAAAAATAAATATAAAATAGAAGTGGGGTGTAACTCAAAGGTAGATCATGCCTGGGTTCAATCCCCAGAAACAAAAATAAAAAGCCCCCAAAACAAAACACCTGTGAGGGGTGCAGTGTATGTTTCATAAAGTTCCTCCTTGTGCAACATGATTCACTTGTCTTTCAAGCTTCCTTTCCAATTCTAAGGCTCTGTGTCTATGAATATACTCAACAGAATGTAAATTTATAGAGAAAATAATTGAGATCAAAGAGTATTTAGCAGACAGAATGAAAACTATAAAATATAATACACTTACCACTTCTTCATGGGTTGCGTTTTGTACATTAATGCCATTAACCTAAACAGATGACAAATTAAGAATTTTGAGAATAATTATTGATTAAACAGGTTTAAAATAAAAATGCAATAAAGTGAAGGATGAACATTAAAATACTGACCTGTAAGACAGCATCTCCTATGAACAACATCCCTGTCTGGTCAGCTGCAGGGTTGCAAAAGCAGCAAGGGTTAAGAAAAATCTCAAGGGCATTAGGCTTCATTACCACAGTCTTTAAGCAGCAGCATGTCTGCGAGAGCTGAAATGACAGACGTGTGTTTGTGCCCCTGTGCCTGTGTGGGGAGATGTGTGCTTGTGTGTGCACAGGAGTGCATGGGAATGAAAGTGTGCATGTAGGTGTGTGAGTGTGTGTGCACCAGGATGGGTGCCTGTGAGTGTAGGTGTGGAATGTCACATGTATGTGCATGTGAATGTGTGATATGTGTGCTTGAGTATGTGTGTGTGTGTGTGTGGGGATACATCCTGGCAATAGCAGCCGCCAGTGAGCCATACCAACGGCCGACTGTAAGCACAGTGAGAGCCCCCTTCCAGACACAGGAAAGCAGCACCCCCGGGATAAGGACATGGCTTCCTCCTGAAGAGGGGTTTTATCAAATTGTGTGGAAGGTCTGCTCACCGTTTCCATCAAGTTGAATCCCGGAAGCCACTCAACATGCTCCCTTGTTCTCCTGAACACAGGCACAAGGACTGACTTAATTACAGAGACTGTGCCCAGAGACTGAAGGCAGAAAGAAGGAATTCTGCGCTGTGAAGTGTGAATGAATCAGCACAACTTGCTTCCCCTGATGACCCCCTGCCGTGGGCCAAGAGCGCACCTCTCATGTGACTGAGCAGATCTGCACCAAAGGTGAAGCCCTTTCCCCAGTTTTTTCTTTACGTGGGGTTGCTTTAATTTGATAATTCTTTGGCTAAATACTGGAAACAAGTAATCATCTGTCCTTTTAACACTGGAATGCTCTTTAAAAACCACATAGAGACTCAACATTGATTGTCAGTATCATTTCTAGTCATTAGCGGTATTAAATCACATTGAAGATAACACACAGCCTACATGTTACTGCATGTGAAAGTACAGACGTTAAGCCACTGAATGACGTTCTCATTCACACAGAGACTTTCCATGGGAGAGCTGCCAGGCCCCACCCAGGGGTGTGAGGATCCATCTCCCTGGGGTGCTGCCCCACGTGCTCAAAATTCTCGCCATCTGTGGCACCACTGTGGGTCGGGTCCACGGGATGCCTCACAACCCTGAATCTTCAGGGAATCAAAGTCCATTGGAAGAAATGACATGCAAGATAGCCAAAACATTATAGGTTATATAAAAATTTTCATAGTAGCTTGGCAATTCCTTTGGAACTAACTCAGGGAGGTCTGTTTTTGCTCCTAAAATAGCAGAAACCACCACCAGAGGGCAGGAGAGACACTTAGAGGACAGGGAGGACCAAGAGCCGATGGGCTCTGTACTGTATTCCCTGGTGGCCCTCTCAGCAGGACCTGAGGGTTAATTAGACAACAAGGGCTGCAGGGATCAAGCCTGTGCACTGTGAATCACACCTAGTATGTCTCATGTAGCATAGAGTCTGACTGGAGGGAAGTTTGTTTTCTTAAGACTTCTCACTGGCTGGAGAACCTTGCATGACACCTTGAGTTTTCTGATCTGAATTAGCTCTGAAGCCACCCAAGACCTCCAGTTGGGAAGAGTGGCGGCTCCCCACGCACCATGGTGTGGAATGTTCTGCATTCTGGAGGTTTGGAAGCCCCGTGTGTCCTGGGTGATGGTAAGAATCAGCCCCAACCAGCTGTAGCACAACTTCAGTGCACACTGACACCACGTGATACACTTCTAGACAATGAAATTAAGACGCCAGCACAGCAACAATCTGGGAAAACATGACAGTACATGCATAAAATGTCTAGATTCTAAAGAAACTAACTGGTAAAATCCTAGTAGAAAATGAGCAAATCCTCTATTAGGTGAAAGTCAGCCATCTAAACAGCAGCATGTAAGCGTGGACTCCTAACTTCCAACAGGCCTGCCTGAGCCATGCAGAGTGCCCAGTGACGCTGCACTGGTGGGCTGCTGGGGGAGGGCCTCTCGAACACAGGGACCTGGGCCTCCTATGCTGGAATCTCGAACACAGGGACCTGGGCCTCCTATGCTGGAATCCCGCACACTGCTTAGATAAAGGCATTCTGTGACTTCCTCAGCTAGCTACAAAAGTGGGCCTGGGAATTCCTTTCTTTCTTTCTTTCTTTTTTTTACATAAAGCAAAATGTTTTCAGCAGTTCTTGGAATTGAAGAGTACATTGAAAGGACAGAGGATTCAACATAAATGGAATTTCTGCTAGCCTAACTCTGACAACTTGAGTATAAAGCAGAAAATTGTGACTGCCCTTGACTAAAATGTATTCTCTGTAAAATATCATTAAAGCAAAAGGAAAAGATAAAATTATCCTATTCAATTAATTAATAGGATATCCGGGTTACATTTATTCAGCAAAGAAAACTGTGTTACCCTCTCAAAACTGAGTGTTTATTCTCAGAAACATATCTTTGCAAAAAATCATGGTGTCGCTTCAACAAACGGCACTCAAAGAATTTTGCCTGTGGGTTTGGGAATCTGTGTCATTATCCGTGAGCACCTATCTATTCAGGAGAGACAGCAAAGGAGTCCTGCAGCCTCACAAATCCACAGACACTATCCTCACTCATGTTGTCTAAAATCAATAAGCCCAATAAACACACACTTGTAATTTTTGATGTCCTGGCCAAGAATTTCAGGCGTATGGGCACTTTTGCCTCTAACTCTGCTCACAAGAGTTCTGCAATGGACAAGAAGTAGGCTTGCTCCTGGAAATTGTGAGCAGACAGCCAAAAGGACTTGCTATCACAACCCCATGGCTGCCCACACCTGAGACACTTAAACAGTAATTGTTGCTACAAAGGCATAGAGTTATAAAGTATTAATAAGGTGTCCACAGACATTCTCTTGACAAAGTGAGAGGTTTTTCAACCTTAGTAAACCTTGCCAGGAGCCAACCTCCTCTCTCCACAGTAGCAGTCAAGGTTTCCAGGTGGCACACCATCCCTCCCAAAGGATTAGAGGTGAAATGCCATAAATGATAGGCAGGTACTAATGAGATTGCGAAGGTGAAAAAAATCGGAACAGTAAGAACTGATTAGAATGACAAATGACACGTGCGAAGCTAAATTCATACAGTTACAAACTTGACCTTTATATCTGACACTGTGTTTTGACAGGTGAGAGGGAGGCATGATGTAATTATCAACTTTCAGTGTCAGATTTTCCCCCAATTTTATATTTATGGCTATTTATTGGAAGAGAAATGGTCCTTTGAGAAGGAGTTCCCAGACACTGATATAGATCCTTATATAAACATCTAGGCACATTATGACGGACCAGCAGCTTAAATGCACCTTTGCAGTATCCAGATACAAATAACATCTCCGTATTCAGCCTCATAAAGACTTTTGGTAAATGTTAATGTCTTGTTATAAAGCATTGGATGTTAATGATTTACTGTAAAGCAATGGAACAGTACCATTGGAATTGTGATGGGATTATGTCGGATCTGTACATTGCTTTGTGTAGTATAGATGCTTATAAGACCGATTTCTTCTGACCCACAAGCACCAGAAATCTTTCCAGTCATGATCAGCCTCAGCAGTGCTTGCATGAAAGAGGCAGTGCATGTTGGTGGGACTGCAAACTAGGACAGCTGCCTTGTCAATCAGTACGGAGATTTCTCAGAAGATTGGGAACAAAACTACCATACCTTAGTGATAGTTCACCGGGCATCTTCCCAAAGGATATGAAATAAAAATATTATAATCAGATTTGCATATCCTTGTTCATAGCAGCACAATTTACAATAGCCAAACTATGAAATCAGCCCAGATACCCATCAGCGGACGAATGGATCGCAAAACCTTGGTATGTACACACAATGGAATTTTACTCGGCCATAAAGAAGAACAAAATTAGATCATTTGCAGGAAAATGGATGGAACTCCAGAGTATTATACTAACTGAGTACACTCAGTCCCAAAGAATGAGTACATGTATGTTCTCTTATGTGTGAAAGCTAGAGAGATGTTTAGATACGAGGACATCATACAGATGAGCAGCGACTCCAGGGGAATGACCGAGGGGGCACAAGGAGAGAGAGAAAATCATAAAGAAGGCATAGTAGAAATAATGCCATGAACACTTACAAAATTGCTAATTCAAATCTCAAAGTCTTGCAGGGTGAAGGTGGCAGTGGAGGGGGGTGCAGTGGGGAAGGCAATAAGAGTTGTGTGCATGTATTTTTCTAACACTCTGTACCCCAATATGATGTAAAATTACAATGTACCCAATACAAAAAGAAAGGCAGCGCAGGTCATCAGGTCGTCTGTGTCAAGGGCTTCAGGGACCTGCCTATTCTCATCTTCTCTACAGTGAGAAGTTAGCTGAGGAAATCTGTCTAGTATGAGATCTGACGCTCAGTATGGTTCTGGAGCTGGGGTCTTGCCTTGCTGCTGTGGCCCCTGGGCTTGGAAGACAGGTCACTCTCCAGACGCAGGTAGACATGGATGGCCTATGGCTGAGCATCTGCTCTGAGGCACACCCATTACCATGCACTGTTCCTTGTCTCCTCTTTTGGATGATCATTGGGAGGTAATTCTTCCATGTACAGCACAATAAATAACATCTAGCAACTAGAACCCAAACAGGAACCCAAACTTCAATTACTGAAATTTTAAATTTAAGTATCCCAGTCTTCTAAAAAAACACACAGATAAAAGTTTATTCTATTAAACAACAAATGACAGTATCCTAGTATTAAGACTTTGTTGATGGCACTTGTCTCTGATGCCTCCTGTGCTCCTGGTCTAAGCTCTGTAGTGCTGTCCCTGTGATGACCTGGGGCTATGAAAATCCCTGATGTGACCCTGGAACTGTCAGAGGCAGATTCAGCCAGCTTCAGTGGTATTTGTCTAATTCTCTAAAAAGCAACCCATCTGTAGAACTTCCCTCTATTCTTTTATTTGTCCATTAGGGGCTAGGATGGGACCCAGGGCACTGTGCCTTCGAAGTCCATGCTCTCTGCTGACCTTCCTCCTCATTCCTCTTCCCCCTCCTTGAGCAGCTCTTGGAAAAATAGAGCCCTATGGGCGCCCACCACAGCTCTGCTTGTGCAACACCTGCTGTTCGCACAATCTTGCTTCTACAGCAGCTTTCGCTTACTTTTTGTTCAGTGTTGTCACACCGATAAATTGTTCACACATGTTTTTGTTGCCTCAGTGAAGAGAAAGCATAACAGGAGCTTCTGGGATCCTTTCCACGGTGTAACCTTCACTAGCCCTGCTTCTCCAGTGGCAAGTCCCCAAAGCCCACCACCAACCTCTTGTGGTTCAGCTGCACCCTGGGCTCCCCCACACACCCACCCAGCCAACACATGGTTTAGGGATGTAGTTGCTCATGGTGACTGTCTTCTATCTAGTCATACATTTTCATCATCTTGGCCCAGTGTTATATCAAGTCAACAGAAAGCAATGTAGTGCCTATCAGAGTCAGCGAGAAGAGGGACCAGTTGGGGCCCTGCTGGGAAAGACCCTGTGAAACAGCAGAGCTGGGAGCTGGCAATGGGCTGTCTGAGGAGATACCATGGGGTTTCATCACCAAAGTGAGCTCATGCCCAAACTGCCTTTGTTAAGTTTCTAGATCTCCCCAAGCTTCGACTCTTGCCCCTTCACAGGGAGGTTTATTGTATCTGCTTTCAAAGGCTAACGGCGGGATTCAAATGATAGGATGTAGAAGTATTGAAGTTCCTCTCCTCTTCCTTCTAGGAGGGTCGGGGGCAGAGAGATTGTTTCTACTGATAACAGTACCTCTAAATTATTTACATAGTTTAAAGACACTTTGAAATGTGATAACCAATTTATATTAAAAGGGTTTCCCAGCACCCAGGATGGCCCCCGGGAACAGATGCCAATTCATCTGATTATTTTGGCTGAACTCAGAAGTAAGGACATAGTAGGTCCCCAGACAAGTCTCAGACTGGAGGATTTGCAAGGACCAGGTCTCCGACACTTCCTGCAAACCTGCTGTCCTAGACTGGACGCCAAGTGGACCCTTCAGAGGAAGGACTGCCTGTGGGTGTGCAGATCCAGATCCATCTCCCTTCTCCAGCTCAGCCTAGCCCTCGGCTGCTGGAGAGGGAGGCTCTTCCTACACAGAAGTTAAATTAAATCCACAACACGTGTACTTCAGAGCTCTTGAAACATCTTGCAATTCTTTTTGAGGGCTCAAAAACTGTCATTCAGCTATGAAGTCAATTTTTATTATCCTTGTTAAGTTCTATTTACTTTGATAGCTTTAAAAGCACATCCTTCATTGATTCATTAACAACAAAGAACCAATACTGGCATAGTCTTCTTTTGATTTGTTACACCTCTGGATAGATCTTGGATTGGCGAATGGAACTGCCTTTACTCTCCTCTCATGGCAAGCTAACTTGAGACCCAAAACAGATTTTGCTTGTTTAGGAAAGTCGATAAGGAAAGTATGACATAACATCCCCAAAATCTGATTCAAGGTCCACCGTGTCCAGGTAAGAAGAGATTTCTTACCATCTATCAATGCACTAGTTCAGTGAGATCCAGGTGAAGTTCTTTAAAGTAGAAAGACTTTACCAGTTATTATAGACCCCCAGAGAGGTAGTGACTTGCTTTTAGTGCAGACCTGGTGACCTGAATATTGACATCACACTTGAAATTTCAAAGGCAATTTCTTTTATAGCCCAGGAAGGAAGGCACTGAATGAACGCCAAGACTAACACCAAGGGCACAGCCCTTGGTTCCAACAGAACACCAGGGGGCAGCATTTAGGAAGATTCACCTTCCCTGAAGGGGCAGCTCAGGCCAGGGCAGGTCAGACCAGGAGGGGAAGATACGCAGGGACCTCCACCTGAAAACAAAGACACACAAGGTAAAATGTAAAAGGAAGGGAGGGAACTGGAGGAGAAATACAGGAACCGAGAGAAAAGAGGCTTAACAATGAATGCAGCAAACAGATGGAATATCTTGGAGAGGAAAAGATATAAGTTGCAAATCCAGTACAAGGATGGCATGCTCCTGGCAGGAGCACACCTGTTCCAGGTAAAGGGCCTGGGGAGGATCTGAAAGTAGGTGGGCTAAGGGGCCTGTCCAGGCAATGGTAGCGCGAAACCCCCTGCCTGTAAGGAGGCTGGCACAGAAGGCTCCACTTTCCCTATCTGTAGATCCCAGGCTGAGGCTGAGGATGGTGGGGCCACTGGGCACAATCCTACCCCAGGCCGTTGCACTGGGCATACTGGGGTGTCTGCACTTGGGTTTATTTCTGGTTCGTTTTTTCCCCTCAGTGTAACATGTATATCTAGGTTATAAAAATGGCTATTCTGTGTAAATGTGCAAACATTGCTAGGCATGCCTAAAATCCCAGCACTTGGAAGGCTAAGACAGGAGGATCATAGATTTGAGGCCAGCCTCAGCAACTTGGCTAGACCCTCAGCAACTTAGCAAGACCCTGTTTCAAAATTAAAATCATAGGGCTGAGGGTGTATCTTAGAGGTAGAATACCTCTGGGTTCAATCCCCAGTACCAAATTAATTAATTAATTAATTAATTAATTAATTAATTAATGTGTAGACATCTTTGTGAACAAGGCAGTGAAGTGTGTTTCCCACCAGACAACAGCCTGCAGTTTAAGTCAGTCTCTGCAAGATTCCAGAGACAGCAGAGAGTGGTCACCTACACTTCTCAATGAATGTTTAGGTACAACAGACCCAGTGGGTCTAATGGTTTTTGCCTTTCTTTATGAGTCAAGTCCTTTCTCCCTCTCCCTCTCATTGTAGTTTTCTAGGTATTTCCTTATTATTCCCTTCTGTCTCCTGAATGCAGAAATAAAATCAACTACAGGGGCCAGCTCATCCAAATTCTCACTGAAACAGTAGTGTTTATTATTAGATTATTTAACTGAATTGAATTAAGCTGTGACTATGGATGCATTTTATTATTACATAATGAGATGATACACTATAGCAGAACTGGATGGTAAAAAAAAAAACAAACCTACATTTACTACACCTGCTCTTTCCCAGCAGTGCAAAACTGTGAGCCCTTATTCTCTATTTATTTTGAGACCTATGAATTGTGAATAGTCACACATGCCTTGTGCATTTCACAAGGTCTTCACAAAGATCCAATAAAAATGGAAGTTCTTTTCATGTGACAAAATATCGATGCAAGGTGCTGATACTAAGAAGACAGTTTCTGACTTCCAGGCATAGTAATTTTATATGTTTCTTGACATTCATTCTTTATGAATTATATACAGTTTGTTTTGGATTCTAAGATTTTGCCACACTGGGAATATCACCTTTAAATTCTATTCAGCTGCTGAGGAGCACGTGACTCTTATTCACTGTTGAAGTATGAACTGGTGGTCCCTTGTAGCCAGCCTCCAGGATGAATAGTAAGAAGGAACTCAGTGTTAGGGAACTAAGCAAAAACACAAAGCATTGCTAAGAAGACATGGGCTAACTCGAGACACCTCACACCTCAGCACCATCTCTGTGTGTTCCTACTTACTACAGAGCAACGTGAGGAGCCTCCTGCCTGGGCTGGAAGCTGAATGTGAGGCCTGCTTGGGGTGTGGATAATGAGGGGGAAGGCGAGTTTCCAGGTGATAATGATGATTCACTAATGTGCCCTGCGTCTGAGGAAAAGAGACAGTGGGGCTGTGGGGAACTGTGCAGTCACAGTAGGACAGGGTAGCAGCAAAGTCCAGCAAAGCACCTGCATTTCCATAAGCAATTGAGAGTCATCATCCACTTCTGGGATACCGGGGTCACATAGCTGAATTAAGACCAAAGGGCATGAATGTAATGATGAATCTGCCTGCATTTATGACAAAATAGAGTGGAAAGTAACAATTTTAGCTAGCACTACATGTTTTAAGTAATTTAAGTGTAAGGCATAGATCAGTGAACCAGAAGCCCATTCAATGTGGATTTAGAAAAGGATCATTCTCTAACTCATCATATCAGCTGCTCTTCAGTTCACCACGTACATTTTCCTGTATCCCTAACTCCCAGATCTGTCTCTCAAACGCTTTCTCCACTCAAGGCTGGTGGCTCCGTGGCCAGGACTGATCCTGAGGAAGGTGAGCTCGGAGCCCATTCCCATTCCACCTCTGACCTGTCCATGGTATGAGACAGTTTCATGCTTCCTTAACAGAACAACAAACAAGAAACAACAAGAGGGTGTGGGATGACTAGAAAGAGTGAGAACAAAACAGGTTCTCTATCAAAAATAGCAGGAACCAGCTGTCAATAACAAACAAGAAGTGGAGCCCGTGATGTGTGCTCACAGAGAGTGGGTAGGCATCTCAAAGAGCCAAGTGCACAGAGCTGACCCCTAGTCTCCCAGGAACCAGGATTCTGGATGGCACTACAGGGGTGAGAGCAAGCCAGTGGGACAAGCCCCTGCTCCCCACAAGCTACCAAGTCATCTCACATTCAGACAGACTCCGACCTGCCCCACCTCATATGTGGAGGGCAAAGTCTCTGGCCTGCAGAAGAAAGCCGTGCATCCAAGGCTCAGGAGGTGGGACAAGTGCTTACAACAACCTTTAGAGGGTTTGTTCCCTCGAATTTCAGAGGGTGAATTTGGGACCCCGACCTGGTTGAAGGGATAGAATGTGGCGAGGCTTCCTTCCTGGAGATGGAAATGAGGGGCTCCTTAGGTACCTCCACAATGCCCTCTCGTCCTATCTAAAGATGGGTCACTTTGCAATACAACCGCCCCACTGCAAGCATGGGGCAAAACCATAGCCTGGAACTCTGCAAGCTCAGCAGATCAGAGGCTTGGCAAAAGGACAGGAAGCACTGGGTATGCACACCATCGAGCGGCCAGCTGACTTCCTAGGTCAGAAGAGCAAGCCCTAGTCCTCAAGCCTCTGAAGACTGAGCACATTTCACAGCCAGACACCCCCATCTGACAGGATCCCCAGGCTTCCATGATGCCAGCACTCACAGCCGCAGATACTGATGGAGTGACCAGAGACCCAGCTCAGGCTGTGCTGAGAAAGGTCTCCTTTTCTGTTTTTCTTCTCCCAAAGGTGCATGTATGCAAAAACTTAAAATGTAGGGAAACATGTGCACACTACAAGTTTCTGAATATAAAAATTCTTGATGCAAATAGTTAATTTTTAAATTAGAGAGAACCAATCAAATCCCATATTCAAAATCAGATAATTCGTGCAAGGATAATTTGGACCTTGTAATCCAGCTGGCCCAAAATGCTGTTTTTTCCCCCTCTTCTTTTATATTACTACTCTAGGAAGTTATCAAACTAATATTACTCAACCCAGGGCAGTGGCCCACAGAATGTTCAAAAGCAATGGGGGTGTTTAAAACTGGCTGCATGGGTTGCTAACGTGGTAAACGGCAGGGCCGCATGGCAGATGTGCACAGGGCTCTGGGACAGGCACGGAGGTGTGTCCTGGCCTCACTATTTTTAGGTGTGTCCTGAGCATCTCTATCATGCATCTTGTTCTCAGTGTCCATGTCTGGGAAACAGGGATGCTCATGACAGTCCTCATCCAGCAGGGCCGTTAGCAGTCACAGGATTGGTGCCCAGGACAGAGAAAATGTGAGCCAAGATTTATGCTTTTCCCAAAGTACTATCCACGTCTGAAATCACTTTATCTGCACCTCCGCTCACTGTCTGTCTTCTTCCACTGTGATATACGTTCTATAAAAGCAAGAAATTGGGTTTTCTTCAGGACTCTACTTTCAGCACCAAGGACAGGGCTCACAACAAGTGCTCTGTGAGCACTTCTTAATGGACGGAAGGAGGGAGAGAGAGAAAGGGAGGTGGGAGGAAGGAAGGAGAGAGGGAGAGGGAGGTGAGCACTCTGTGTTAAGTGAACATCAGAAGTGGAGGCTGGGGGCAGGGAGCCAGCCTCCGTGTCAGGTGTATGTTTTAGCAGCTGAGCACATGTGTGTGAAGTCAGCCTTGGAAGATTTAAGAAGAATTGAAATTATGCTACTGGGTGAGGTGGCTTCGAGGCTGCGAGGATGGAGAAGGTGCCTGCCTGCTGGGGTTCTGAAAAGGAGGGACGGCAGAGAGAAGACCTTAACGGGCGGGTGTGGAGGGAGGACAGAGCTGGCTCAGCTCCAGGTGTTTCCATCTTCAGGACACATTTTCCAGCTGTGACTCATGAATTCCTGAGAAATGATGCCAGGCATGACCAGACCAGGGGTTCTGATAGCGCCCTGTGGAGCACCCAGAGTGTAGGATCCATGCACTGGGGTCCTACCCAGGGCCTGGTGCAGTTCCAACCCGTCCTCATCTCAACAGTCCTGGTCCTCACAGGTGTCTCCCATGGAGAAGGAGACAGGTATCCCAGACTCTCCCTGAAGCAGGCAGTAGAGAACCTGAGCCTGCAGGTTCTTCCTGTCTGCTGAGATTGGCTGTTAGGAGGGAGACCCACAAGTGATCCTATTTTGCTTGATGGGAAGTTTGTTCATATCACTTCCATTTTAGTGAAACACTGAAAATAATGTTTGGGATACTGCACGTTTATCACAAATTTCAGTTTCTTCAGTTCCTTGACCATTCAAACTCACATTTATGAATTTCTATAACTGATTCGCTCAGTTATGACAAACTTCATAAACTTCAGACAGAACACCCATATATACTGTGATTACAGGATAACCTTCCCTCCTCCTTCTCTTCTTCTACAACAGAGAATAATCGATAGAAAGTCACCATGTTTTTCCAATTTTGCTAATGACTCTTCAAAACCACAGCCTCATGCTCTCGTCTAAGTGGTGGTGTGCACGGTCTCTTTTGACGTATGCATCACTCCATGGGTAAGGCTGAGTTTCTTTCTGAAATCCTTCACTGATTTTTATCTGTTGGTCACTCTCACTCCCTGTTCTCTCTCTTGAGTTACATCCATATCCACAAACAAAATAAAAACCATGCTATTAAAAAAAACTGATGATGCTCACAAAGATTACTTACGAAACAGAAGTGCGCTGAGCAATCGTCCCCTCAATTATTAACCAGCCAACCAGATGGCTTACAGTGTGCAGGAGTAATTAAACATGCCTAATATAAGAGTGAATTGATTTCTCTCTCGCTTGTAGAATTTCACTTTAAATGCACTGGAGCCAGAGGCTTCTGCAGAGCTTCTCGGATCCACAATTACAATTTGATATACAATAGGCATACTTTAGTCCAATTTAACCATAATGTTTGTTTTGAAATGCCTTGAAAACCTTAGAGAATGATATTTTCATCCAGAGACACACATAGCTCTTTTCCTTTCCCTATTATCTATGGTTGTAACTTAAGATTATATTTTCTTGTAAAATGAAATTATTTGGTGTTGCCAAGAAAAACGATGCTGAGGAGTGTCCTGTGTTCCTGTCTCTCCTGGCCTACACATGGTGCAGGTTTCTGCACACCCCTCCTGCCTCTGGACCCATGCCTGCATCACGGGCTCACTGGCCCTCAATCCCCGATTAAATATAATCCATCTGCAGCAAGAGGGTTTAGCGACCTTGCTCAGGGGGGAAGTGTATCCTTGCAGTGACTCCTAAATGCCCCTTTGGCGAAAATGAATCTTCACATGGATATAAACACCATCATGAGAGAAACATCACTTTGTGACACTTTCCTCATCAAACACACGCCACACTGCTGTGGGGGATTCCCACTCCTTCTGGAATTGTACCTTCCGAGTGAAGGACCTCTACAACATAATGCTACAGCATCTCCTGTAACTTCTGCCTCGGGGCAGGATGCTCCAGAGGGGTGCACTTTCTAATATCCCCCAGAGACCCTGTGGTCAAGACACCCCAGCCCAGGCTGCTGTCTCCAGCCATGGCTTATCTGAGGGGGCTGTGCATGCTCTGTCTGCATGCTGGGCTCGTGGCTTGGGTAGAATCAGGTGAAGTGTGCGAGAAAGTTTAGAGAAAAATATATGAACGTGTTCTCCATTGATCACCCCAGACATGCCTGCCTCCCACGGTGGTGGAGACTGCGTTCATGGGGAGTCAGTGTTGGGTTGGTTCCTCTCTGCACTGTGTCCCTGTTTGAGGTGCTAGAGCTCGCAGAACCCATAAGGCCTCCAGTACCCCTGACTGACATGTTCCAGTTCAAGCCCAGTGATTTACATTAATGATCATCCACACCTGTTTGCAGGATACATCACCCAAACTCTACAGATCCAAGGGGTTGGCAGAGGGCTGGGCTGGCAGAACAGCAGAAAAGGCTGGACCAGGAGGCTACCACGGGGAACTGGGGATCCTAATGACCAGAGGGGTATATGTCACTTAACAAAGTGATTTCATGATACTGGAGAACCCCTGCTTTGATGGAAAGCCAGCTGTTCAACTCTGGAGTTCTGGCCAGCAACCAGCCTTCTCAGTAGCTGTGGAGTACTTCTATGATACTGCTCTCACACAGACAGTGCTTCCCATGGGGTACTGACATGGAGGCTGGTGGACGGACACCAGCCAGGAAACATGGAGTGGGTGGATGCTCAGACCCAGTCCTGAGGCCCCTCCTTGGTCAGTGCCCTGAGATTCTGCAACAGACTTGCTACCCTCTGACGGCCACAGGCTTCCATGTTGGAGGTTTCCATGAACACCCTCAATTTCTCCAGCGATATTTCATTCTCCTTAATTTTTAACACACCTAGAGAAACTCAGCATTCAAACCACAGAGTTGTCAGCACCTCAGAGGATAATTGGACATGCCAGCCCTGTCTGAAGGGCTGGAAGGACCAGCAGAAATAAAAGGGACAAACATATTGGGGACAAAAACATCCTTTGAGGTAACACAGAGCTACAAAAGTAAAATGGCAGTTTCAACAATGAAGCAAAATAAACATTTGCCGATTTTTAAAAATAACATATAACTGTAAATATCTATGATCTCCCAGTTGCAATGCACATGGGACAGAGGCAACTTTACCTGCTTGGTCTTTGAATATTTTTGAGATGACCACTGGAACGTTGTGCTCAGCTCCTCCCTGAAAGACAGAGGCGCCAGCAGGAAACTTTATCACGGTCAATGAGGAAGCAAACTTGGAAAAGAAGAGTGGGAATGGAAAGGAAGCTCTCCTACCTTTATACTGAGGCCCAGGCCGCCCACAGGCTGTCTGCGAAGTGTAACGGTCCTGTGCTTTAAAATATTTTAGAAAATAAGTTTAGGTTAAAATGCACTACCAGAAATTGAATGTAAAACATACACATAACTTCTCAAAACATTATTTCCAAACCCTGCAATCCTGACACTACTTAAATCTTCAGAGTGTGGTATTGCACACAAGCAAACCAAGGTACTACCCAACCCCGGCCCTCTTGCAGGCCTTGCTGGGAATCAGGCAACTTCCTGCAGTTGGTCTCCTCCTCCCCATCTTGCTGTGAGGAACAGAGCCACACAAGAGAAATGACCGGCCTTCCTTTCCATGTGGTAAACTGGGAAGCTGGGCCACACACTCATTTCTGTTTGGAAGCTGGTCTTTTCACGATAATCCCAGAACTGGGTCCTTCTTCACCATAGGTCTCCGCTGGCTTCCAATATGCTTAGGACAATGTGTTAAGTCATGAGGATTAGCTCATGGATGATCAGTTCATTCATGCCTCTGACCATCGGCGCCTGATCACATGTAAATGCCGGCGGTGCTCAAAGCTAACAGTCCAGTACACCATGCACTGGTGTGCACAAACCCCACCTGGTACCTATGGGGAGTACACCATGCCTCCTGTCATGTTCTCTGCTGCCCAGGTGACTGTTACCCAGCTGCAGGCAGATGTGGGAGAGGGCAGAGGGGAGGTGGAGGCTTGTGAACAGGTGGGGAAAGCATGTCCGTCACTTCTCGAGGCTGCTGGACAAAAACCATGTGGCATGCCAGCTTTGATTTCCAAGTGGAAACGTGAAGGCTTTCAGACTGAGTATCTCAGAAGAGTCTGCAGTCGTGGCGGGAGGGTGGAGGGGTAAGGGTAAAGAAGCAGATGTTGACAGCTGGGGGGGAGGCCTAGCTCCTGCCCACATCAGGGCCCAATCAGGGTCTGGCTGGGGGCAGTGGCAGCTACTGAGAAACCTGTGCTCAATACATGAATTTACTCTTAGGAATGGGAAAAACATTACAAACTCAAGAACCCAACACTAGAGCAGATATATCCGCTTTAAAGTGTACATGGGAACAAGTCACATACCATTTTAACTAGAAAGTTAACTATTATGAGTTTTTGACATATCTCACTGGTAAGATGCTGGTACAATCATACAAGGAGAAAGGGCTACATTTAGGGACTTCAGTTCAGGGTGGCCATTCTGATTTTCCTCGTCCAGGCCGGGTCCCAGGTGGGACAGACCTGTGGCCACACAGCCGCTCTCGCCTGGGACACATGCAAGCTCGCTCCCGGTGCAGCGGCTGTGGATCCCAAAGAAGTGCCGGGAACACTGTCACCCACACGGCAGCAAGAGCAGCAGCAGCTCACGCGATTTTAACCCCGTCCGTCTCAGCGTCGTCCTCGGCAGCGTCCATGGATAGACGGATGGATAAAGAAAATGTGGGGTACACCCACAGTGGGATTGTGAGGAGGGGGGAGCCTGTCCTACGAGACTCCATGGAGGAACTTGAAGGCCACCGTATTAGGCAAAACCAGCCTGGCACAGGAAGGCAAGTACCGCGAGATCTTATGCACGCGTGAGATCTGAAGAGCTGATCTCGCGGTGCTGAAGAACAGAACTGCTGGGAGCCACCCGCTGGGGTGTCGCAGTGTTGGCCAAAGCTTGCAATGCCAGTGGGTGGCAGGGACAAGTCCTGGGCTCTAATGTCCACGTAGTGACTGCAGTTAACACCGGTGCCTGGTACCCTTGAAAGTTGCTATGAGGGTAGATCTTATGTGTACATATGTGGGTGCACGTGCTCACACATACGCCATGTAAGGAGAGGGATGTGTTAACTAGCTTTGACCGGGGCAGTCATTCCACAATGCACATGTCTATCAAACCATTGCAATGTATACCTTAAATATATACGACTTTTATTTGTCAATTAGACCTCGACAAAGCTGAAAAATAGGTCCCATTGTGGAGGTAGCGAGTGTCCCGGGATATGCCCTCTGGACACGGGAGGTACTCTTGTGTGCAAGAAGCATAGCATTTCTCTCTTAAAATAGAGAAGCCTGACATTGCAAATCAATAAGGTACCAGAGTGAGTATAAGCTGGCAAAAAATAAAGGCACCCATTCACCTGTTGGTTCACTACATCCCTACAAGGCTCAAGGCATAGCAAGAGATGGAGTAAAAGGAATTCACCTGCCACCCTTTCCTCTGGTCATGCAACCACACGCCCAAAGATTCGAAGAGAGAGAGTTCCTGAGCAGCGTGGTATTAAAGACTGAATTGTCTACTCTCACATTAGCGGGCAATCTCTACAATAGGAGATTGCAGAAAACACTCAATTATTGAGTCCAGCTATTGCTATAAGCATTTGAACCTGAGAGCAAGAAAATACATATTAGAGAAAGTATATTTAGAGCAAAACCGTGTTTGTTTCTGTCTCAATCGAATTTGCCAAATAATGACTGAGTGTGTGTGTGTGTGTGTGTGTGTGTGTGTGTGTGTGTTACTGAAGGGGTGTTCTACCTTTGAGCTACAGTACTAGCCCTATTTTATTTTCTATTTGAAAAAGGGTCTCACTAAATTACTAAGGGCCTTTCTAAGTTGCTGAGGCTGGCCTTAAACTTAAGATCCTCCTGTCTCAGCCTCCCAAGTACTGAAGAGCACCATGACCAGCTATAACAACACTTTAAAATGGTTATTTCCTTCACATATGGATTTCAGGAAATTATCCTGAGATAGCGTGAAACATCTTTGCTACTTCAAAGGAATTATCAAGAACTGGTCACTGGCAGCCAAGTAAGCTAATTTACACCAGAAACCTGGACTAATATTTTCAACAGGGAGGTAGCTAAGAAAAAATATAGGTGCACACTTTTAATATTTGTTTAACAGAACTCAAAGAGCCAGAATGATATCTATCTAAATATTTGCTCTATGCTGTCAGCTAAGATGTTCTTTTCTGTGTAAATTTGGACTTAGCCATTTACATTTTTGTAAAATTGAGTCTCAGCACCTGAAAGTGAGGATTATAGAATGTGTCCTTCATAGGAAGTTGCTGCGGACTGAACAGTGCTTGTTGGAGTCCTAACCCTCACTGTGACTGCCTTTGGGGGCAAGGCCATTCAGGGGTCACTAAGGCCAGATGAGGCCATGAAAGTGGGCTGGATCTAACAGAGCTGGTGTCCTGATAAGAGGAGGAAGGCATCAGCTCTCCCTCCCTTCAGATGAGGTCATGCCAGGAAGGATGCCATCTTTGGGTTGTGCAGCGCCCTCCCCAGTGGTGGCCTCCACCGGCACCTGGCCTCAGCCTCCAGCCTCCAGGACCGTGGGAGCACAGGTCCACTGTCGGGGCCACCCTGTCTGTGGCTTCTTGTTACAGCAGCTTGGGCTGACGAGACACTGCAGGATCATTCTGGGAAAGAATGTTGGAAACTATGAGGCTGCAGAAAATGCCAACAGCAGGGAGCTTCTTCTGTGGAGAATTCCTCTTTGGAGCACCAGGGAACCTAGTGCTTCAAAGCTGGAGAAAAGCCACAGGTGGCACAGCTTCATGCCTTCCTAAATGAGCCTTGTGTAACTCTTAGGGCTTTAATTGAAGTTAACTTTTTTTTTTTTTGCATCTAAGAATTTTAATTTTCAAAGCAAAGTTTATAAAATTAGTGGATGATGAAACCATAAACGAGAACCAAAACTTGTGCAGGTTTAGATGAAACCTTTCCCACTGCAGCCCTCTGGTGTCCCTCGCCCAGCAGCCACCCAGAACCTCTTGTTTGTAATTCAAAGTTCTGGGCAGAATGTTCTACTGTGCTCCACTGATGGGTGTGGAGACAGAAGCTAAGGTAACCCAGGGCATCTCTAATTCATCACAAGATGGAAACTAAGGCAAGCCAGGGCATCTCTAATTCATCAGGGGAGAGAAACAAAGGTAACTCAGGGCGTCTCTAATTCATCAGGGGAGAGAAACAAAGGTAACCCAGGGCGTCTCTAATTCATCACGAGATAGAAACTAAAGTAACCCGGGACGTCTCTAATTCAACAGAACGGCCCTCTGCCATTGCTCAGGGTGCACTCTACAGAGTGGATGGTTGTGAGATCAGAGTTGCACAAGGAACTGAAAGGGAAGGTCGTGCAGATGGTCTGCAGCCAGATGCCATGCAGACACAGCCTCGGCACTTTCCCTGTCCAGGGGCCTCACTCACCGATTCAGGGAGCAAAGTCAGAATACGGTATGAAAGGACTGTGCAGGAGAGACTGTAGAAGGCTCTGTGTTGATTTGGGCATAGAATGCTCCCCAGAAAAGCTCACGTGTTGGCAATGCAGGAATGTTCAGAGGTGAAGCCATTGAATCAGGGGTCTACCCTCTTCAGTGGGCAAGTCCATTGATGGATTGATAATTTGAATGGATTTACTGGGTGGCAACTGTAGGCACATGGGTTGCTGGGGTGTGGCCTTGGGGACTCTGTTCCAGGTCTCTCTCCGTCTCCCTCTCCCTGTTTCTCCCCTTCCTGGTTGCCAGGAGCTGTGTAGCTCTCCTCTACCATCCTCTGCCGCCATGATGTTTCTGTGTTGGAGCCAGCTGGCCATGGACTAACCCTCTAAACCATGAGCCAAATGAACATTTCCATCTCCAAGTTGTTTTTGTCACATATTTTGGTCACAGAGGAAAAAAAAAAAAAAAAAACAGCTAAAACAGAATCTATGGTACGTATTTAACAAATTCTTTTTTTCAAAAATATATGTGATAAGGTCTTTCTGAAAACACACTTCCGAAGCCAGGCGTGGTGGCGCACGCTTGTAATCCCAGCATTCAGGAGGCTGAGACCGGAGGATCCGGGTTCAAGGCCAGCCTCAGCTACCTAGTGAGGCATTCCACAACTTAGCGAGACTCGGTTTCAAAATAAAGAATAAAAAATAGGGCTAGAGGTGTAGCTTGGAGGTAGAATGCCCCTGAGTTCAATCCCCAGTACCACAAAAAAAAAAAAAAAAGAATGAAAACACACTTCTGATTTTATCATCTAATCCAAATTCTGGTATTGAATCCATGCTTTTATCTTGGTAGTGGCAACATTTAACAGGCTTTGGTTGTCCTGCATTAACTTTTGACTGTATATATTTTGAGGTAGAGCTATTTTTTAATGACATAGATAGTTCTTACCCTTCATATTTTTTTCATCACACATAAAAATGACTTGGGGGTACTTAAGGCTAGATTTGTCATTCCGGTCCATCTGAAATACCATTCTTCAAGTTATTGTTGAATTTAAATACACAATGTGGACCACACTTTTGCTTTTGGCACTTAACCTCTAGATTTAACACTAAATCTGAATTTGCTAACAGCTGCAAACGCATGTTCAGATTTGAATACTGCAATTTTCAGAGAGACAGGTGTCAATTTGGTTTTGTGAATAGGGAATACATTATGTTCCGGGCCGATGTCCCCATCTTGGGTTCGTTCTTGTCCTGGGGACAGTGGACTCTCCAATATGTGTCCTGCTTTCCTCGCCCTCTCCAACCCTTTCCTCTCTCTCAGGACATTGCGATTCAGACCTCAGATGGCTTGAGAGAAATCTCCTTTGTAAGAGAGAGAATGGACAGGAGGCAAAGGCCAGGGATAGAGAACGGAGGTGTTTTTGTTTTGTTTATAACATAATTGAAGGGGCTGAAAGAGAAATTTTAAAACTTAAGAGATTTAGAGAATGGATTTTCTGAGGCATTTTATTTTGCACTCACATACAAAATATTTTTACAAGTATTTGAGAGTTTGTTTCAGAACATAAACATTTTAATGGGTTTCAAAATTGATGATAGGTATAGGTGGGGAGTGTCCAATGGGAAAAATGACCAATATTTTTTCCTACTATAATATTGGATATTCAGTTTCTCTTTAAACGAATTCTCTCTCTCTTCACCTCTTTTTCCTTTTCTTTCTGGTGCTGAGGATTGAACCCAGGAACATTCTACCTCTGAACTACACCCCCAGCCCTTTTTATTTATGTATTTTTTTGTTGTTGTTTTCTTTTGAAACAGGGTCTCGCTAAGTTGCTGGGGTTGCCCTTGAACCTGCAATCCTTCTGTCTCAGTCTATTCACTTCTTAAAATAAGTTTTGAAGCCCTTTGCCATGGCTCAGTTCTGGAGCTTCAGGACCTCAGTCCTGAGCACTTACGCTGGTACCGGGAGGGCCTCCTCCCACGCAGACCACGTCCTGCTTCTGAATGGTCAGCGCCTCCTTGGTCAGCTTCAGTCGGATGTCGTAGGCATTTTCTGACCCTTCGTTGTACAGCAAGGCGAGGGCGGTTCTGGTCTGTAGACACAGTGGAGACAGGAAGGGAGCTAGGTGAGATGGAAGCCCTGGTGAGGGAGAAGCGTGTGGTGGGCCCCTCTTTCCAACACCCCTGCAGCCTGCACCTGTGTCTGACACCCAGAGGAGATCTGGATTCTTGTGGGAAGAATGTGACTTACACGTAGAAGTAATAGGCCTGAGACAGTCGGGGACCCCCTGGTGGAGAGGGGCAGGGACAGTGACGTGGGACACTGGGTGTGGTAAACCCAATGTCGTCACCCTCTGGAGCAGGGCAGGCTGCTTCTCCACCCTGGGTTCTTCCAACAGACCCATTCTGGAACCCCGATCCCACCACAGATGGAGAATGTTTGCACAAGGTGAGCTTGTTACCAGGGAAACCCAAATAAACCCTCTGGCATCACGTGTCCTCAGTCAACTTAAAACTCAACTCACTGATTTGGGGGTCGCCTGGGCAGGCAGTCCACTATTCGTTCCCACTGGCTTTGCTGTGGTCACACCTCTGCTAGGTGGGTGGTGACAATGGTGGTTGCCTGGGTCACTCTCAGGACCTGGAGGCTCCTTCACTGGGAACACTGAGCCTCCCCCGGGCCTGCAGACGCCCGTGGGGGCCTGGACGGGCCTCTCTGTCTTCATATGGTGTCTTCTGCTCCTCAACCTTTGGGTCAGATTCCGCTCATTCCTGCGAGTGGAAATGCTACTGATCCTTGGAGCTGGGATGTATTTTCTTCTACCACACCTGGTGCTTTTTCAGCAGCTGCTGCAGCTCAAGCCCCCAAAGTCCTTCAGCCCTCAACAGGCCAGATGGGACCAGCCTCGGGAGTAGCCCAGCAGAGCCCAGGACAAGCTGACCATGACACTGGGAGGTCCAAGTCTCACACAAGCAGAAACATCTTTTGGAGCCATCCCCCAGGCCAGTGGAAAATCAGCGGACTTTAGCCCACCCTCCAAATCAGTGAAAGCTTGCATCTCCCTCTGTCCAGGGAGTAGCCTGGCCCCTCAATCAGTGCTGCCTTCCTTCAGTGGAGGCCCTGGTCCAAGCCTTGCCTGTGTGTCCACACTCTTCTGGCTTGGTTTTTCTTCTACCCTCACAGAGTCGCAAGCTCTCACCTCCAGGAACAAACCTGTCAGGTTTTTCTCCACAGTGACCTGGGAATCCCTGTGAGGAACCCGGGTCAGGGCTGGCTCCCTACAAAGACTGTTCCAGATTTCTGACCTCAATGGTGGCACACCTTGCCAGGCTCCTGGGTCCCACTTTAGGAGATGTTCAGGACAGCCTGACTGCCTCCGCAGAGAGGGACCTGGGGGACACACCAAGACAACCTCTGCACCAGCTGCATCAGGGAACAAGATCTACAATACAGGACACAGGGACCCAGAGGTGCATAGGAGAGGACAGAGCTGCAGCTGGTGGCGTGAGGTGCCCAGGACCAGGGAGAGCCCTGGCCAAGGGGGCAGCTTCCCAAGGATGGGCTCACGCTGCACCTGCCATTCAGGACAAGCAGTGTTTCCAGCTGACATCAAATAGGTACAGCAACACTGATCTGTGTCATGTCCACCTGCAAAGCACACATGCTCATGCACAATTGTACAATATTAATTTTTCTGCCAAGCCATCTTGCCAGCCAGCTTGACCTGCCACCAGTAAGCCATCTTGGTGGTGTACCCCAGGGACTCCAGGGACAGAAGACACCAAGCTTCCTGTTCAGAGGAGAGCAGGTACTGCCCAGGCCTGGGACCTTCCACAAGGGAAATGCAGTATCTAAATTCTGAATTTTAATATTTAATAGTATGTATTTGAATGTTAGCTAGTGAAAGCAAGCTGGATTACATGGGGATCTAAAAATGGATGGCCTGCTGCGTCCTTTGCTGTCTGAGCCAGAGGATGCGTTTGAAATAAACCCAACTTCTGCTCAAAATGTTTTTTAAAAAAATTAAAGTCAGGAACAAAAGCAAATTGGAGATAATTAAGCATTCCAACTCAAAACTGTAATTTCATTCTAATCGCCTTCTTCTATAAAAACATTCATTTAATGTTCAAATAGCATTAGTCTGCCAGAGATAGTCATTTGCTTTAATATAAATATAATATTCATCATCACTGCGCTTTCAGAGACGGAGCCTGGTGTCCTGGGAGAAGCCCTGGAGGAGGGTCAGCTGGAGCGGAGCAAGGGAAGGGAGCTTGCCAAGGGCAGGCGCTGGAGAAGCTCTGCCTTTTTCTTACCCATTCTGAGCTTGAGCTCTGGGTACCGCACCTCCAGTAATTATGTCCCCTTCCCATGGGAGCAGTGTCTTCACTCTGGGCTCCCTGTGACCTCCCTCTCCTCTGATCCTCATGGCCAAACCCATAGCAAGCCCTGTGGACCCTTGGATCCATGCCTGTCTCAGCCTCCTCAGCATCCACAGGGCCCGGTGCCTTCAGACCTTGCCAGGATGCTCCTTGGGCCGTATAACTGACCGCTGCATCCTTCAATGCCCTGCCAGGACTTGCACTCTCCCCTATCCTTTGTCCTCTGCTCATCTGTCCTGGTGACCCCATGGGTCATCAGTCTTGTGTCCACCTGCTCATCCCCAATCCCTCCTTGTCTCCTGAAAAGTCATCTCTCAGCCACAGGTGCAGACTCCTGACTGCACCGTAAACTCAGTGTCCCTCCATTCTTTTCCCCACTTCACTTCCTCCCTGGAACCTAGCAGAGCCCTGGCCTCCTGCCAGCATACGGGCATTCTACCCCAAGGGCTCCTATGTACTTCATACCTTGCTGCGCCCCCAGCTTCTGCAGCAGGACCCTGCATTTCCTAGAGCAGGTGAAATGCTTTTCAAACGAATGAGGCAGGAATGTTGCCTCACTGGTCATCAAACAATCATAGTGCTACAAGAGTGACTTATGACGTTTAAACTATTAGGCAGGCAAGAACCGGACCTGATGCTGCTCTGCTTCCAGCTTTCCAGACCTCTCTCCATGGCTCACTTTAGAAACATTGCTCTTCTCTGAGATGTCAGCCTGCAGCTCTTGAAACTGGACCTTCACTATCATTCTCCTAAGAATTTCCTTGCCTTTCCATCTTGGACAGGGACTGAATTTGTGGTCGTTCTGATTCTGAGACTCCAGCTCTTAGACAGCTTGGCCAGCTGCTGGTTCCTCCGGCTCTCCACGTGCAGTCAGAAACTTGGGACTACACGGCTTTCGACTGTAAGCTGATCTGATAAACCCCCTTTTTCCATACATATGTTCTGTGAGTTGTGTTACTCTAGTGAACCCTGACCAAAACATACATCACATTAACATGAAAAGATATACCACATGACCATCTCCACTGATGCAGGGCAAGTATTTGGCAAGATATGACCTTTCTTGAAAAAATTAAAAAACCATCAACTGTTTTGGATATAGAAAAAAATTATTCAACATGATAAAGGCCATTTATGAAAAACACACAGGAAGAGTGACCCTTGAATTCTACTTTGTAATATACCCCAAAGAAATTCTAGCTAAACTTGAGGACTACATTTGGAAGTTAAGTCAACAAGGTGTTTAGGAGGAAACAAATGAAAATGTCTTGTTATGGCTTGGGCTTGGAATATCCCCCCAGGCCTCATGTGCCAAAATCATGGTCCCCAGTGCAGAAGGGCACTGCTGAGAAGCAGGGCATAGTTGGAGGAGGTGGGTGACTGGGGGCCTGGCCTTTGCAGCTATATATGCTGCTGGCCACTTCCTGTCTCTCTCTGCTTCTGGCTGCCATGACTGAGAGGCAGCTTTTGTTTGTTTGTTTGTTTGGGGTTTTTCTTGTGGTACTGGGGATTGAATTCAGGGGCATTCTACCTCTGAGCTACACCCCCAGCCCTATTTTTTATCCTTTATTTTGAAACAGGGTCTCACTAAGTTGCGGAGTGCCTCACTAGGTAGCTGAGGCTGGCTGAGAACCTGGATCCTCTGGTCTCAGCCTCCCAAATGCTGGGATTACAAGCGTGTGCTACCACGTCCGGCTGGGAGGCAGCTTTTCTATGTGAGGTTCTCTGCTGCTGCTGCTGCTGCCGCAGCTTCTGGCTTGGAGCCAACCCATCATGGATGGAACCTCTTAAACTCTGAGCCAAGTAAAGTTTTCTTTCTCTAAGTTGTTCTTGTTAGGTATTTTGGTAAAAGCAACAGAAACGCTGCCTAAAACATCTCCATAAGCTTAGAGGAAAGATTTCTTGAACAGCATGAAAAAAAAAAAAACAACTCTACACTGTTAATTTACAAATGGGTAGTCTACATTGAGTTCTGGGCAGTCAAGGAGATTACAAACAGAACAGAACGGAATCTGCACAGTGATGTTCCTTTGTATCTTATGTATCTGCATCTTTGCGTCTCATTTATTTGATAAAAGATTCATACACAGAATATATAAAGAACTCCTGCATCAGTAAGGATACAAACAGCTCAAGAATCAGTAAAGATCCAAATGGGCATTTGAAAAAAAAGAGACCACCACAACCCAATTAGAAAATGGGCCAAAGATCTGAGCAGACATCAGGCCAAGCAGACATACAGATGGAAAATAAACACGTGAACAGATGCTCAACAGCATATGTCATTAGACTTGCAAATTAAAGTCATGATATTCCAGTACACGCTGATTTGAATGGCCGAAACCCAAAACACTAACCCACCAAATGCTGGTGAGGGTGTGGGGCCAGGGGAACTCTTGCTCACTGCTGATGGGTATGCAGGATGATATGGCTACTTTGGAAGACAGTTTGGCAGCTTCTTAGAAGACTAAACATATTCTTACCATACAGACCAGCAATTGTGCTCTTTGGCTTTTACCCAAGAATGGGAAACGTATATCCACACAAAAACCTGCCCATGGACGTTTACAAAAGCTTTATTCATAATCACTAATGCTTGGAAACAGGCAAGATGCCCTTCAGTAGTGGCTGGAAGTAAAAGCAAACTACTGGCTTACCCAGACAAGGGAATATTATTCAGCTAGAAAAATAAATGTGATATCAGGCCATGAGAAGGGTCAAGAAGAGACAATGGTGAGGGGGTCTTGCCCTGTCCAATACCAGGGTTTGAAGTTTGGTTTTAGTTCCTAATATACATGTTGTTTTGCTATTTGTTTGTTTGTAACTTAGAATCCATGAACTCAAGGTGCATCTTATAATAGGTTTGCTTCAAAATCTCATGGGAAGCCTTGTTTTTCTTTTTAGTGTTACATAGAATAATGGTTAGTGTACTAACGGCACCTCAGAATTGAAGAAATGTGGTACTATGAAGTTATACTTATTAGAACGGTGGGAGAAAATGTTCCTGGGTGAGAAAATCAACCTGACAAACAGAAGAGCAGTCCGGAAGCATCCGTCCCAGGTGTCCCAGCTGAAAACCGGATTCTCACAGGGACTGCCCATGGCCAAGAATGAGAAAAAAAAAAAAAAAATGGTGCTGGGAAATCTGATAATTTGCACCAGGTAAAAACTGAGTCCTCACTGAATTCTGGGCATACTCTTGCTTTAGACTGAAGAAGTCTCAAACAAATGTCCCTTCCCACTGTGGCTTGCGAGCCTTCTTGCTCTGCATGCACACAAAGCAAAAGCCATGTAGGCGAAGACTGATAGATGCTACCTTGGTGAATGCTCTTCCCATCTGAGCACCCTGCTGAGTTTGCCACATGCAAACTCCAGCCTGGGGAGGTCTCTCTCAGAACACACCTCCCCACGGTGCGGGATACGTAGCAGGCCCGCGTGAGGGAGGCAGGAGACCATGTCCCCTCTAATCGGAGATGGCACCTACTTCTTGGGGTCTGCCCAACAACAGAGTTCTCTGTTCTCCACAAGCCTCTGAATTTAAACCACCATGACTTCCCCCTGAAAACCCTCCTGCTTCACTTGATTGAGAGTTGACAGAACAAGGAAAGTGAACACGAAGCAAACTCAGAAATCAAACCGCTCATTTGACGCACGCCAGCGCTGTCACACAGGTGTATTTTTGAACATACTCTGCGCTGAATGTCAAGGGTGGTGGGAAGGGGAGAGCTCAGCTATTCCGCTGCCTACACCCTCATTACGCCCTTGAGCTTCTTCAGAAATGATATTTCTCCATCTCGTCTTCTCAAGTGCTTCATACCATCAGGCCCGACTCTTCATTTCAAGGTAGAATATCCAGGTTAGTTTTCTTTGGAACCCCTCCCCTCAAGAAGAAAAAAATGGGGGGGATTCATATTTTAAGAGGCAATGTTTTCTGACAATCAATAGATTAGCATGCTCAATAGATTGGTGCAGATTTTAGCTCTCACAGGTAGCTTCTCCCACCCCAGGAGAAGCCCCCACCTTCCCTAGGTTGTGGGACTAATGGAGAAAATAGTATGAGCCTCAGAAAGGGGGACACAGGGAGAAGGACTGGGAGCAAGGCTCTGGGAGGAAGGAGCTGGAGAAGAGAACACAGGGAGAGAGAGCGTAAGCAGGCAACGGCCAAGGCAGCGAGCCAGCTGCAGAGCCAGGAGTGGACAGGTGGTCCTCACACCGTGGCCCCTGCCAAGACCCCCTGGTAAGCTTCAGCAATGCTGCGGCCAGGGTCCCACCCACAGGGATGCTGGCTTCACACTCGTGGGGCAGGGATCTGACAAAAGCCCTAGGTGATTCCCCTGGGTAGAAAAGCTGCAAACTTTGGAAAGAGAAGGAGGATGAAGCAGTGACAGAGGTCACTGCTGTGAGACTGGACAGAAAGAGCAAAGCCAGAGGGTCCATGGGGACTAGAGGGAAAGGACCGTCCAGTCCAAATGGACATACTCCTTTAGCCAAGAACACCCCTGCCTGGTCCAAACGGACATACTCCTTCAACCAAGGGCACCCCTGCTGATGCTGGTCCACAGCATCCCATCTATGACCAGAAGGAACCCAGCCATGAGTGGCCTGTGCCCGCCTGCAGTCAATCAGCCCTCTGCAGAGAGACACAAGCCCTGCACCTACCAGACATGCCACCCCGAGACAGGCCACATCTAATGGAAGTTACAGACAGCTTCCAGTGCCCTCTGGGGAACTAGGGCTTATAGTTTTCCATATCCAGGGAAAAATACCTTTAAGTAAGTCTTTTATTCTCTCCCTTTAAAATGTAGAGACCCTCAACCTCAGCTGGTAACACTGACTCTGAGGCTGCCACCTGAGTATCTGAATTAAGGGATCAACTCAACCACTCCAAGAAAAGCATGGCCATTAAAGGAAACAAGCACAACCCAAGCAACACCTCCTTGGAGAAGATTTTTTTTAAGCAAAGAAAGGCAGGACTCCAGGCTCCTGAATGATTTCTATTTCTGCAAAAACAGTACATTAAAGCAAGCCACAGAGATCAAAGACTCTTCTAGCAAACAGCATAGCATCTGAATAACAAGATTTGACACACACGGGCATTTCAGTGTTATTTAAAGTATGTGTTTACTGGCCTGAACTGCATTTTAAAATTCAGTCTAATTGTGAGGAAAATGTTAGGGGCGGGGGAGGTCTGTACACATACTAAAGAGTCATAAAAGGGATTAAAACAATCAAAACAAAATAACTGAATTTCACTTGTCATTAGTAAGATACAACTGTCAGTCACTCAGATGAGGACTGCAGACTGTCAAAACAGCTCTTTCTTGTATTTTAACTGGGAATTCAGCACTGACTTCAACAAGCAGAATTAACGGCAAACCCCACCACTATGTAAGGATGCATCACTCTTTGAAGTGGAGTACCTGAGCTTTTTATATACTTGGCATGAACTTACAGGTTTGCAAAGAGTATAGACTGGGAGCATGTGTGATTTTTGAGTAAAGGTGTCATTATTTAAAAAAGCTAAAATAGAAACACAAAATACAGGCTCAACTGGAAAGAATAAACTGCAGGTGGAGAAAGAATGCAGAGCGCATGTGAGATATCTAAGTTTCTCCAATGTACCATATAGTTCAGGCATGCCACATTTGACTATGAAACTAAATTAGGCATATGCCTCTAGCTTTTTGAAATGAACAACTCAAAGACTTTACATTTGAAAAACAAATAACCCAATCAAGAAATGGGCAACTAAATTGAACAGACACTTCACAAAAGAAGAGATACAAATGGCCAATAGATATACAAAAAATGTTCAACATCATTAGGAATTAGGGAGATGCAAATCAAAACTACACTGAGATTCCATCTAACCCCAATCATAATGGCAATCATCAAGAAGTTACAAAACAATAAATGTTGGTGAGGATGTGGGGAAATAGGAACCCTTCTACACTGTTGGTGGGATTGCAAACTAGTTCATCCATTAAGATCAGTGTGGAGATTCCTTAGAAAACTGGGAATGGATCCACCATATGATATGGCTATACCACTCCTGGGTATCTTTCCAAAGAGGTTGAAACCAGAGGACTTCAGTAATCTATACATAGCCATGTTCATAGCAGCACAATTCACAATAGCCAAATTATGGAACCAACCCAGGTGTCCATCAACAGATGAAGAGATTACAAAATTATGGGAAATACACACAATGGATTTTTACTCAGCAATAAAGAAGAATAAAATAACATCATTTACAAGAAAATGGAAGGACCTGGAGAACACTATGTTAAGTGAGATTAGCCAGTCACAGAAAGTGAAGGGACATATGTTTTCTCTAATATGCACAAACTAGGGAGTAATTGGGATACCAGAGGGACTCCAGATAATGGAGGAGAAACCTCAGTGGAGCCAGGGAAGTGGTCTAAGGGAAGGGGAGGGGGAGAATGAGGTTCACTGATGGAAATACTCATCAACTGAGTGTACATATACCAATGCCAACCTCAGAACTCTGTATTGGGAAGGGGGGAGATGGGGAGGCGGGGGGGGGCACCAAGTGCTGTATGCATATATGTCATTGTCATCATGATTTACATTATGATGTGAGACTATAATTGCACCAAAAAAGCACATTAAAAAAATAACATCTCTAGTTACTGCATTTAACAGGCTCCTCAGCATCCACTTGAACATTTTGCCAATCTGTTACAATGCTGAACACTGAATTTCCACATCTCAAAACAATGGCACAGTTAACGTTTCATAATCAAGTCCTCTACAAGGTAAATCCTCCTGAATAGGTGCTAAGACCCATCTCATCTATATTGGATTCCTTTAGATTTTAACTTACATCATTTTTTCAAAAGAAAATGGCACAACAGGGTTAATTTGGATACCACTGTGCCCGAATAGAAGCAGAGTTGCAGGGTGACCAGCCCTCAGGAGAGGTGTTCTCCTGGGTGCCGGGCAGTGGCTCCTGACTCCCTGCCTGGAGGTCGTACAGGAACCAGACCCTCGGAGAAGTCCATCATTCCTTCATAAGCACACTTAGCCATTCCATGATTACACTTCTCTGCCACAATTAGCTGTGCGTTTTGTTTATTTCAGTCTGGTGATGAAAACATTTATGTTTGTTCAATGGAGGAAATGTGTTACGCAAGAATTTCATCTAGAGACTATGATGTAAATAAATTGCATAGGAATACCCTCCCAATATGTTTGCTTTTTTAAAAGAAAACTAAGTACAGTATATAATGGATCTTGAGGCATTAAATTTTTTTGTAAAGATGCTAATGAGGCAACAAAGTTAATACAGTGACTCTGACCAAAATTAAGGAAGACTTTGACAACTGATGTATAAATTCCCCAGATGGGAGGAAGGGCCTTTCTGTGTACATTGATAAAACTTTACAGGTGCATCTGACTATAGATACAAAAGCTCAAAATACAAGTGTGGACAGTAATCATTGGCCTGAATGGACTTTGCCAGATTAATGAACAGTACACTAAAAAATATTTAGCAGAGAAGTGTGCTGCAAAAACTGTCTATAATCGTGAGAAATATAAAACCAACTGAGTGCTAGATCCTAATTAAATAAGTAATACTAGGAACAGCAAGAATCATTAGCAGCCAAGAAATTCCTGTTTTCAAAGAATATTGAATGGCATTTAAACACTTGCTATATATTAAGTGCAAAGCAGAGAACTATCAAAATAATGAGCCATTTTTTGAGAGAGAAAATTATAAACCCATACATCCATTAACAGAAAAACAAGTAGAGGGTTATTTCCCAAAACATTCCAGTAGCTATTTTTCAGTCTGTGCTAGTAATAGAGAAGTTTTATTTTTCTTCCTTAGAATTGCCATTCAGCCCAATGTTATGGCATTTTAAACCACCCATGCAACGTTTTTTTAAAACATTTTGGCTTCTCACCACTCCACACCCACCAGGATGGCTACAGTGATACTGACGGACAGTAACAAGAGCTAGCAAGGATGTGGAGAAAGCAGGATCCTTGCGGGTTGTTGCAGGAATGGAAGGAAACTGCCTCAGCCCCTAGGACAGCTGCCTGGAACCCCTCAAGAGGCCAACTCAGCCATGTGACCCAGCAAGCCCACTCCTCAGAGGAGGCTCCACACGTCTGCACAGAGCCCTGGATACAATTCCTCACCACCTCACTTTTCAAAATAGCCCCAAATCAAGACAACCCAAGTTGTGTGTTTCCCTCCAGGACCCTCCTTCTTCCCTGTCCCCACAGATAATCTTTACATCGACACAGAGAACTTCATGTAGGAACAAAGGGCTCTCTGAACAGTTGCCGTCATCAGATCCCACACCACGAATGCCGTGTGCACGTATGTTTTTCTGTCACTCCGAGTCTCACTGTGATGTATAATTACAGCGCACCAATAAAATAAATAAATAAATAAGAAAGAAAGGCAGTCGGAGTGTCCAGGTGGGCCTGAGGATGTAAGTTCTGCCCTCCCCAGGGTTAGAGACAGACAGACAGACACACAGTACCCCCATTGGGGAAAGTGTGATGTCGCCAGCAGAAGCAGACTCTTTCCTGTGATGCGTCTCAGGCATCTTATTCTCCCCTGACCTCCCCTTGGATGTGGTCCACTGTCTTCAATCCTTGCCTGCTCTGATGCCCACCAGCCACATGCCAGAGAAATGCCCGGAGATTCTGATGGAGGGCTGGCTGTCGCGATCCTCACGTTTACAACTGCATTTTCTGTTCTAACCAGGGCTTCCATTTTCCTCTCTATAAAGAAGGCTCAAGTTCAGCCCAGATATGCATGCTTGTATACGTTAGGAAGGCACACCTTGACATGTGTAAGCAGGGTGATTCACGTTTTTATTTTATTTTTGTGGTACTGAAGATTGAACCTAGGGGCATTCTACCTCCAAGATATACCCCCAGCTGTTTTTTGTTGTGTTTTTTTGTTTGTTTGTTTTGAAACAGAGTCTTACTGTGTTGCTGAGAGTCTCCCTGTATTGCTGAGTCTGTCCTCAAACCTGCTGTCCTCCCTTCTCTGCCTCCCAAGTATGTGGATTACAGGCATGCACCACCATGCCCAATTTGACTTACATTTTTTTATGTTTGAACTCTTTGCCTTTAACTGTTGCAGCCTGAGTTCTGGGTCCCATTTGTAGCACACGCTTCGCATGTTGACTTGCTTCATGACACCCCAATATGCCCTTCACCAGCCCCCTGTGTTGACCTGCCCCATGATGCCCCGTTAAGCCCCTCACCTCTCCCCCATGTGGATGCCACCCTACGGCCATCCCTTACACACAGCACTTGGGCATTGAATAGCATTGGCCTTCCTACAACGCCCACAGCAATGGGGCGCAAATGCTCCGTCCTTTCCTCTCCGACGTGCAGGGTCCTTCCATAAGGTGGTCACATTGGCAGTGATGGGAATGGTCTTTAATGGGACATTTTCCTCACAAATCAGAACATCTAATTTGCTTTAAAACTGAAGGGGCAAGAGGAGAGGGAGAGAAGAATGCAGGGAAGAGATCCTAGTCTCTATGAATCTGAAACCAGGTAAATTTTCAGTGAAAACACATTTGTCTTTAGGGGTCTGAGAGATTTAGTGTCATCAGAACCGGGAGGCCTCAGCTGATTGCAGATGCAGCTGCTAGAAACATCGGTCTGGGGACAGGAGGAGCTGGCTGCCCGAGCATGGTTAGAGCTTTTGAGCCCAGTAGCTTCTCTGTACAAATGGACTTTCCTTGGTGCTCTAAAAACAAGAACAAACACCGAAAAGGAGTATCTTTTCCCTTTCTTGGACTATCATTTGAAGGACAAATTACATGAGGGATTTCATTTTCCTATACGGTTCTTCCTTGCTATCCTGACATTCGATAATCAGAAACTGCATCTTCTCCCATAGGCAATTATTTATCACCTGGGATCTTTCAGAAAGGATTGAAATGAAAGCTGGGCATGGCGGCATATGCTTGTCATCCCAGTACTTGGGAGGCTGAGACAGGAGGATCACAGGTTCAAAGCTAGCCTGGGCAACTTAGCAAGGCTCTCAGGAACCTAGTGAGACCCTGTTTCCAAATAAGAAATAAACAACTGGGCTAGGGGTGTAGTTTGGAGGTAGAATGCGTCTGGGTTCCATTCCCAGAGCCAAAAAAAAGAGAGAAAGGATTGGAATGATAATTAAGTTGGTGCAAAACCTGGGAAAATCAAATTTAATGACTTAAATTATATGCAATTTAGATGGGTGTGGTGGCACACGCTTGTAATCCCAGTACTTGAGAGGCTGAGATCGGAGGATCTGGGTTCATGGCCAGCCTTAGCTACTTAGTGAGGCCTTCCACAACTTAGTGAGATCCTGTTTCAAAATAAAGAATAAAAAATAGGGCTGGGGCTGGAGCTCAGAGGTTAAATGCCCCTGGGTTCAATCCCCGGTGCCACAAAAAATGAGAAAAAAAATATGCAATTTATAAGCTTGAATTTATTTTCACATAAAAAAATACTAATTAATGTCCAATTCACGCCATGTCACATGCCCTTCTTCATCACTGTTTTTGTTTTTTTTTCCCCCACAGTCAAATCTGTAACTAAACATGGAGTAAAGATTTGTGGCCACTTCTGAAACATTATAGGTTCCTGCAAAGATGATTTGTATAATTAATAAAGACAAAAAGTCACGTACACACCAGGCATTCAGTCTGAAATTCACGAACTTTATGCAGTGTATTTTGCTTTTTAGAACTGGAAAGTATGCACCGTCGGCAGGCTGGATACTGGTGGGTGACAGCCTTAATACCATGCCTGTCTGACGGCCTTTCTTGCACATTTCTAAAAGAGTGATAAGGCTGTCACAGAAAATGCCTATAGCTTTTGTGAAGAACTAAAAATAATCAGGAATGGAGATAAATATGTAATACTAGTCTGCCCATGTGAAATGAAAGATATAAGATTACTGGAATCCACTTATAGAGTGGGAGCATTATGAACACATATTCTAAATTCCAAACCACTAAACAAAAATGTTTGCTTACAGATCCACAGATCAATATACTATCTGTCAGAAAGACAGAGTAGAAAATAGGTTCTATTTTCACGTCGGAAAAAGTGCCCTAAACACAGTAAGCTATTATGCAGCTACTTAAATCCCAAGAACTATAGGACCAAGGAATATTGTGGCCAAAATAAACATTTTAAGACATCTTCTCTGACTGAGTTCACAACCCAGCACAGAGATGCACAATTTTAATTATGGAGTCCACAACTAACTGAGAACTTTCACATAATATGCTCCTTTCTTCTGCTTTTATGGGATCCACAACACCATATATCTGATTTTTTTGAGATTCAAAAAATCTCTTGCTATCTTGCTATCCTGACGTTTTGGACAAATCAGTCAGTTTTCCATGTCTAAAGTAGGTCACTTAACTTAATCACAATAAGGTGTATACACACATAAGATTTTAGACTGCGTTAATATTTTAAAAATTTGTTTTATGTGAACATTTTTTAATCTCTTTTTTTCAACTGGAAACTGGCAGAGTGTTTCCCAAGTTGGTTTGTGTGGTGAGAACAGCAATTGAAAGCCTGGGAGCATTCCTCATGATCATAAAGGGTGAAACGTGATAGTCATAAAGGCACGTGCGGCCTGCCACACGCTGGGTGTTACCTTGGAGTCAGGACCCTCTCCTGAGCAAGGTATCATTCCAATTACAAGGGCACCGACAAGGACAGCCAGGCCACCCGGCAGGATACGTAAGAGCCAAGACTCAACCCCACCTCTCTGGTCTCCAAGGCCTGAAAGCTCAAACCCAAAGCTCTTCAGAGTAAAGACAATTCCTCAACGTTGAGTGATTTGTGAAGACTTTACAAAGAATCGAATATAGAGTGGAGCCAGAGAAGGAACGATGAAGGGGGAGAGGGAAGAAAAGCAAGAGAGCAATCAAGAAAGAAAGGACAGTGTAGAAGTGCCAGGTGGCCTGGTAAATACATACAGTTTTAAATAAATATATAAATGCACAAGAAATAGCATTTCCTATACTGTGAACATCTCAGACCTTTAAGCATCTCAGAAACAAACACCCTGCAATATTTCAATCTCATTATGATAAATACATGTTCAATCATTGTATCAACCAACTTGCATAAAATACAGCATAAGTAATAATTATTTCTGACATCTTCATTTGGAAATTGAAAGAAATATCTATGTTGAAATTGAAGAAATATCTGAAACATATTGCTTAGCTTGTAAGTTATAATTAATGCTTTCTCTTTTGTAATGTGTTATAAATGTTTGTGAACTATGTCAGTCATTTTACCACTTTCTTTTAATTTGATAAGTACAAATTACTCACCATTCATTGCTATCATTAATTCATAAATATTCAGTTATCACAGGAAATCACATCAGTAGCCTTAGATACTACTTCTCTGCCACTATTTGCCGATATTAATAGTAATAAGGAAGATACTCCTAGATCTGTGATTGTTGGCAATTCTAGATATCAATCCTTGGTGTAATAAACAAATGGATTTTAAGGAAAACTTTAAGAGGAATCTTTCAAGAATGCTATTCAACTGATTTATGTATTGAACCAAACATAAAACATGCAAAAGCTGAAGAGACGTATGTATTTACCAGGCCACCCGGCACTTCTGCACTGTCCTTTCTTGATTGCTCTCTTGCTTTTCTTCCCTCTTTCCCTTCATCTCTCCCTTTTCTGGCTCCACTCAATCACAGTTGGCCAGCCAAGACACATGAGGTTGGTAGTGTTACCTCCTACTTTACAGAGGCGCAGTCTAAATTTGGGGGCTATTTAAATAACTTGCAGAGGTTATATAACAAACACACAGCAGGACACAAACTTGAGTTCTCTGATGTAAAAACAGGTGCCCTGAAAGATCTCTGCACGAAGATGGAGTTGCAACTGCCACATGAATGAAAAAGAATTCTGAATCGGAACTCGTAAAAACAGAAAAACGTCGTAGATGCAAATAAGGCACTCAATGGAAAAAACGAGAAAAACCCACAAACATGTCACACAATGAAATGTTTTCCAATTTTAAATAGCAACAAATATGGAAATAAAAACCACAGGAGATGCCATTCTGTACCCACTGGAATCCATGGAGGTGGAGCCTGAGAGTATTAAGTATGGGGAAGCAACAGGTGTGACATACCTGAGCCGTATACACCTGTATTGTCACTCATGTTGGAAGCAATGAGCTATCCCCATGTAAAGTCTAATGTCTGCAGCATGAATAATCCAGCAAGTACAGATCAGAGCTCCTCCTTGAAGCCAAACGACTCAGAAAGATTTCAGTGGCCACGTTCTCAGTTCTTCCAAGAACGGCACGTTAGAAGTATCACTCTGGGTGCCTGGGAAGGCAGTGATTCCTCACCCGTGACACGTGCCTCCTAGTAGGGGCCAGCAAGCATCTCTGTAGGTGAACAGAGAGCAAGGCTAGGTGGGCTGCATCACGGTTACTCAGCTCTGTCATTTCCCTGGAAAGCAGCCACGGACCAAATGCACATGGCTATATTCCAAAAGAACTACTTGTGCACTGAAATTTGAATTTGACGTGATTTCCACTCGCCAGGAAATATTATTCTTTTCATTATGTTTCCACTATTGAAGAATGTTAAAACCATTCTCAGCTCATGGGCTGTCCGAGGCAGGTGGTCCAAGCACAGTCTGGTGATGCCCCCATCCCAGGACATTAGGATAGGAAGACTGAAGTCCCTTGTGCAGAAACACGTCACCTGGTGGTGGAATTCACAGACAAGAATATTCTTACCAAATGGGTCAAGACAGCAAAGCCTCCAGAATGATTGCATTGTCATTTGTGTATACACTAGAGTATATTTTAGTAGTAAAAATGAATGAACTACCTCAGATCCCATCTGCAATCCAAGGAAGGAAAGTTGTGTCCAGAGTTCTGATGTCTATTGTAACAAACTCATGACACAGTTGTGTCCAGAGTCCTGGTGTCTACACAAACTCCTGATGCAGTGATGCAGTTGTGTCCAGAGTCCTAATGTCTATTATAACAAACTCATGACACAGTTGTGTCCAGAGTCCTGATGTCTATTGTAACAAACTCATGACACAGTTGTGTCCAGAGTCCTGATATCTACTGTAACAAACTCATGACAAAGTGCACTCTGTGGACAATATACCAGGACCTGCATGTTCTAAACATGGTCAGTCTTTGGAAAGATTTTTTTTTGGAAATGTTTTAGATATTAGGCTGTGGAAAGGACATATTTCTTTCTCATGTAGATCTTTAATATTTAGCACAATGATTTTCAATGTTTTCATTAACATTATGGAAAACTCAGTTCCAAATAAATAATTCAACAGCTTAAAATGTATTTAATCTCAGATTTTCCCTCCCATCATTTACAGTTGTAAAATACAACTGATAGTCATCATCTGCCTAAATTGCGATACAAATTCCATGTCTGAATACGAGCGTCGCTGTTCCAAGCAATCTTCCTCTTCCTCATGATACAAAGTCAGATGATAATTATGTGCCAGGATCAGCACAGCATAACCCATCCCACGTCAGCTACTGAGGCCCTGTGTTGTATGTGGTTCATTCACATTCTAATAAATGTGTCCGCTCGGAGGTGCCACCTGTTAGCTATAAAAAAAGTGTAACTATTACACCACAGTACTGCTTTGAAGATGCAAATTCACTTCCAACTGGCCCTGAGCCCTCCCTGCTGTAGTCCTGGGTGAGCTCCCTGCCCAGGATGGCAGAGGGCATCCCTCCTCCAGAAAACCTGCAGGGAGAGTAGTCCACACCTGCCTCACCATGGTAACAGCACAGCAGGGGAGGCAGCCTGCTGCTGCTGCTTCTGTTGTCAACCTTTGGGGTGTAGGGTAGAGGAAACACAGGGCCTTTGGGAGTAGAAAGGGCTAGGGCATCAACTAGCGGAGCCGCTCAGGCCTGTTCCCCAGGTCACCTCAACTGCCACATACAGCCCCCCTGGGAGCATGTCCCCTGACATACTGGCAGTGCTGACAGGGTAGCCAGACAAAGCCACCGAGCCACCCACAGACCAGTACCCACAGGGCATCAAGACCCTGGCTACCTCCATTGTCAAAACACACACCTCAGGACTCCCGAATTCCTATGGATTAAGTGGCATTGCTCATCCCTGGGTGGTTCTAGTCCCTTCTGCGTGCATTTAAACACGGAGAATTCCTTGTTAAATTCTCATCCTTCTTCCCCATACTTGCTCCACTTTTTTAGATAAATATATACTTCTTTCCAAAGCAGAGCATGATTCTCAGTGGGGCCAGGTGTGAGACCTCTTTCAGGACAGGTGCCATTGCTTTCCGCTGCAGGCTGAGGCTCTGGCCACGCAGAGCCCACTGTACAATGGCACCGTGTAACTGCCCGATGTCAATGCAGCCAGCATGGTTCTTCTTCAACGACTGCATCGTGACAGATGTCTGCCACCCAACAGAACATCTATGTGACTCCTGGCCTGAGGTGACGACACAGCCATCTCATGCTCCCTGCTGACCCAAGACTTTTTATCATTATTCCAGGCTGGGTTCAACTGCAGCTGCCTGGCAGACACCTTCCTCTCTGACCTCTGGTTAGTCTTTCTTTTTTATCACTGTGACATCTACTTCCTTCCAACATCTTGCAGGTATGTGGTGGAAGGACGTTGGAGAAACCCACAGGTTCATGGTTTCTAGTTGTAAATAATGCACAAATCGAGAAACATGGCCACTGCAACACCAGCCAACCCGTGGGAGCCTGAGATTCCTGGCTGCTGTAGGAGGAAGTTGGGAGAGCAGTCTTGCAAAGGTCACCAAGCTCTGACGGCCCAAAGCACCCAGGCTCGGCCTCCCACTTCTTCCCATCCCTATCAGCGAGCACCTGCTCCTCCTGTTCGTCCCTCACAGAGCTGGGCTGGCTGATGGGGACCCAGGTGGTTGTGCAAAGAAAAGGACTGACACAGGCCTGTAGCCTGGCTATTCGGACATCAGGGAGATGTTTTGCCTTGTGCATCTGACACAGCATAGTTTAGATTTGAGGTGAATCCTCCAAAGACAAGGCACGCATTGCTGTCTTGAAGCTGAGCAACTCTGATACCAAATCGCTGTGAGTGTCAAACTGCTGCTTGTCCAAGGGCATTTGAAGCAAACTCTAGATACCTTTAATCATCTCCAAAGGGTGGGGCAGATTGGAACACTGACGTAGGGGTTGCATATTACATAAACAGGGTTGATTTGTAAGGAGGCTGCAGTGTGGAGGAGATGTGCCAGCGCAGGCCTGGCCAGGGTATGAGCCACGGCAGGATGGGGGGGTATGCTGGGCCTCGGCACCACCTCTCTTCTCTCAGGGTGATCTGCAGTCTTTCCTAGTGATGATCTTACGACAGCAAGAGTTTTGCTCTTTTTCCACACCTATAATTTTAAGGATCAGTTTTTCACATGTAGGTGGTTGGTGCTTACAAATGCTTGGTTACTGTCTGAGAGGGAGAAGTTGGTGAGAGGGAAACCTATCTCTACTTGAAAGTTGCTGTGACTGGATGGAAAGGGACACCTCCCGGGACAACCTGTCCGTGCCTCGTCAAGCACTCAGACAGACTCTGAGGAATATGAGAAACCATGTTCCACCACAGCACAAATGATACTTCAAACTCTTTGTCAGGATATGTTTTAAATGACACTGTGGGTATAAATTCAACTGGAAATGTAAACACAGGTGTTATCATGCATGCAAATAAACACATCTTTTTAAAATTCCTAATATCACAATGTTAGATCAGGCTACAGGAAGATACAGTCCTCTCCCATTATCCACAAGATGTGTTCCAAGACCACACTGGGTGCCTGAAAACGGACAGGGCTGAACCTTATATGTCCTGCATCTTTTGCTATACATACACCTACCTATGATAAAGTTTAGTTTATAAACCAGACTTAGTAAGAGATTAACAACAGTAGCAAACAATGAAGTAGAATAATTATTTAAAAACTCACCGCAATAAAGGTTACCTAAAACTTATGAATTGCTTCCACTTAATAATGATTGGTCACAGGTAAATGAAACCACAGCTCAAAAACATTAAATAAAAAATTCCAGAAATAAACAATGTGTAATTTTTACATTGCATGCTGTTCTGAGTAGCTTGATGAAGTCTTACAGTGTTCTGCTCTGTCCTGCCAGGGGCGTGAGTCATCTCTTTGTCCAGAGTATCCACAAGGTATGCACTATCCACCTGGTAGTCACCTGGCAGTCAGCCATCTTGGTTGTCAGATCTACAGTCCAGGTACTGCCCTGCTTATGCTCAGTAATGCCCCCAAAAGCCCAGCAGCAATGATACTGGCAAGCTGGATATGCCAAAGACAAGCCAGAAAGGTGCTTCCTTTAAGTGAAAAAGTGAAAGTTCTTGGCTTAATAAGGAAAGAAAAAAATGCACTGTTGCTAAGAACTATAGTAAAATAAGACATTTTGAGAGAAAGAGAAACCACATCCGTATAACCTCTATTACAAAATATTGCCATAGTTATTCTATTTTATTATCAGTTGTTGCTAATCTCTTACTGTGTCTAATTTATGAAATAAACTTTATCATATAGTTGTTGACTCTACCTCTTATAACTTTCCTTTAAAAATATTTTATGGGCTCAATATAATTTTAACTAGGTTTAAACTTCCTAGACAATTAATTCCATGCGTTTCTTTAGAAAAGAACCTGTATTTCAGTAGTTATTGCAAGCATGTTATAAAATAATTTGTCTTTGTTTATAAAAGGACAACATAAGACTTAAACTTAGTGTTTATTTCTGCCATACTCCCAGGGAATTTTAGAACCACAGTAACAATAGCATGTCAGTGTTTAATTGTTTTAACCAGGGAGACCAAGTGGCAGACACAATAAAACTTATTTGAGAGATCTGAAACACTGTACAACTCATCTGTATGAAGCACAAAGCCAGCCTATTCTCACCTCAAACTTTGTCAACTGAGGAAATTTTCTTCACTTTACGATAAGAATAGAAATTATTTTGAGTTATAAAAGATTATATGAAGAGGTGACTAGGGATAGCTAATATTTAAATCTTATGTAATCCTACAGAGACTAATGATCTGATTTTTTCCCCCGCAGGACAGTAAAAACATGACATACAATCTTTCAGAAAGTGAGAATTAGATGCAAATATCCAGGCAGTTTCGTCTCTAACACCTCTGTTTTCCAACAGGCCTCCCATGAAGTGTGCAGGTCAAGCCGGACCTGAAGCTTGGTATTCCATTAGCCTTGGGGTTTTACAGGCCTGCAGCATGGCACACACTGAAGTGTAAATACATGTGAGAAGCCCAGCCATCCACAATTACCTCCTTGAGCAATAATGAAGACTATGTACAAAGAAAATTGATGTTTCAATGAAGTTACATTACGTGCACATCCTTGTTAATAGTTTCCAAACTGAAAATAAAGGCAAGTAGCTAGAGAGGTGCTTAAACATGCATTGCAGGGAGTGTCTATTAATAGAGCCCGAGAGAACTCCTTGGGACATTGATTGAAAGGTCCTGGCGGAAATTGCATGCTGCTTCCTCAACTGCCTGCCAGGCTAAATCACCCAAATTAAGATCTGAGGAAGGAAGCTTGCTGGATGTGTATGGAAACTCTGGACATCTTGATACTTCATTACGATTAAATTAAAATAAAAAAATTACAACAGCACGTAGGATAAAGTCTAGGGACTGAGGATTCCTGGTTAGTGTGCTCCATGCCCCTTACTAATGACGGGGCCTCTGACAGATGGGCCACCGGGACCTCACAGGACGCCTGGGCACTTCTTACTGGATCGTCTCAGGAACCTCCTGTTCACTGGCTCCTCTGATGTCAGCCCAAGTTCCTGTCAACTGTTCTCCTCCTAGATCTGTTTATATACTAGTGTGATGCCTGTCTTTTATTCCACCACCAAGTGCTGCAGTCACTCCCAGGAAGAACATGTCCAGAAAACAGAGCAACAACAGGAATGCCAGGCTCCTCTGCAAGGGCTCTGGAGAGCCACCGACAGGGGGCTGGGGGGGAATGGCCTCTGGGGATGCTCTGGAAAGGAGGCAGTATGAGCCCAGACCTGCCTGGAGGATTCAGAAGAGAGAGAGGATGCCAGGCAGAGCTAAGAGAGTATGTCCACTTCAAGGGGCAAAAGCAAGGTCAGGTTTGGCCAAGCAGAATGCACGGAGGGGAGCCTGCAGCAGGAGGCTGCAGGAAGCGGCACCTGGGGCTGCAGGCAGAGCTTCACCACTGTGATGCAGCTGGACCCAGTCATCGGGGCTTTGGAGCTGGAGAAGGTGAATCAGATTAAAATCTAAAACAATCAGCCTGTCCACAATGGGGAATGAACTGGAAGGAAGCCCCAGGGAAGTGGGGAGAGGAACCCGAGGGCACCAAGGTGTCCCCTGGGGAGACGGTGATCTCCTGGCCTAGAGCAACTACCGGCAAAGCTGGGGGGAAAGGGAGCTCCCGGCACTGTGGAGGTGAGAGGGCTCTCCAGAGGTTACACTAGGCTTAGCCTTTCAAGACAAAGGGCAGGCAGGAAGAAACACTGGTTCTGTGAAAATAGCCACTTTCTCCCTTAGTGGCACACACATTCAGCTCTTACCTTTTTTTTTTCTTTTGTGGCACTAGAGATGGAACCCAGGGGCATTCTACCTCCGAGCTACACCCCTGTCCTATATTTTATTCTTTATTTTTGAAATAGGGTCTCACTAAGTTGCGGAGGGCCTCACTAAGTAGCTGAGGCTGGCCGGGAACTCCGTCTTGGCCTCCCAAGTACTGGGATTACGAGTGTGCACCACCACGCCCAGCAGCTCTTATCTTTATATTCCAGTAAGTTATTTTGCTCTCATTGTCTCAACAACAACAACAAAAGACAAAACCAACAACATAAAAATCCTTGTTCCGTTGGAGAATTTTAATGTTTTTCCCTTGTCATTGTAAAACCAAGGACAATTTTATAACTTTTTTGTATGTAGCTATTACCTGTAGGGCAATCTGTCAAACAGGGGCAAATTACTCTTATAGAGCTAAAATAAGAAAAATCTGAAAAAATAGGAATAAACATTCATGACCATGGGTTAGGCAATGATTTATTAAGTATTTTATGTATAATACAAAAAGATTATGTGACAAAAGAGAAAATATATAAATTGAAGTTCATTAAAATTAAAAGCGTTTTGTTCCAAAATATATATATATATATATATATGAAGAGGGTTTGATGGTACAGTATAGTAGCAGAAAGCGTGCTGAGCCTGTCCAAGGCCCTGGGTCACTCTCCAGTCACTTACACACATGTGCACATGCACATGCACATGCACATACACACAAAGTGAAAAACAACCCATAGAATGGGAAAATATTAGTAAATCATATATATATATATATATCCATAACATAAAAATAAAATTAAAAACACAACCAAAAAAGACTGATGATCCAATGAGAAATGGAACAAGGATTTGGAAACATCCAAATGGCCAATAAAAAATGAAAAGATGATGTTTAATCAATAAGCAAATGACTTGCTGACCACAATCAAAACTAGGCGAGAAGTTTTAGCGAGGGTGTATGGAAACTGGAGTCTTCCTGCACGGCTGATGCGACGGAACATGGCGCTGATACATACTTATTATCCACACATTAGAGATACACTGCAATTTTAGGAATTTCAAAGATAATAACATAGATTTGGAAAGCAACTTGACTAGTAATTCCACTCCTAAGTATAAACACAAGAGAACTGAAAATACAAGTCCACTCAAAATCATATACACAAATGTTTATAGCATCCTTGTTCCTAAGCGCCAAACAGTGGAACAACCTAAAGGCCATCAGCTGATGAATGGATAAGAAAAATTTGATATAAATGGGAACAACAACAACAAAAGAAAACAATCTGATACTTCCTACAAAGCCACAAGAGACAATTTTATGACTGCATTTAAGTAAAATCTCCAGAATAGGCAAATCCATAGATACAAAGCAGATGAGTGGTCCCAGTAGCTGGGTAGGGACCTCATTGCAGAGCACTAAGGGAGTTCTTAGATTAGACACAGTGGCAGTTACACTACTAGTTACACTACGTGCTAGAAAGTACAGGACCATATGCTGGACAAGTGGCACAGTGTGTAAACTGTATCTCAAGAAAGCCATAAAAATAAAGGTGCTGTGGGAGTAGCTATTTGGACAGGCCGGTGCCTGAGTCGCATGAACATACTGCATGGTGAAGTATTTTTGGACCATCCATGGGGAGCCCGGGAGGGGATCTGGCAGGACTGTAATTCTGCCCTCCACACCTGTCGGTGTGCAGTTCTACTGCTATCCTCAAACACGTACAATCTGCCTTTCTGTCCTCTTTCCATCACTGCAGTCATTCCAGGCTTCAATGTCTCTGCTTCCTCTCAGCTCCTGCGGGACTCCCAGGACCTTCCTAGCGAGTGTCTAACCACATCTGTCCTGTGTCACCCCGCCATCATGATTTCCCTGACCAGGTAGACAGCGGCTTCCTGGAGGAAGCAGACCATGTTTTCTATAGCTTCTGTCTTTTCTGAAGCCACCAACCTGTATTATGTACACAACCAACATTTCAAAAATGTGAGCTGGGAAATTATTTGTTAAAAAAAAAAGTAACATGATCTAACACATTACCCATCTGTAGAGTAGCAGTGTGATATCCCATTTTTATATAAAAAGCTACTAATGAGAGAAAAGTTACTGTATTTTATAATACTCTTCAAGGTTTAGTCTTAGTTATATACTCTTAAAATGCTAAGTGTTTGTTGGTTTTTCTAACGTGATCTATTGTCTGGAACACCAAGGACATTTCCTTAAAGTAATGCAACTTGTGCTTTAATTAGAGCAGGGCGGTATCTCGTCTTCTTTAGAAAAAGAAAAAAAAAATCCTCTATTTCAGGAAGAAAAAAAATGATCTACTTGCTAATGAGGCAATCTTCCCTGGATTTTTCACAGAAACTCTGTGGGTCTGTAAGGATGTGGAGGCTGTTTAAAAAGATGCCAACACAAGATTTCACCCACGCAAACCTATTCCTTCCCGGGGGCCTTGAGCTGTCCAGACAGCCCTGTGTGTTTTATCTGGTCCCTTCCTCCTTTCACTAACCGCGAGAAACTCAATTATTAGCCAAAAGGTCATCTTCTACGTGGGAAGTATAAGTCATGTAAGCCAACAGCACCTGTTACTCAGTACCAGTTACTCTGTCACTGTGCAGTTCTACTGTTCAAGTCTGGTTCCACTCCTGTGAAGGGGTGTCTTCAAACATTGAAAATGAAGACAGAAACCTAGTTCCTGAAACGTGCTCTTTTCCAGAGGGTAAAGTTACTTCTTTGTTCTAAACAATGTGTGTCCCTGTGTGAAGAGGCACTGGGAGACTCCACAGGGGTGGGGGTTGTGCTCAGGACCCCAGGGGTGTAGACACCACCTGGGCTGGGACATGCAGCTCAGTGCCCCCAACCCTCCATGGAGACTGTGGAAGATAGACATTGGGCAAGCACAGGATTCTCTGATTTCTGTCTCTGTACACACACACACACACACACACACACACACACACACATTTGCAAGAAAAAATTCACTTATTATACTTTCCCTGAAATCAATAAAAACTAATTACATAAGTAGACAAATTAAATACACCTTTCCCTTCTCTCCTCTTTTCTGAGCTTTGCTTCTTAGAAAAAGAATAAATAGCTTGGGTCTCTGAACACAGTACTTTTCTCTCTGTATCTTATTTCTCGTTTGTGGAATTAGGTTGAATGCAATGTTTGCCTGCCTCCGTATTAACAACTCTTGTAGTAAAATAGTAAGAGGACTTGTGAAACAGGAAAAATACTTGAGCCTGTTCCAAGAGTGGCTGGGGTGGATTCAAGGTGTTCAGATCCTTCTCTGTCGGAGGCAGGGCTGCACAGCGGTGAGCAGGCAGAGGGAGACAGCCCCTCACCCAGGTTCTCAGGTGTCTGTTCTCCAGCATCTGTCTTGCTCATGAAATTGCTCAGGGCACATCCTTTGGAAATGAAAAGCAAAATGGCCTGGTTTAAGGATATCATCCCTCTGGGTGACCCAAGGAGCCAGCCCTGTGAGCGCCAGGAAGCTCCCCAGAACTGGGTGGCCATCCTGACCGGCATGGCCCAGAATCCAAGTTGAGGGTCTGGCTTGCCTGCGTCCTGGCGGGGGCGGGGGGACACACCCGAGAGCCACACAGGAGGCGGAGGCATCCTAACTGCAGGACCTGCACCTCCCTTGTAACGCCATGTTCTACATTTGCCAAAAAGAAAACAAGAGCAACCAGTCTCTGCCTCATGGAAGCAGGCTCACCTGTGTAGTTGATTTTCTCCAGGAAACCCAACACGTGTGTGAAATGAGGAGAGATCCCTCCGGGGGCTGGGCCATCTTCTCTAGAACAGCCAGGGATTGTTGGAGCTTTGCTGGAGAGAGCAGATTGTGCTAAGAAGGAAGGTGATTTATGTGCACTTGGTTTTCTGGCAAGACGAGGTGACAGGAGTTGGTTAGATCTTCACCAGCTGAGGTGATTTCTTTGGGAAAAACAGAAGTGCAGGGAAGTTTCCTGGGAAGCCCACTGATGTACCCTTATGCACGGGCAATCTCTCTCGGCAAAGTGTGGATCCTGGAAGGCCTCTTTTCTACTGTTCCTGGAGAAAACTATGTCAAGGGGGTCATGACGCCCATGTCGATCCTTGTTCATTTCAGATGCTATTCTCACTCTGCGATGATGTGTGGACTACAGATTTCGGTCCAGGAGCTGCACTGGGGGCTGTGCTTCTCTCCAAGTTGTTCAGAGACACCGGGGGACTCTGCCCTCCACGTCTCTTGCTCTGAACGTTTATGTCTCTTCAGCATTGTCCCGAAGGTTAGCATGGGCACAGCTTCTTGGAGTTACTCCGTTGCACCACCACCTAAGAGGAGGTGAGTCTACCAGGATCTACCTGTGACCATTGTGTGACGGCTTGTGGCTTAGCAGAGAGCAGGGTCCCGCAGACAGGATGCAGGGCAGTGGGTTCCCAGAGGGAGAAAAGGAGCAGGAGGGTGGCAGAGGCTGAAGACATCCAGCCGAGGACAGACTCTGACAAGTCTCACCAGCCACCAGCTTGGGGCTCCCGCGTTGACTTTAGGGTGATGAGGGAAACAGAAGGTCTCACCGTAAGTATGGAGCCCCTCCCCTTCACAATGGGCCCACGCAGCCACCATTTCCATCCCTAATCAGAGAGAGGAGTTGGTCTTGGGCTTTTGTTTCCTTCGATTCCAGAGGTACGGTAACAGCACGGAGAGCTTTGTCTTGCCCCAGGAGGGAATGCTGCTGGCAGAAAGCGGTGCTTCTTCCAGTTCTCAGAGAAGCAGAAGAGTTAAGGCAGAACTGAAAAAGCCTCACCTTGCAAATGTCAACAGTCAGGGGACATCAGCCACCAACACGTCTGCCACCCAGTCACCACAGAGGTGATGATGGCGGTGCCACTCACACCCACCGAGAGGGCAGCCCTGGCTCTGGACCCCAGCCTTCTCCTGTCACCTGCTCTCGGGGACAAGGGGCCAGAAACACAGGCCAGGCCACAGGGCCCTGACTTCTCCCAGCGTGGGCACCTGGACGTCTTCAGGACCAGCTCTGCCCTTGGGTACCCTCAGCCTCCCTCTCCTGTGACTTTACAGGCTTCGCGATAGGTGGGAGGTTTCCTAGCAGGGAGCAGTACACTTTGATCTTTCAATCTCCCTCATCCAATATATTTCTGAGCCAACTTCTAAGTATAATTGACACACACTATACTTTAAATCCGACCAAGAACATGTCCTTAGGACTAAAGATGTAAAGCAGCTGGGCTGCTGCTCGGGGGGCTCAGATTTCATCCTGGCAAGGTGGGAGCAGGAGAGGTGAGCCAGAGCGCGGCAGGCTGGGGTCTGTGCTGAAGCCTTTCAGTCTCAGTGCTTGGAACGGTCTTCCGGAGGGTGAGTCCAGGGAAGCCACACCTGCTTTGTGAACCAGCTGGAAAGCAGAGGGGTGGGCACATGCTGGGCAGGCATGGACTCCACGGAAGCAGTTTGCCCTGCTTAGTTCTGCCAGCCGCTGTGCAGAGTCTCTCACCTTGGTGTAGACTCTCGGTGCCGGCTGCTTTTGTGGACCGTGGTGAGGAACAAGAGTGCCTCAGGACTCACAAGAAGCTAGCTTCTGAACGTTCTCTCATCCTTGGGTAACTGTCCTCCCCATGCAAACTTGGAAGGCCATGGCGTATTTCCCAGGCTGCACCCATGAGATTCTGTGCCAACAGACCACTGCCTTGATTCCTGTGCTCCCAGTGACACATGCAGTTTGATTCACGGAGCAGTGACCATGGGTCCCGCCCAGGTTTGGGAATGAAGTGCAGGTTTGAAAGAACAGTCCCTGCCCTGAGGCTGCCATTCCAGTGGGATTCAGGCTCTGAGAAACAAGTCCGCACTCACACTCAATAACTGAACTCTAATAAATCTGCATGAATTTTAAAAATAAAACCAGGAAAACAAGGAGACAAGGGTTTTAATTCAGGCTTCACTCAAACAGGCAATTAACCCTAATAAGTCCCAGAGGACTGGAATTCAGGAGATGGATATGCAATGACACCACGTGCACCAAGGAAAACTCTGGAGGTGCATGCATGTGTATGTGTGTGCACATGTACATGAGTACAAGCCTGTGAGTGTGGACACGGCTGTGTGTCTTTGTGTATGAGGCTATGTGCACCTGTAAGCATGCTCCTGTGCACACCTGCGTGTGCAAGGCTGTGTGAGCATGGGTGTGCCTGTGTATATAACCTATGCACATATGCGTATCTGTGTGCATATGCCTGTGTGAGTATGACTGTGTCTATGTGTATGCATATCTGTGTGCCCACACCTGTGTATGCCTGTGTGAGCATGGGTGTACCTGTGTGTTTGTGTGTGTACACGTGCACACCTGTGTATGCATGTGTGGTATATATACAGATATGTGTACCTGTGTGCACATGCCTGTGCGTACCTGTTAGCATGGGTGTACTGTGTGTTTCTGCATGTACCTGCACATGTGCATATGTGTATACATGCCTATGCATGCCTGTGTGCATGTGTGTGCATATATGGACCTATGTGAGCATAGGTGTGCCTGTGTGTAGCTCTGTGTGCATATATGTATATGTGTGTACATGAATGTGCATACCAATGTGTGTCTGCCTGTTTGAGCAGAGGAATACCTGTGTATCTCCATGCGTAAATGCATAAGTGCATGTATGTGCACACAGCTGTGGGTGGGCCCCTGTGTGTGTATCTGTGAGCATGGGCAAGCCTGTGTGTATCTGTGTGCACATCCTGTGCATGCCTGTGTGTATCTGGGTGTTTGTATGTGTGTGTGTGTGTGCACGCATGCCTGTGCATGCCTACCCATGCATGATTTTGTGAGCACGTGTGTATCTCTGGGCATGCATATGAATGAACCTGTGTATGTGGGGGGGACAAATGTGTTTGTATACATATGTGTGGGCACTGTATGCTCATGCACACATGTGGATATGCCTTGTGTGATCACATGTGTGTGAATGTATGGGGAATCACGTGTAGGTTTGTGTGCACATAAGTGTGTTCATGCCTGTGTGTGCACGGATGGAGTGGATGGGTTTTTCTTCTCGACTTGCTTCCTTAGAAAGTCCTCAGGAAAATTAACTACAGCAAAGATGGAAAGCATCCTGCATGTGACTAGATTTTCCCAGCCCTGCAATCACCCACACTATTGCAATTCATGTGATGACAAGGCTGGTCCTTAAGGAGAGCGCACAGTTATTCTCCGCACATAATTTGTTTGTGTTCTCTGTAGAAGGTCACACTTCTTAGTTAGATTAAAAACACCCTGACCATGAAAACCTAGGCTAGCACAGATGGGGTTCAAAAGTGGTAAAAACAGTGTTTGAGAAGCAGCCAAGAGGGTGGTTAACGTTACGTTACACGTTGGAAGAGGGCCTCCTGAGGTTCAAATTTCACCCCTGCAAGTTACTAGCTCTAACCCTGGAGGGCTGTTTAATCTCTTTTTCCCTCAGTCTCCCCACATGTAAAACAGAAGAAAAAGAGAGAGCGCTACCTAGTAGAGACGCCATGCTGACAGACAAGCTGGTGTTCACGGCCCTCAGGAGTTGGAGCAGAGTGAAAAATGGGCTTGAGAATCATTTACTGATCCTCTAATCTCCTGAGTTGGTGCCTTTCAAGGAAAACCAAGCATTTTCTTTTTATGTGATATCAAAAATTAAAGTAGGGTTTCACTACAAACTGTTTTAATGCATATATATTAACACCAGACCTATACATCCATTATAGATATCTTTATACATACTAAATGGCTCACGTGGAGCTAACATTTCAGGTAAATATCAGGTACCAAAATACAAGCTCTATAGGAGTCATTATATTCATAGTAAAACAAGTGATAAGCCAAAACTTGACTTTCTCTGCAATTTATGTATGAACTCGAGGATGGAAATGTGGTTATTTCCACCTGACGTGTCTTGTTTTCTGTGCCTCTGGAAGGGTCTCCAGGGCTTAGAAACACAGAATTTCCTATGTACCACCTCTCACCCAGGGTGTGGAAACAGAAGCACATCCATGGATCCTACATCTCCAGGTGCCACCCAGTCCACTCAGGACCTTGAGCTCCCCTCTGCTCTGTGCTCTGAAACATCTCCCCTCACCTGTGACCCTGTAAAGAGGAACCTGGGGCTGACCTGCGAGAGGACCTTGGCCCCAAGGGACTAGACACCTTGACGCTAGTACAAGTCTACAACTCCACTGTATATGAAGATGATGCTAATTCAAAACACTCTAGACTTAAGTCTTGTTTTAATTCAAACATACGAGTCACATGGAAGTCACAGCAGCACCTCAGAAAGCATATCATTCACATAAAATAATGTAGCCCCTAAAGGAAGTCTTCTATTAAAAATCTGCAATGACAGTTTATCTACTAACATTTTAATAAAAATGTGGCATAACCCCTTCATAATGGGATGGTCATTAACCACTGGAATACAAGGCTTGGCCCAAAGTGTAAGCAATGTCACACAGAGGATACCCATTGCTATTTGATGGAGGAAGAAGGGGAATTATAGACACGCAAAATAAACGGAGACTCCACTAGGTTGATAGCATCATTTTAGTTAGGTGTTTTGTCACCATGACCAAAATACCGGACAAAACAACGTTGAGGAAGAAAGGTTTATTTTGCTCAAGTTTTCAGAGGGTCAGTCAATAGTCAGCTTCCTCCAATGTGGCAGGGGGTGGCAGAGGAAAACTCTCAGGTCAGCCAATAAGCAGAGAGGAAGACAGGAAGTGGCCAGAAACAGATATGGTCCTAAAGGCGACATTCTATCTGCCTACATCACCATCCAGTAAGTCTGTTCAAATTATCAGTCCATCAGCACGTTCCCCTGATGACCTCAGAGCCCTGATCCAATTATTTTACCTTTCAACATGTTTGCACTGCCAACACATGAGCTTTTCCAGGGAATGTTCCATATCTAAACCATCCACAAAACTCCTCCTTATATTTAACTTTTGACCCATGTTCCTTGTTGGATAAGAATGGAAGTTTTCAATACTGTCCCTGAAAATTTTCAGATGACATTTACCTACTAACCTTGAATGAAAAAAGTAACACAAGGGACCTTTAATAATGTCTGAACCATTTGTTGTTAATGTGCTTTCCTCCAGTATTTTCTGAATTTACTGAGGTATTACAGTGTAACACAGAGTGGGAAAAGACACCCAACTTCCTTTCACCCCATCACCATCCTGCACACCAGCCACATTACTGCTCAGTTGGAACACCTGGCTACCGGTCTCCTGAGACACAAGGTGGCCCTCATCCCCTCTCTCCATCACTGACCATATGTCATCATCTTCCAAGCTGGCTGGGTCCAACCATCCTGAGTACATCTCCTCCCCTATACTTCTATAGGGTCACACATAATAAACAAGAGAACAGATGCAATGTTACAGTCATCTTACATGGATGTTCAAAGAAGGCCATTCCTAGGAATAACCTCTGGGCTGGTGAGTCAGCTGAGGAGGGGCAGCACGCTTCCTGCAGAGGGAGCTGTAGGTGGGAGGGCTCCTTTGTCCTCATGAAACAGAATGGAGGCTGGGCTGGATGACGGAAATAAAGACCCACCTGAACAGGAGGTGGGGAAGGAGCAGGGTCCAGATCTTGGGAGCCTTTGTTAACAGTAGAGGCAGAAAGGAACTGAGTTTATCCTCCCAGCAGAGGACATCCAGGAGCTCTGATGCTGCCATGGGACTGGGACCGGCAAAAGGGATGGCCCTTTTGAGGATGTGAACTGCATAGGTGGACGCAGCCCTGCAGAGCACGTTCTCAAACAGTGCAGGGGTAAGGCATGGGCGACTGACACAGGGGAGGTGGGGTAGAGGGAAGTGGACGAAATCACAGTCCACTTGGAGGTGGAGGATTTGGTGCTGGAATAGGAACCTTAAGAGAAAGGAGGAGTCAAAGTTATGGCCTGGGACCTGCCCTTTTCCAAGGTGGACTTGGGAGGAGAGACCCAGGAAGTAGTGCGAGGAGGTGGTGGAGGCAAATTTGCATGGAGAATGGAATCTTACGCTGGTCTCCATCTATGGCTCACATTTCTGTGTCTTGGACCAGTCATGTGAAACACCTCAGCTTATTCCCATAGCAGACTGATAAATCTGTGTGTCTATAGATGGTTCCCATTGCCTCAGCTGACAGCAAAGTTACCTGTGCTTCCAGGTCAACTGAGCAATCCTGGAACTGGGTGGGAGGGGAAAGACACTAGGCAGGAAGAGCGGAGAGGGCTCCTAGAAAGGCAGGAGGAGAGCAACTCATCTGTCTGGGAGAGACCCTCAGGAGTGAGCAGAGACCTGCACCAGGAGTCTCAGCACACAGGAGACTCACATTCCTGAATAATCCTTGTCACCATTGACTAGCTCCAAAGTAGCTGCAAATAAGTATGGCTTATTTTAGCTTACAAAAAAAAAAAAAAAAAAAAAAAAACTTGCATAACACTAAGAACCAAAATACCCCCTGAGTACTGTTGTTCTTTAGTTTTCAACTATAACTCTGAAACTGTCACGTTTAAAGAATATAAAAAAGAAAAGAAGGGAGGAAGGGAGGGCATTTTCAGGGGAGGCAAGGACCACTAATGGCTTTCAGATTTGCTAATAAAACTCCCAGTCACTCCAAAAACACACAGAGAAATATTTATGTACTCATCACCATGCCCTGATATTCACAAGTCCACAATGTGCAAAAAGAGCCTGCTTATCTTCCTTACTGTCTCAGCATTCTCACTGTTAAATTCCAAAGAACTGACCATACAGCTTAGGAGAAGGAAGATTTATTTGCTTACAGGGTTCAGTCCATCTGAGGCCAGGGTCTGAGGCTCAGCGCATGGCAGTGGGAAGGGGGAGAGAAAGATAGAGAGAAAGAGAGCAGAGCACATCAGAGCATAAGGGCTCTGACCTCACATCATGGAGACCAGAGCAGAGAGACAGAGAGAGAGTGTAAAGAAGGGGATCAGAGACCAGGGACCCACCTTCTCCCTACCAGCTTAGGACACCACCCGGATAAATCCATTACAATGGATGAATCTACTTATGAGATGACAACCCTCAAGACTCAACCGCATCAACCCTGAAAACTAATACATGAGTTCTTCAGGGGACCCTTTAGATCTGACCCAAACATTCATTGAGTTCAAATCTTTCAACTCAAAAACAAATGGTTCTTTTGCAACTAACATTTTTAAGGGATTGATAAGATTTCTATTTCAAAAGATCCATTATTTCTTATATTCACACAAGTCTATATTGCCTCTGATTGCCTAATGATCAACACACACACAACATCGGTGTGTTTCCTGATGTATGTTGCCTAACTGCTCAAGTTTATTCTCAGTCCAAGCCACAGGATCCTCCGCTAAGGAGAAGACTCAAGAAGCCACTGCACTGCTGATCACAGCATGTGGTCAGCTATTCCTAGCTGAAGAAGACAGCCATGCCTGGGTTCCACTCCTTGCACAGTATTCTACCAGAAGCAGCAGCTTTCTTGCCATGGTCCATTTATCACATTTTCAGGAGTCTTTAGACCACACTAACAAAGCTTAGCACCTGGTAAAATAAAGTCTTTGAGAAGATCCTTCGGAAGTAAATTCAACAACTGTGGCTGTATGGGTCTACAGCAATAACTTTGGTTCTTTGTACCTTCATTTGAACAAAGTTCTTCATATATGTAAAGCCAACATTAACTAAGCATATTCAGGTTGAACACGTGGTTCTAGTTTTCAAACATGATTATATTACTTGTTTTAAAAGTGTACATTTTTATCAACATGCAGGGGTATGGAAAGTGATAAGAAAGCAGCCCACCCTCACAAGAGCAAGCCAGAGAGTCTAAGATCCACAGTTATCATGGCCCCTCAGGAGCTAAGGCTTCATGGAAGAAAGTGGACTAAATCCACAAGAGCAAAGGCCCCTCCCAAGGGAGTCGGGATTGATCCATCATCCTTGGCAGAGCAGGCAGGAGGAAGCACCACCTAAAAAGCAGGTTAAGAGGAAATCACAAACATATTAGTGACTTTAGCAAGATACTTTAAAAATCCAAAGCCCAGACACACTCAGGAAATCTTTCATGAGCTCCACTGAGCAGTCCTTGCCAGGTATCCAGGAAAGATGTATCAGGGCAGGGGCCCTGCCTCCAGCTGCTACATACAAGTGCGGTCTGCTCGTGCATTTCCAAAGCCTTATTCTGAGGTTAGATTAATGGCTTCCAGATACACGGGCAGGGCCAGGAAAACCATGCAGCCCCCACAGGGTCAGGTAGCAGCAGTGGCCTCTGTCTGGGCCAGGATCCAAGTCTACCACTATCTGAGCTAGATGCCAGCCCACTGTGACTTCTGCTGAAGAGGAGTCCCCACTGTCTCCTGTTCTACTCCTTGCACACAGCCAACACCCAGGATCAATGATTAATAATTCATCAGTGGAATTGTTATGGTTTAAATATAGAATGACCCTGGAAGAGCTCATGCATTAATGTTGAGAGGTGGTGCAATTAAATCATGAGGATTATAATTTCATCAGTGGATAAATCCATGTGATGGATTTACTGGATGGTCACTAGGCAGCTGGGGTGTGTATCCTGGGGTGGGAGGAGTCAGCTGTAGGGACTATGCTTGTGTCTTTGAATCTCCCCTCTGCTTCTGGCCTCCATGATGTGAGAGCAGAGCCTTTGCTCTCTGCCTCCTGCCACTATCCTCTGAACTCCACACACCCAGCCTGACATGGACTAAACCTCTGAAATCTCCAGAAACTGTGAGCAAATAGATCTTTCTTCCTCTAAGTTGTGTACTCAGGATTATTTGGTCATAGAAGTTACAGTGCAGACTAAAATAAGAGTTAAGACCATAAAATCTTCAGCTAATAAAAAGGAAAGAAAATCTGAAATAGAGAGCAATGTGCAAGTGCTCTCTGTTACATAGAAAACTGGCAAGATAAGAGATTTAAACCAAACTTTGTAAATATTAAATCATAAGGAAAACATCTAAATGACTCATTAAAAAGTAGGGATTATCAGATTGAATTTTTAAAAATCAAGTTTTGTCTATATTTTATCTACAGAAGTCCACTTTAAAACAAAACAGGTATAAAGGTTAAATATAATAACACAGATAAATTAAAAGTAAAAATATGATGAATATATGCCATATAATTGCTAATAAAAACATGTGTGTCTATTTTAATATCAACAAGTAGACTTCAGAGTAAAAAACAGTTCCAGAAATATTGCCTAATTATAAAGGGGTGCACTCATTCAGAAAAATATAAATCCAAACGTTTATGCACCTAACAATAATATTTCAGGATACATATGAAAGAAAAACTATCAGAAATGAAAGGAGAAATAGTGAAGTCAATGGTTATAGTTGGGAGATTTTTAGATTCTTCTCTCAGTAAATAATATAACAAGTTGATAGAAAATCAAGATAAAGATCTGATCCACAGGGTTACACAACTTCAACGAGTGACATTTACGAGCCATCAACAAAACTAGCAGAATATACACTTTTCAAGAGCACAGGGAGCACTCATAAAGATGAATATGTTTAGGAACATAAAACAAATGCCTATCAATGCCAAAGGACTGACATAATGCCCTCTATGTCCCCTTCCACAGTAGAATTAAACTAAAAATAGAAACCCCCAAGATGTTCAAAAGTAAACGACAGTCCTATGTAACCCACAAGTCTTTGAAGGAATCAAGAAGAAAGTAAGAAGATATTGTAGTTGAAGGAGCACATTCTTGGGGCATCACTAAGACTCAATACAGTGATCCGACATGTGACATGTGGTTATCTGCATCACAGCAGGACTGTAAGGAAGCACACCAGGTCACACAGGAGACACAGGTGAGGTCTGCAGGGATCCACAGGAGTGCTTTCCTGAGGAGCCCCAGAGAGCACACACCTACCCCACTGCAAAGACGCAGCCGCACGGGGGATGTGTCTTGGTAGGTGAGCACCTTGGGGAGTGGGTGGCCAAGGCTTCCACTGGGATGACCGTGCAGGCACCTCTGCAGGCACATATCCACCTTCCACAGCGTGTTGTGTGCAGGGGGGAAGGCTCCTGACATGAGGACGACTTAGCACTTCCTCAAATGCTTCTGGAAGCATTCTCAACTGTCCAGGATATCACGTATCATGCAAATAAACATGTGCACGAATGCCCTATCTTTCTTATCTGTTTGAAGTGCCTTTTCCATTTTTTTAAAATTACTTTGTGTGGGTGTATGGCACTGGGGATTGAACCCAGGGGCGTTCTACCTCCAAGCCACATCCCCAGCCCTATTTTACTTTTATTTTGAAACAGGGTCTTGCTAGGTTGATTGAGAGTCTCACTATTTGCCGGGACTGTCCTTAAACCTGCGACCGGATCCTCCTGTCTCAGCACCCCATGTACTAGGATCACAGGTGTGCGGCACCACACCCATCTGTTAAATTTATTTTTTGAATGATTTTATTGATGCATTGTAACTATGCAACACACAGAGATTCAAAGTGATACAAACATATGCATACATCACTTGGTGTATTTCTCTCAGCATCCCACTCGGTTCCGGTCCCCCCTCCTCTCTCCCCAACCAACATGTTAGTGAGATTAGTAATGATACCTTCATATAAAGACACAAGGCTATCTGATCGTTGCCTTCCTCAAGCCTTTTCTTCATTCCCCACCCCGACCCCCTTCCACTGAAGTGATTTTTTTTCTATTTTAATGCAATTCAGAACTTCTTGGATTATTCTATTCCAATTTATATATAGCATATTTTCATTTTCAAAGGTACCTAACTCAGATGCTTCTGGAAAAATAGACTTTAAATTGGTATGTTAATGTTAACCACCTCTCAAATAATGAAGTATATTTGTGCTTTTCTAACATCTCAAGCCAGAGCCTGGTGGTTGATGATGGATAAATTAGCAAAAACTGTAGCGTTAGAATTTATGTTCCCATAAAATTGACATAAATCAGGCACTCAAGTCAGCTTTCAAATACAGAACACGATAAATCATGTCCAGTGTCAAAGATAATCAATAATCAATATTTACCTTTATTTTGTTTGAAATATGAGTGATACCTCCACATCCCCAGCTATGGGGAGAGGGTCATGTCAGCCAAGGGTTTAGATCCCTGTCACCTGCTGAATGGATGTGCTTAATCTCCATTCTAGGGGGAATATTGTGTTTTCTTGTGTTTTGTTCTAAATAACTGCTATTTCTTCCCATCTAGTTATTGCCGTTTAATGGGATTGCAAGTTAGGACATGTCTTATCATATCTTCTTTGTACAGCTATCTGGGTTTCCTTTTTTTCTTTTTTTTTTTTTCTTCATTACTTAACACAAAAGGTGGAATAAAGCATAGGGTCTCCTATATTTCGATGAGGAATTAAAGTGAAAACTGTGTAGCCTGTTTGTCCACGCCCAGGGCTGACCAGGAAGGAAGCAGGCGCGTCCTGTTTGGAGCTGTGGTTAGCTCTCGCTCCGTGGAAGTCCTGCGGCATGGCTCCTGTGACTTCAGCTACTGGGACGTCACCTTTCCACACACAAATCAAGGGTGATGTTTAGCAAATCGTGGCTAAGCAGCACGTGGGTAAACCGAAGCTTTGAGGCAGGGTGGATTGCCAACCTTCCCCTCAAAACCACGCAGCCTTCGGTGGTACAAAAACCAGCCCCAGCTTCCACACTTCACTTCTCAATCCGTGACCCGTTTTACCTTTCCCAAGTGACAATTTAAAAAGTGACTTTCATCTGCCCCTCTCCTAAGGGGGTTAGAACTATTGCTGCGATATCAGATCCTCTCCAGCCTCGCGGTGAGGAAACGCGTTTGCCAGCCTGTCTGTGGCAGCCCCTGTCTTACACTCATCCATTCACATGTCTGAATACAAAAACACTGAACTCTAAGTAACAGGACAGCGTCAGGAAACAAAGCAACTAGTCCCATGGGAGCCTAAAAATATAGAAAAACGGAAGTGTTAGCGAGGATGTAATTCAGAATTCCATCTGCTAAGCCTACCGTACCTTGTTGACTCCCACAAGTCCTAAGGCAGATGTAGAGGTTTAGGCAAGTGCAAATGTGCCCCCCTTCTCGCTAGAAGGACCCCTTGAAGGAGAGAGGGAGGACCCTGGTGAAGGATGACCCCTCCCCTGCCTGAAGGTTTCAGCCCGCAGGAACAGCCTCTCCCTCTGCCTCCTGGAATGCTCCGGAAGCCTTTGAAGGTGAACTTCATCCAAATTGCCTGCTTCTAAAATCATGAGCGGGGCTGGATCTCCCTTAAGTGCTGCCCGGGGTGTTTCTCAGGGATCTCTGGTAGAAAACACCACAGCCAACCAGACTGCTTTCTTCTCGTTTCCATCCTTCCTTCCTTCCTTCCTTCCTTCCTTCCTTCCTTCCTTCCTTCCTTCCTTCTTTCCTTCCTTCCCTCCCTCCCTCCTCTCCCTCCTTCTCTCTCCCTTTTCTTCTTGTCTTGTGGTTTATACACTGTATCTTCAAATTATGTAAATATATTTTGAAGCAATAAAAATGGCTTAAATTACGGCCCATTACAATTTCTTATTTTCTATCCACATATCACAGAGCTCCAGGGCACCGCAGTGTGAGAAACACAGTCACCCACCGCTTCCTGGTTCCTAGGTAAACTCTGTGCGTGTGACATCCTGGCCACCGCTCATGGGCCAGATTCCAGCCTCACACCAGAGAACCCTGGAGCTTATTCACCATTCAAATGAGGTTAGGAAGCCAAATAAATTCATTGCCATCAATTTACCAGACTCATCCACTAGAGACTGGAAAAGTAATAAAACACAGAAGGTGCCTTAAACATCTGCAGAGATTAGTACATAAAACTCCATGTTGCTACACTTGAAAATACTAATAAAGTGGAAATTTTCATTTAAAAAAGATATTAAAGCCATGAAAAATTTTCATGAGACTTATATTAATCTCGCTATCATGTACAACTGTAATGCACCAATAAAGTAATTAAAATATTCAGAAAAACTGTGGAAAAGAAAGTCTTATTAAATCAATAACTATAATGATTGAATAACTATCAAAGAATTATAGAACTGGGTATTGTAGTTCATCTAACTGGGCACAGTAGTGCATGTCTGTAATCCCAGGATTTAGGAGGCTGAGACAGGAGGATCACAGGTTCAAGGCCAGCCTTAGCAACTCAGCCCCTCAGCAACTTAGTGAGATCCTGTCTCAAAAAATAAGACTAGGGATGGGGCTCAGAAGTAGAATGCCCCTGGGTTCAATCCCCAGTAGCAAATAAATAATCTACAAATAAGGGCATTTGATCTATATGGGTTTATAGTTAAAATAATTAAAACTTTAAAATAATTTCTATTATTTCTAAGCTACTCAGAGTGTGAAAAATAAAGTTACCTAATTTATTGATAAGGTAAATGTAATCTTGTTCTCAAATCCTGACGAATGCAGGAAGAAATGATCATTCAGGATGAACACAAGATACTTAGAAATTCTCAGCAGATTATAAGTGAGCGTCCCTCAAACATAAGAAAGGTACCCACCCCTGAGAGGAGAAATAATCACCCCATGGTACCACATTTGACACAAAGCATGCAAATTTATTAATATGAAACCAGAGATGAAAGAAAAAAGTCACGTAAGCATCTTGAAGGCTAAAAATTATTCACAGATGTCAACATTTCTCATTTTAAAAAATCTATTTAAGCCGGGTGTGGTGGCACACGCTTATAATCTCAGTACTTGGGAGGCTGAGACAGAAGGATCAAAGGTTCATGGCCAGCCGCAGCTACTTAGTGAGGCCCTCTGCAACGTACTGAGACCCTGTTTCAAAATAAAGAATAAAAAATAGGGCTAGGGGTGTAGCTCAGAGGCAGAATGCCCCTGGGTTCCACCCCCCTTACTGCAAACAAACAAACAAACAAACAAAAAACTATTTAAAATCTGATAGTTTATTTTCCTTGACTTGATGGATACAATGTCTGTTTCTAGCCAACAGCCTTCAGGGTGGGGTTTTCTTAACATATAGAACACCATGAAGAAGGTGGTTTTACATACCAGGATGGTTGATTACTCTCCAGAAATTCTGGCAGTAGCAAAAAGACAGATTTACACTGGCAGAAAATGAGGCTCTCAAACTTATTATAAACTGCTCAGAGCAGCTCTGTTTAAAATGCCTGCAGAAGCTGAGCTGGGCAGGGCCAGAAGGTGGGGTGGACACCTCAGTCAGAGCTGTGCTGTGTAGCTCTGGCGAGGCAGCAGTCTGGTAGGTGACAAGGGACACAGGCCTGGTGGTGACCCTGGGGACAGCCGGACTCTGTGCCCCTCTCCTGCCTGAGTCAATGTTGGTGAACAGCTGAGTACTCAGCCCCAGGGCACGCCTGAGCCTGACATGAACCACTTCCACAGGCCAAGAGCCCAAATACAGAAATATGGGGGACGCAGCACATGTCATCCTGAGGCTTGTGATCATCCTGTTCTTCCCTGGACACTGCCAGAGAACCAAGCCAAAGGATGTGGCCAGCACCCAGCCATCCACCATCCACTCTGGGATGCCAGGAGACCTGGTCAGCAGATGCACAGCTAAGAAGGGAGCCAGGACAGCCACTGCACCGTGCTCTGGTCACCATAGTCTAGAGAGAGCACGCCATTGAAAGGTAAACGCCCAAGGAGGAATCAGAGACCAAAGCACAACCCAGGCTATGCCAGGAGATTCGAGCACCACCGCTCCAACAGGACCAATGGGCACACCCTCGAAGACTAGCCTCACTTCCGTAACCATCGGATGGCCCCAGTCTGCTCCCGAGAGAGGACGGTGCAGAGAGACAGGTGCCGGAGTCACAGCGAGAAATCGCTAAAAGTCACCAAGATGGTGCACAAGGCTGAGGAGAGGCTTGGGGAAAGAGTTTCAGAAGAATCATTCTGGAAGAGTCTCGATTCTCTCTGCAGACACTAAGGATGATACAGATGCCGCGTGACTGTGAATAAGAGACACAGGGCACTGTGTCCCCAGGTAAACACGCGTTGACACTTCGTTGCCACCGTGGTGGTAAGAGGGGGACCTTTGAGAGGAGATGACCTCATGAGGGCCCCGAGCTCACGGCGGATCAATGCGGTTACTGAGGGGTGGGGCGGTGACCCCAGCAGTGGGTGGTGACTCAGAAGTGGAGGGGTCACATCAGCAGTGTGGGTCTGACACAGGAGTGGGGAGGGGTTCCCAGGAGTAACTGGTGACCCCGAGAACAGTGGTGACCCCAAGAATGGGTGGTTACGGCAGCAGTGGGGTGGTGACTCCGGAGTGGGGGCAGCAGTGGGGTGGTGACTCCGGAGAGGGGGCAGCAGTGGGGTGGTGACTCCGGAGAGGGTTCCTGACAAACGGATGAACTGGGCCCTTCCCCCACTCCCTGACACAGCACAAAGGCCCTGATCAGACGCCAGCACCCAAGCTCTTGGAAGTCCCAGCTCCCAGGCCGTGAGCAAAGGTATTTCTATTGTTTATAGTGCACCCAGTCTGTAATATTCTGTTCTAGCAGCAGAAAATGGAATAAGGTGCACATCCTTCAAAATGCAGAATGTAGGGAAAAGACAGACAACAACAACAACAAAAAAACTGGCCTAGGAAATGTTACATATGGAGGGCAGAAAATAGCCAACTCCCCCGGATTTTAAGTATTCCAGAGAAAGAGGAAACCTAACAGTTTAAACAACAAGAAAAACACAATTACGATACAACTAAAGAAAAGTAGTCTAACTTACAAAATACTGGATGTGGATATATAGACTTTAGAGGTCTCTGTGTTTGTTCCAGATGAAGCAAGTAAACTGAACCAGAGCCCAGACCTGTCCTTGCTGAAGGTCCAAATGAAGAATAAGTCCTTGGAGTGTTCAACTCCATCTTCCTGTCTAAGAACAGCACACACCAGAGGAAGGAAGGCTGTCACGGAATTGGGGCAGCACAGAGGACACCCAGGGCCTGGCTGTGCTTTACCTGTGAAGATGCCAGGAACACAGCCTCATAGACCCAGGAATCAGGAAGCTATAAGATCTCAAGAACACAGCCTCATAGACCCAGGAATCAGGAAGCTATAAGATCTCAAGAACACAGCCTCATAGGCCCAGGAATCAGGAAGCTATAAGATCTCAAGAACACAGTCTCATAGACCCAGGAATCAGGAAGCTATAAGATCTCAAGAACACAGCCTCATAGACCCAGGAGTCAGGAAGCTACAGGATCCCATGAACACAGCCTCATAGACTCAAGAATCAGGAAGCTACAGGACCCCAGAAAAGCAGCCTCATAGACCCAGGAGTCAGGAAGCCACAGGACCCCAGGCACAAAGACTCACAGACCCAGGAGTCAGGAAGCCACAGGACCCAGCCAGGACGTATGAGTTCAGGAAACCAGCATCAGGCTGGGAGCGAGCAAGCCCAGGGCGAGGAGTTCCTAAGCAACGGTGTCGCCTCAGGCAGACACCTGTGCCAAGGGGACAAGAGGAAGATGAAGGACAGCGCCCTTCCCTGTGACAGCAAGCAGGTGCTGCACTAACACACCCGTGTCCCGGGAGCAGCCCCCATGTCCTCTTCACTGACGCAGAATATTAAGCAGGCACTTGAGAATAATAAGCGAGAGTGTCTTAATAAACTGTGAACATTAACATTTTTTTAAAAAAAGGGGACATGCTAAAAAGGATAACAAATCCTACAAGATGTCCAACCTACGAAGGTGCACAGAGGGCGGAGGGGCAGAAGGAATGAACCGGAAGGCTCACCTGTGCCAAGTCCCAGGTGCCTGGCTTCTGGAGGTCCTACACACTCCTGACACCTTCTGCACTGAGGCACTGCCATCCTGCTGCCACCCGACCGAACCTCAGAAGGGCAAACGCGTGTAGACCTCAGCAGGTAGCAGGCAGCAGGAGGTGGAGTCACACCACAGCAAGGCTGCCCTGCTCCTTCCCCTGGACGGCAGTACCTCAGAGCAGCCTCCAGCCTGGCCAGCAGCTTCACCCAGCTTTGGCGATGGAGCACCCCTACCATCCTCCTCCTCCTCCTCCTCCTCCTCCTCCTCCTCCTCCTCAACCCAACACCAGTGGAGCAAAATCGGCTAAAATCAGCAGTCCACACACCACAGCAGTGGACTTCACCGTCATGTCCAGCCCAGCCCCTGGTTGCCCTCATCCTGGACCCTCCCCAGAACTCCTGGGCTGGGCAGTCACCTCCTCTGACCCTCAGAAGGATCCCTCTGGGCCGGGCGTGGTGGCGCACACTTGTAATCCCAGGATTCGGGAGGCTGAGACCGGAGGATCCAGGTTCGCGGCCAGCCTCAGCTACCTAGTGAGGCACTCCGCAACTTAGTGAGACTCGGTTTCAAAATAAAGAATAAAAAATAGGGCTGGGGATATAGCTTGAAGGTAGAACGCCCCTGAGTTCAATCCCCAGTACTGCAAAAAAAAAAAAAAAAAAAAAAAAAAAAAAAAAGAAGGATCCCTCTGGGAACAGCCAACATGCACATCTAGCAGCATTTGATTCCACCCTGATAAGAATGAGGGAACCCCCAGGTCAGGATGGGATTGGGCAGAACGCTGGAGGGAGGTAAGCACAACACAGGAAGCACTTTGGAGTTTTCAGAGACCTGGGCTGTTCCCGGCCTCCACGGCGGAGGAAGATTCCTTAAGCGAATGCGTACTCCCAGCGCTGCTCAGCAAGAGTGTGCTCCCAGGCAGCTGTACCTCAGCGTGCAGCACGATGGATGGACCTGAGGTGCTCCATCACCAATACATGAGCACACCAGGGTGCACGGGCGCATGCGTGCAGTGTCTAACCCCAAAGCGCCTTCCCGACAGTGCTTCTTTCCACCAGCACCAAACCAGCTCTGCAGGGAGCACGGCTGCTGAGGCTGCTGCTCACCCCTGGAGAAGCCTCTAGCCTTGCTGATGGTACAGGACCAAAGCCGGTCTCTCTCTCGTTACAAACTACGGCAGCTCCCGGAAAACAACCAGATGTGGATGCCTTCCATCAGGAGAGCACGACCCGCGCTCACACATCAACGCCAGCACGCGCTTCTGAAACACTGAGCAGTCTGGGGTGTGAGCATCTCAGGCTTAAGGTATGAGAAGTGATTTCATATTGCTAGGAACATAATGAAGACTTAAGATAATTAAAATGTGAGAAGTCAAACCGATAGAGCTGTTTGGTAAAGTATAATTACCTGAAGAGAAATCATTAAGGATAATCTTCAGCAGAGCAGACGAGGAATAGAATAAATTACATTTTACCCTTAATAGTTAGGCTGACATGTAAAATTAAAACTTAGAGACTATAAAGAAGGCATAATTTTACTTAAACCCAAATAAGTTAAGCATTAGTATAAAATAAATTCTAAGTTGAAGAGCCAGGAACAACTTTCTCCTTCTCGTGCAATGAGAGGACACTGGTCCCCAGCCTGGCCTCTCTAAGGGAAGGGAACTGTTACCAGCATCCCAGCCCTGCCCGTTCTCAAGGCCACCAGCACCTGGAATCCTCCACAGTACACCTGCGGGTAGGATGAGGCTGTGAGGCATGCGGGTGGGGCCTGGAGCCAGCTGGTTCTGGTCCAGGACAGCAAGTCTCAGGCTGTAGCAGCAACTAGGAATGAGACAGGGTACTAGGAAGCGAGGAGAAAGACCAGAGATGGAGGCATGCCCGGGAGAGAAAGCCCCCTGAGCAAAAGCCTGAGGTAAACAGAAGTCGCCACCATGCCAGGACTTTACAAAGGCACAGTCTAGATGGTGACTAGACTGTGCGGGTGGGCTGTGCGCTGCATGTCAAACTCGGAAAGGAGACCTAGTTTAGGATTGGGATCATCCTTGGAAATGTTTACTGGGAACCCCCTGAGCAGGGCTCGGTCTCAGGTCTGAGACGAGCTGCAGACAGCTCTGGGGACCCCAGGAATGGGGACCCTACCTGGCCAGTACAAAGCAAGAAGTAAGGTAACCCCCAGGTACCAGAAGCATAGGGAGGAGCTGCCCAAGAACTACAAGACTGTAGCAAAGACTGGCAGGTGGCAGTCGCAGCTACACACTGAGCAGGGAGAAGCCAGGTGGAGACAGAGGTGTGCTGTGCTCAGGGGAACCCTGGGGACAGGATGGAGGCTGAGGACAGATGCAGTGAACTGACAAGTGCCTAGCGGACTGAGCTCAGGCTGTGACATGTCACACTGGAGGGAGAACCGGGGACTGCAAGGCAGCTTGTCCCTCTCCTTGACCTTGCTTTGGAAAGGGCAGTGACTGTCTTTGAAGATCGTGCCAGAGCCACCATGCTTGGTTTACAAAGGCTGCACCATCGGGCAAGTGTGGAAATAAGTTTTAATTTTTCGATAGGAGTAACAGTTACGCCACACCTCGCAAATGCGAATTATTTTCTGAAACAGTACCTCTGTTAACAAGCAAGTTCTACTATAGCATTTGGGTGTATTCCTGTGGTTGTATTTTTTACCTAGGACGATGTATGGCTAGTCAAAGATTTGTCCGCTGGAAGCATTTGTTCAAGAAATGGAATTCAATTCTCACCTATGACTTGTCACTGAAGCTATTTTGATTAAAATGTAAATAACCAGACACTCCTCATTAGTTGATGCTTAAATGCAGTTGCTACTGGCTAGAAGTGAGAAGAATGTCTGCCTCCTAGAGCTAGGGTCTAAGGAACAGTGAGGAAAAAAAAAATAAATCCATAAGATGAAGGTCAATGAACACCATGGCCCATATGACATTTTAATATTATGTGACTGTATCGACAGTATCACAAATCAGTGCTATAATCAAATGATGTCCATCCAAATGCCCAATGAATTTGGGTGTTCATATAAACTGGGTTGATTCTCAACATGCTGCCAGGTCAGCATCAGTTTTATTCATTTACAATAATAAATACTGTTGCAAGAAAGATACTGTGTGGGGTTAAGGTAGAGAGAGATGGATGAAATGAAGCAGGTTACACAGAACCAAAACTAGGTAATTTTGGAGTAAGAGGGTCTCTAAAGTTGAGCACCTAATTCCCTAAAAATATAACTTTATATTTTATGATTATTGCAATAATAAACAGGGTAAGAGGCATACTTGTTTTTCTTAAACCCTACTTCTCTAACTAAAGATGCAACTAATTAATAATTCTTTACAGGATCTAAAAATGCAGGCCCCTAGGACACAACTGCTGTACTAAGTAATCCTATTACAGAATCTTTGCAGCACTTTTTTAATAGCATCTATGAAGTGTGTGAGAGAAAACGACAAGGAGGGCTGACCGGGTGAAGTCGCCATTCCTGAGTGGAATTTCAGAGCTGCCCTCTCCTTCTGAGGGCAGAGAATGAGCAACCACAGATGCACTGCCATGACACAGCGGGGACGGCTGCGGGGTGGGGGACTGTGTCAGCATCTGGGGGCTTAGTACAGAAACAGAAGGGATAAGCTGGTTCCCACAGCTTGAAGGACTCCGGTGAGGGCTGGGGAAGGGCGACACCTAGCGTTGGCGGAATATACCCCAGCCTCTTCTCAAACTGCAATGGCCGGCTTAAAATGCAAATGCATTTCCATGAAATTCTTGGTGCCTTTCCCTCCAAAGATCTCATTTAATCTGCCTTGCTGCATTTCAACAACACAATATACCTCTAGAGTCCAATGCGTCTCTGAGATCGATGTTCATTGCCTTGATTTAACATTCCACAATGCGCATATATACATACATATATACATATATATGATCAAAACCCCATGCTGCACCTCACAAATATATGCAATTATTATCCACCAGGTACATATTTCAAAAGAGAAAGAGTTGCTAAGGGTGATAAGTATACAGAACCCAAGTGGAGAGCCAGACACACTCCGCAGGTGGGCAGTGTGCAGAGGACAGACTTCCCAGCCCAGTCTCTAGCTCCTGACCGCTACCCTCAATCCACTGCCACTAGATAAATGCAGTGGACTGCCTGGTGCCAGTGGGCACAGGCAAGAGAGAGCAAAAAGGACCCCGGGAGGGTCCCTGGAACCCACTCTACCTGATGTGATGGAAGTCACTCGTACCCCCTGGAAGAACTGAGCACCATCCTGGCTCCACAGTTCAACCACAAATGTAAGAGGGACCTGGGGTGTAAACAGGTTTCCCACACTCAATAGTTCAATGCCACCCCCACGCATATTCTCAACGTGGTACCCTGTGGACCATCTTGGGAAGTACATCTAAGTCAAAATTGGAATCTATATAGATACCCAGATATAAAAGGTGGTCCATGTTGTGCTTAGAAAATAAAATAACTTAACGTCTGACATTTTCAATAAGTAGGCAGACTTCTCTAATTTGGCCCTTGTTCAGATGTGCACTAGGAAGCATGTCTCCTGGTAAAATCAGGTAGCCTCGCACTGTAAGATGTGTGAACTTGGCCTGTGCTGTCACAGACATTGGTGGAAATCTGACAGCTGAGATCCAAGCCGTGCAGGCAGGGTCAAGGAGCACATAACCGAAACGTGACACAGAGCAGCAGCTATCATAAGCTACAGTGAACACTCAGTCCCTTCTTCGGCAACCATGTCCCTGAACGGGCAGTCAAGTGAGGCCCTTACCAACTCCACCTTCAGAACCACCGTGGTCTTCCCACCTGTCCAAAGGCAGGCTCATCACAGGAGCAGCAGCTCCCAGAATCAGGCTCCCAGCCTCTCCGACTGGAGAAGCGTGGTCCTTTAAGTACAGAAAATGTGCCATAAACACAAGTCAACAGCAATGTTTGGACACAAAGGCAAGACCCGCTAAGCACACTGTCCTGATAGCTCTCCACTTAGGAGATGACAGCAAGAATACAGAGACTCAGGACACAGTTGTGTGATTGACCTAACAACAACAACAACAATATCTGGGAACAAGGACCCCAAAGGAGAGAGGAAAAACTGGAGACATCAAATCCGGTCAAAGTCTCATGATGTAAACAAGCAATCATTACATAGAATGTGTTATACTTTTGACTTCAGAAGAAAATATATATACTAGAAGAAGTTCAATGGATTCAGTAACATCTCTTTTTTTTTTGTCATTATTTTTCTAGTTAGAGGCACTAAGTTTTCTTAACTGAAATGATTATATAATGATGCAAGTTCAACAACATCATGTGACGTTCCTGCCAAGGAAGCTGGTAATTTTGCATGGCTGTCTGTGCCCCAGAGATTATAAAGACTTTACTGGCCCTGAATGGTTCACGGTGTCATTAAACAACAATCACACTGCAGCCTAAGGATGCTCACGTTTGTAAGACAAAGGTGCAAACATGAGACTTAGATTCATTCTTTTTTCAATAAATAAGAATCCAAACCTTACCATTCACTGGGGCTTACAGTAGCATTAAAACATGCTCATTATTTATTAGTTCAAAGCTGAGAGTCCAGCTCTTAGCATGTTCTGCATTAAAGCTGAAACCCTCAGCTTCCAAGGCCAAGGAACATTCCCTTCAAGTGCAGTTCCAAAGGGTTGCTTAATTCACATCAAGTTCTCATGACAGAGAAGGCACTGAACACATCCTGCCACACCTGCACCTTAAAGCGATCAGTATGCAGGTCCACACATTTACTTGAATACTGTTGCAGCTGATGTATAATTTTTTTTTAAACTGAAGTCGTTGCCCAAACTCATCAACGAGGTCAAATTATGAAGTCTAATAAACCCACTTCAATTCTTCCACTATAATTACAGCAATTATAAATAAGACTTGTTGGGAGAATACTTCTCTCAAAATGTACAATTACTCACCATGGGAGGGTATCACTTTAAAACTCAAAGCAGTAATAAAACAGCAAGCCAGATATGCCAGAGCATCTGCACTTTTTTTTTTTCCTGCAGTTTATTTCCAAAAGTGTATTTTCTAGGGTTGAGTCCCATTTATCATAGCTGGGTAGCTATGCATCCCACAGAGTGCTTAAAGAAAATAAACACCCACATTTTACACACAACTTAAAGATGCTGTGATAAGCCCAGAATGGTACAAATGCACAGATGTATCCATGACCACGTAAAATAATAATAATAATAATAATAATAATAATAATAATAATAATAATACAAAAAGTACCAGGCGTGAGTTGAGCCACCGCTGGGTTTAGCAGCTATATGGTAAGAACTCGCAATGGCCTTCACCTTTAGTCTCTGGAACCACATCTGTTGTTTTAAAAGGGCAGCGAATACTCCCCGGGGCCCCTACAGGGGCTGGGACGCTCCGGGGACCGTCCTCAGAAGGCCACTCTACCTGCACCTGCTGCAACACCTCGCCTCCTAAAAGCTGGCTTCCTAAAGCCGAGATAATCCCCCGCTGCTCTCTTTGAGGTTCCGGAACACTCAGCTGTGCGGTGGGTGGGCGCTTGAGGTTTCCAAGAACTTTCCGCCTTTGTTTGACCCAATATATCTGTTTTTTTTTGTCGATGCATAGTTTTAGTTATTTAAAAATCAGAGGGTGGAGAAGTAGTTGTTTGGGCGAAAGAATACACATTAAAAAAAAAAAAATGCTACGAAGTTGGTGCGTCCGCGTCCCGGCCGCTGGTGGCACCAGGCTGACAGCCCCGGCGCGGGACAGAGGCCGCCCGCGCCCCGCGCCGGGACCGGGCTGGACGTTCCGTGGGGTCCAGCGCCGCTGCGGCGCCCCGAGGAGCAGTCCCAGGGAGAAGGCGGGCAAATCCTGCCCTAAATTCCAAAGGACCCTGGTTCCCACGCAGTACACCGAAGCTCTCGCGCCTCAAATCCAAGCCAGTCAAGACGTTAAAAAGCAAACCCCACAGGTCTCCGGGGGAGGTATTCCGGAGGGGAGAGGGCAGAGCGGTCAGGAGCGGGGCCCACCCCCACCGTGCCGAGCACCCAGCGCCCACCGCAGGCAGCGGCAGCCCGGGGAGGGGATGCAGGGAGAGCAGGTGCCGGAGGAGACCGCCGGGAAAGGACGGGCGCGGGGAGAGGATGGGCGCCCAAGAGGCGGGGGCGCTGAGGGGGAAGGGGGCGTGGAGAGGAAGGGGCTGTGGGAGGGGGCGCCGGGGACGCGGGGCGGGGGGTCCCCTCACTCACCCGCCCGGGCTCCAACAGACTGCCTGGGCGCCCGCGGGGGGCAGCCGGGGGCAGCGGTTCCTTGGCGCTCATCGCAGCCGGGCAGCTGGGCCAGCGCTCTGGACCGGCCAGCTCCGCTCGGCGCCCGGCTCCAGCATCCAGGGCCGCGGGCGCCGGTTCCACTGCCCGCCCCGCTCCTCCCGGAGCACCGCCCCCTGCACGCCCCGGAGCACCGCCCACCGCCCGAGAGCACCGCCCCCTGAACGCTCTGGAGCTCCTCCCACCGCCCGAGAGCACCGCCCACCGCACGCCCCGGAGCACCGCCCACCGCCCGAGAGCACCGCCCCCCGCACTCCCCAGAGCTCCGCCCCCTGAACATCCTGGAGCTCCTCCCACCGCCGGAGAGCACCGCCCCCCCGCACGCCTCAGAGCACCGCCCACTATCCTAGAACACTGCCCTCCCCACGCCCCGGAGTACCGCCCACCGCCGGAAAGCACCGCCCCCCGCACGCCTCGGAGCACCGCCCACTATCCTAGAGCACCGCCCATGACCCCTAGAGCTGTCCACAGCACCGGAGAGCCAGTCCACCGCCCTGAGTATCGCCCACGTGGGCCCGCGAGGGGCGTGGTGCAATGTCAGCGGGAACTGTCACAGCCCCACGGGGGACCATGCTGGTCACCAAGAGGGCTGGCAGCCAGCAAAGCTGGGGATGAGAAGTGCGCGCCTGAGCCAAGGCTGAGATGATGCCGAGGGGGCAAGGGCTGTTGTGGACAGGGACAGGCTCCCTCTGGTTTGGGGATCATTGCCGCCCCCACAGGCGCAGGCAAGCGCTCAAAGCTGGGGAGCAGGCAGTGCAAGCCTGCACCTGGGAAACCAGGGACATCTCCCTCGTGGCTCTGGGGACTACAGCTGCTCCCAAGGGGCTGGAAGGGGGCTGTTCTGGTCTGGCTTGGCGACCCCCTGCGTTGGCAAGGATTCTCAGCTTTTCACTGGAGACATTGCTCAGTCGGAAGCCTTGTAGCTCCTTGGCTTTGGAGGGTTTGCGTACCACAACCTAGTTCTGCTGCTCTCAGGAAATCTTAGGACCAGCCCTCTGCCATTGCTCTGGAGGTGCCCAACGGGTACATGGGGCTGGGGGTCCTGGAGCTCTCCTGCTATCCCGGGAGGGAGCAGCAAACTTGAACACCAGCCTGGTCAGCGTGTTCCCCTCGTTCATTTGAGTTTGTGCCAAAAGGTGTCTCACAAATGCAGCTGGGTTTCCTAGACTTGAACCATTCTAGTTCAAATGTAAAAGTAAGTCGCTGTCAACGTGAATTACATTATGATGTGAGACTATAATGCACCAATAAAAGCACATTATTAAAAAAAAAAGAAAATTTGAGATAAATTTCAGGGTAATCACACACACACACACACACACACACACACACACACACACACACACTCCCTTTCCAAATCCTGTGCCCTAGCCTACATCTCAGGGGCAGGTAGAAACATGCTCAACATGTTGAGGACTTTCCTTGCAGGATGGCTGCAGCCTCCTAGCTCCAAAGCAAGGAAGAGAGGCCAGGCTCAATGTGTTGGTAGATAAGACCAGCACTGCCTCTGGGAGTGCAATGGACAAATTAACTAACACTGAACAACCACTGAAGATGCTACTTTTTCTGACTCCAACTTGTCTTGACTGCTGAGCAGGCCTGGCTTTCTTTTTT
>PVLC010000449.1:203840-215043 GCA_004027655.1 Graphiurus murinus | reverse complement strand
GTACTGGGGATTGAACTCAGGGGCATTCTACCTCCGAGCTATACCCCCAGCCCTATTTTTTTTATTCTTTATTTTGAAACCGAGTCTCACTAAGTTGCGGAGTGCCTCACTAGGTAGCTGAGGCTGGCCGCGAACCCGGATCCTCCGGTCTCAGCCTCCCGAATGCTAGGATTACAAGCGTGCGCCACCACGCCCGGCTATGTCCAGATTTCTTGATGTCCTGCTCACTCCTAGGGACACCGACCACCCCTGGTCTTCTGTCCCCAGAGTGCAGCCCTGGCTTGGCAATTGGCAGGAACCTGGCCAGTGTTTGCCAAAGTACCAGACCTCACCACCTCCTCTTTGTATTTGCCCTGAGCAGTTCAGGGCCAGATTTCTGTTCACTTTGTTAAGAGCAAACAGTGGGTTTGAGATCTGGATACTTACTGGATGTATGACCTTGAGTAAGTGACTTAACCTGTCTCCATTTCCTCATCCAAAATGGGGATAAGAGTCCATCTTCCTAGGGCCATTGTGAAGATCACTGAGGCTGTCCACTGGGAGCAGCTGGCCCCTTGGGTTCTGCCTGGTCCTCGGCATCATTCCTTCACCAAGGGAAGCCTGGATGGGAGCTTAGCTCTGAGGGTGCATCTGTGTAGGTCTGAGCGGGTGCTCAGATAAGCTCTTCTCTTGCCACAGCACCTGCCTTTCTCCTCATCTTGACTGGCAGTCTCTGGGTGTGGCCACAGTGGGCAGGACACTCTCTCCTCACCCTCGTGCAGGTTTGGGCTGGAACTGTGTGATCTGGGTACCATCCCTGTTCCTGTGGACCCTGCTTGGTGAAGCTTGGTGTTTTTCAGGTGGGGGAGATGGAGTGGGGGCTGGTGGGAGGTTGGCAAGGTCAGCTCTGAAAAGCCACCAAGTGGTCAGGCTCCTTCCCTGGGTGGGCTGGACACTCAGGACTGGACAGGCCTAGGCCAGTGTCCAGTAGGAAGCAGCCAAGGCTGGTCCAATTGCTCTGCTTGGCTGATCCTGGCCGTCCAGGCAGACTCTGCGGGACTCGGCCCTGGCTTGGCTATGGTCAGTGCTGTGTCAGCCAGTGCCCTGCTGCAGGCTATCCACAGCCCCCAGGGTTAGACTGCTGTCAGCTCAATCTTAAAATCTTTGAGCATGCAGGCAGGTATGTAAGTCCACACATGTATGCTCACACATCCATACATACCCCTCCATGTGTGATTAGGCTGAACATGACTAATTCCTGTCTGGCTAAAAGAAATCGTTAGTTTGATTTTTTTCCTGGTAATTTTTTTTTCCATACAGGATCTAGTAAGTATGATGCGTTTTACTTATGCTATTTTACTTCTTAGGGTTAAATGCTTTGCAAACCCTGCAAGCTTGTGGAGGCAGGGACAATGCCTGTTTTGCTCACTGTAGTATCCTCAGCAACTAGCATTGCAGTAACAGTAACAATAAAAGAATAATAACCATCTAGCAGACATTCACTCAGCGCCAGGCAGAGGGCTGTGCACTTTACACTCAGCATCTTATTTCATCCTGGTTAACCATAGGCAGGAAGTATTATCATTCCCATCTCATAGATGAGCAACTGAGGCTCACAGAGGCAAAAAGACCGACGCAGCGCTTCACAGCTAGTTAAGGTTCTACCAAAGTCTCGGGCCTGTTTTCAGCAGTTGCTAGTTCCCAGTACTGGCACTCAGTGGAGACTTACTGTGTCTTTGTGGAATGTGGTGCACTAGGATGCGCTGGGAGCCCGATGAGGTCACTGTAGTGACACACCACAAGTGAGATGCTGCTAGGGTCAGTGCAGGAACGGGAGACAGCCAAACGCACAAGCCCGAGAGTGCTGTCCAACAGGGCTGTGTGGCCAGGCATGGTGATACATGCCTGCAATCCTCGTACTTGGGAGCCTGAGACAGGAGGATCGTGAGTTCAAGACCAGCTTCAGAAGCCGGGCATGAGCCGGGCATGGTGGTGCATGCTTGTAATCCCAGCATTTGGGAGGCTGAGACCAGAGGATCTGGGTTCGCGGTCAGCCTCAGCTACCTAGTGAGGCACACTGCAACTTAGTGAGACCCTGTTTCAAAATAAAGAATAAAAAATAGGGCTGGGGGTATAGCTCGGGGGTAGAATGCCCCTGAGTTTAATTCCCAGTACCGCAAAAAAAAAAAAAAAAAAAAAAAAAGCTGGGCGTGGTGGCTTACGCCTGTAATCCCAGCACTTGGGAGGCTGAGACTGGAAGATCTGGGTTAGAGGCCAGCCTCAGCTATCTAGTGAGGCGCTCTGCAACTTAGTGAGACTCTGTTTCAAAATAAAGAATAAAAAGAAGGACTGGGGGTATAGCTCGGAGGTAGAATGCCCCTGAGTTCAATCCCCAGTACTGCAAAAAAAAAAAAAAAAAAAAAGACTAGCTTCAGCAACTTAGAGAGGCCCTACTAAGCAACTCAGTGGGACTTTGTTTGAAAATAAAAAACAAACTAGGGCTGGAGATGTAGCCTAGAAGTAGAATGTCCCCAAGTTACCAGTAACAATTCTTTCCCCCCCAAAAAAGTGACATGTAAACTCATAAGTCATGTGCATACACAACACATGCGCAATACACACAAACACAAGCATGCTTATACCTTTATACATATACACAACCACACGCGATGTACATGTACACGTGTCCACATACATGTACACACATGTTCACATGTAGCCACTCCTCACAGTATTCACACATGTAGGCCATTATATGTGTCCCTTCATACAGCAGACATATGTGCACATGCACACCCACATGGACACCTGCAGACACATGCACACACACAGTTGCACACTTACACATGCATGCACAAATGCATTCATCCCCTACATGCACACTTGTGAACGTGCACACATGTGCACACTTTGCATTGTACACTCATCCACAACAAAAGGCTTGCAAATGAGCAGCATGGCCTGCTTCTGGGATGTGTCCCCGAAGGCTCAGGACAGGGCCCAGGTGAGTGTTTCAGGTGTCCAGGCGACCTCCTTGATTTCTATTTTCTTTCTTCCATTTCTTTGTTGTCACCTCAGGGCCTTAGATATTTTTTCCATTCAGATTCACAGCCTTGCTGTTGGGCGCAGTGCTGAGCTGGCCCACTGTGGCTTGGACGCCAGTGCCCCTCTGCCTGCCTGCTCTGGCCCGCATCACCCCATTCCACCCCCAACTTGGACACGACTGTGTTTTCCACTCTGCACCTGCTGCTTTAAGAGCACAGAGGCCTGGAGGGCAGTCCCCAGGCTTGGGGATGGGGGAGGCTGGACAGCTGTGGGTTGGAGGGGGGGACTTTGTTAGCTCTCATGGCCTCTTGGAGGCCAGTAATGCAGGGGAAACTGAAACAAAGGCGGACAATGGCCTTCTTCCCTCCCCAGGCGGCCTCAGCCTCGGGAGCTGGGCCTGCCTGGGCGGCCTCTGGAGGCTTCTGTTATTTCCTGTGCTGGCTGCAGGGCTCCTGGCCAGCCTGGAATGGGGCAGGAAGCAGGGCAGGGCATCTCCTCCCCTCCCGCTGGGCTCTCCCTCCCGGGCCAGGGTAGCTGCTGCAGGGAGCAGGGTTAGCCCAGCCTTCCTGTTCTGTCTCCCACTTGGGCCTGTGTGCCTCAACCTGCCTTGCCCAGGTCTGCCCAGGCGTTTGGCAGGGTGCAGGGGACCCAACCTTCTGTCCTTGCTGGCCTCCCTGCTTCGGACTCCCGTGCCCCCACCATCTGTGCTGAGTGCATGCAGTCACCCGAGCTCCTGTGTCATCTCCCCATTTGACGTGAATCTTTGTGGCCTGGCAGAGTGGAGGACAGACCAGGCAGGGAGCATGTCACTGGCTATTAGTTAATTCAGGTTGGGCTAGAGGTAAGTTTAGATTTAGCATTAGGGTTCAGGTTGCAGTCAAGGGTAGAGTTAGGGTTAGGTTTACCAAACCCTGCGGAAGGGCGGAAAAGACAAGAGTTAAGGGCTTGGGATTGGAAGCAAACTGACCTTTGCCTGGGTTCTGCACACTGTAGTCAGGGAGGCCACGAGCGGGAGGGTGGCTCGCTGTCTGTGAGAATGGACGCGATGGTTTCTGTGCTGCCTGGGGCTCAGTTTCCTCATCTGTAGAGTGGGATAGTGAAGCTGACACCTTGTGGCATCACTTTAAGGGCAGCTGTGAGAGTAGCTGGCATACGTTCAGCACTAACCACGGTGATGGCTAGTGAGAGGCTAGGAGATGGTGCATGTGTCTCTGGACAGCTAAAATAATAAAAGACTTAATTTTGTTAGAAACCTACAGTAAGGGTCAGTATACAGTTGAGCTTCCTGGCAGCCTAGAGCAAAAGAGAAATAGAATAAAGGAAGTGTGACTGCTGTCTGGTTTAAGTACTTGGGGCAGACACACATTTCCCCCGGCATGGAATGCTGAGGAATTTATTGTGCAGAGCCTCATTAATCATTGAACAAACAGCAGACATGATTGCAGTCACAACTGGGCACATGCTACACAACCTTTTTTTCCTAGAGATCTTTCTTGAATTGACCCTGGAAGAATGCTCAGGGGCTAAGGACACAGCACAGGCTTGGAGGGAGCTGTGCAAAGACAGGGCTGTGGCCAGGGATTCGTGATTAGCTGCTCAGACAACTCTCCAGGTGCCTGGTTAAATGCAGTTAAATGTCTCTTCAAACTTTCTTGACCTCAGCAACTATCACCAGCCCCCTCTTTTGAGGACCACCTGTCCCCAGCTCCTGGAGCTTTGGCACACAGTCTGGGAAGCTCTGTTTGCATCGTCATGCCCAGAGCTGGAGAGGTGCTCCCCCCCCCCCCACGCCTGGCTATAATTTGTCCATGGGTGGCGCAGATGGATCAGAAGGTTGCACTAGCAACGATATCACCCCTTATTCACTTTTTCCAAGATTATTGGATTTACTTATTTTATGTGAATAGAATCCGGCCTCCAAGAGGGGCACAGTCAGGGAAGCAGGCTCAGAAAGTGTGGAGGGCTCAGGGCTGTACTCCTAATTCAGCCTCCCACCATGCCCTGCTTGTAGACACACAGGCCTAAGTGCCTATGCACTCCTCCACACACACACTCACCGCCTCGGCCTGTGTCTCTGGTGGACATTGCTCTGTGCCTGCCCCCTCCCCCAGCACTGTGGGCCTGGCCCTGCCTGGCCTGCACCCCACTGAGTTTCCATGGTGAGCATGCCTCCCTTCCCTCTGGGGCCCTGGGTGGGACTTTCCATCTGGGTGGAAACCTGACCCGTAGGCTCAGGACCGGCAGGGGAGGGAGGAAATGCTTTCTCCAAATGTGGAGAGAGAAAGAAAAGAGAAGTTGCCAGCTGGGGCTTCCAACCGTCCCTGACTCCTACAGGGCCACAGAGCCTCGGTTTACCAAGGGGCCTGGGGCAGAGCTGCCTAAGACCCACCCCTAGGGAAGGCCGCAGTAGGCAGGGCCGCAGGCTTCTCTGGATGACTGCCGTAGCCCTGGGGTTCTGCAGTGGGTTCCTGTGTGCCGTGCTGGCATTCCCTGAAGCTCCTGCCGAGACCTGGGGTCAGTTGGTGAGTGGTTGGGTCTGGATCAGAACTCAGCTCTCTCTGCCCAAGGCCCATGTTGTTACTCCATCTCTTGCCTCCCTCAGGCAGGTATTTCCATAGGCATTACCTCCTGGAACCCTTGCAGTAGCACTTTGAGCACAGGAGGTGTTATTATTCCTGGTTTTCCATATGTGGAAGTTGAGGTTCAGAGAAGGTAGTGGGTTTGTCCAATGTCACACAGGAGGTTTGTGGCAGAGCTGTATTATAGCACAAGTCACTCCCTCCTTTCTTACCTTGCTGACAGCAATATGTGCACACTTACAGCTCAGTTTTACTCTGTTGATGTCTCCCCATGTAGGTGTATGCATTTGCCTACAAAGGAGAGAAACAGGAGTTTAAGGAGGGTTGGAAACTGCAGCCAGTGGGGCTCCCTTCGTGGGCTCTAGTGGGCGGGAGGGCAGTAGTCTGCGTGGCCCCATGGGGCAGGTGGATGGGACTCTGTGGTTGGAGCTGTGTATCTTTATCCTTCACCCCTGGTGTGAAGTGGCGGCCCCTGGATTGTGGGGCAGATGAAAGGATTCTCAGGAGAACTTTGACTGTAAGGCTCTTTACCTCATAGGCTGATTTTAAAACCTGGCGTCCCATGCCCCTCCAGCTGGGACCTCACCAGGACAGTAGGGGCGGCCTGTGTCTGACCTGGAGCTTTGGGAAGGGTAGGTGAGCTGACTGCAAGGGCAGGCGTGAAGGTGAACTGGACTTGTAAGCCTGACTGGGCCAGGGGATGCCAGAGAGCGATAAAGCATTCTTTCCCGAGTGTGGTGCAGGGTGTGAGGAAGGGAAAGGAAGCCAGCTTGTCCAAGGCCAGTGGCTGCGTGGCTGCCGGCTGGAGGTGTGTGGAGCGCTCCCTGAGATGCAGGGATGGGGGTGCGGAGCAGATCTGGGCCCATGGCTGGGCTCTAGCTCTCGAGTGTGGTTTTTTTGGGTTTACTGGCACATGCCTATAATCCCAGTTACTTAGGAGGCTGAGGCAGGAGGATCACAAATTTGAGGCCAGCCTGGGCAAAGTAGTGTGACCTGTCTCAAAAAAAATTAACAACAACAAAAGGGCTGGGTGTTGCTCAGTGGTAGGCTTCTGCCTGGCATGTGGGTCCTGGGTTCAATCTCTAGTGCTCCCCCTAAAAATGTCTGTTATATATTTTTTCCATTCTTACCTTTTTCTTTCCTTACTCCACAAATAAGTAAGTAAAAACTCAACTGGGAGCTGGGTGTATGCCACCACACTTGGGAGACTGAGGGAGGAAGATTGCAAGTTTGAGGCCAGCGTGGACAATTTAGAGATACTCTATTTCAAATAAAAAATAACAGAAAGGGCCAGAGATGTAGCTCAGTGGTAGAGTGTCCCTGGGTTCAATCCCCAGCAAAACACACACACACACACACACACACACACACACACACACACACACACACTCCCGCATGGCATTCGGTTTGGCTAGCGTTGGTGTGTTGGTGTGAGTGCCTGTTAGGTACCCAGGGCACCTGATGTGGGGTCTGTGAGCCGGAGAGGCTGAGAGCAGGACGTGTTTGGAGTCATGCGTGTGTAGCTGGTACTAGTGGTTTGTGGTGGGACACCGCCGAAGGGTGCACTTGGGCAGACAGCGAGGATTGAGATCTAGGGACACATCAGTGTGGAGGTTGAGGCAAGGAGGAGAGGTTGGAGACTGAGAAGGGGTAGTCTGGGAAGCAGGAGGAAAATCAGAAAGGGGTGGGTCCCCAAAACACAGTGAAGGAGGGGGTCCGCGGGCAGGTCCAATGCTTTACAGAGGGGTGCTGCGGCCTGGAAGCCACCAGCTCTTCCCCCAGTGTGGTCGGGTTGCTCCAGCTTTGTGCAGATGGGGCGGAGAGCAGCCTGGCAGCCCTTGTGCTTAGCAGGAGCTGGATTTGCTGGAACGGCCTTCGTGGGAAGCCATTATGAGCTGAGAAGAGCTGGGGTTCAGGGGTTAATGGAATGAACTCTCGTCTGCAGCCGGGCCCGTCTGGGGGTGTCTGTGCCGGGCCCCATTCCTGGCTGCCGCTCGGGAATGTCCCCACGGCTGGCCCAGAGGTGGTGTCCGGGAGTGGCAAACTGTCCGCGGCAGAGCCCTGCTGCGAGCGAGCCCTCCACGCTGAAATTGCCAGCCTGGCGCAGCCCCGAGCAGCCCGTGGAAGTGGGCCAGCCGCTCCTCCGCGCAGGATTAGAGGGATGTGTAATGGATTAAAGATCAAAAATGTTAATTAAGAAATGGTCTTTTCTAATAAGATGCCTTCAAGGGCACAGGCCCGAAAAGGAGGGGATTTCTCATTTTGGCAATGCGGTTTCCGTTGTAATGAAATTGGTTCACAGACAGCGGGGAGGACCCGACGTAAGCCTTGTTTTAAAGACATCTCCATCCAAATTAATTAGCATTTAGAAATGAAGGGCCGAGCATAACGCTGGCAGGCGGGCAGTATGGGGTGGCCTGGCAGGAAGGCTGGTGGACTTCAGAGAATGTCATGTGTCCCGGTGTCCACTGGAACGTCATCCGGTGTCTGACTCTCTCTGGGGTCAAAGGGTGAGGCCTAGTTGGTTGCTAGGCCTAATGCAATGGGAACTTGCGTGGATTTGGCAGTCTGCGCCACTCTCTGATCATTCCTCTAGTATCTTTTCTCTTCATTTGTGGATGACGATGAAACTTCTTCTGCCTGCCTCCCACGGCTGTTGAGTCAAATACATTCTTGGATCCCAGTGTTCTGAAACTCGAACTGCTCCGTTTGAGTCAATGCTGTTCTTGCTAAGGGATGGTTTGGGATTCATGTACCTGATCCAGCCTCAAGTTTGGGAATTGAGGTATAGGAGCTGTGGCCCACTCCAAGTTCTGCTTTCTCAGTCCTTACCTGGGAAGTCGCCCGGGTTGTTTGAATGTCTCAGAAGGATACTAAAGCCTAATGGTTAAGAAGGGCCCGAGAGCCTGCTTGGTTATAAATTTGAATTTTTGCCTCTTCTTGGGACCTTACTTTCATTGCCTTGCTTCTCTGAGCCTCAGTGTCCTCCCCTGTGGAAGGGGCCGGCAGCTCCTGTGTCGGCCTGCTGTGAGGTGTGAGATCACTGTAACGCCTGGCCTCCAAGAAGCCAGACTCGGTCTGCGGTGGTGGGAACTATGGCTTTCACTGCTGAGATGCAGAGGATTCGGTTCCACACGGGGCATCAGTTGGAGGCTGGCAGTCTCCCCATGGCTCAGGCTCAGGCCTGCAGTGATTCGAGTGTCCTGGGCCCTCCAGGGTGCAACACCTTGTTTTACAAGAAGCTGAAAGAGAGGGAGTTTTTTTAGAGCTTGGGACTTGCTGGGAAGGTCAGTGGACTTGGAAAAAATGTGAGCGAAGGTGTCCGAGGCGGGCGGCCCCCCTCGCTTTGGCTTCAGGGTGGCTGTGCTGAGGGATTCTCTCCCACCGTACAGCTGATTTTCTCAGGGACCCGTGTTGGGAGAATGCAAGAGAGAGGCTTGCACGTTGGAGATTCTGCATCCTTCCATGGCTCGCTCCTACTTTGGATGAACTGCCCAAGGTTTTTTTTTGTTTTGTTTTGTTTTTGTTAATATAGAACAACCTTCATGGTCTTGTTTAATGACACTTGTTTTGAATTGTATTTTCTCTTATCGCAACATCATGACTTCTGCTTTAGTTTCGTTTGCATCTGCTTGCTATTCCTTTTCTCAGCATTTTACTTTTTTCTTCACTAAAAATTATTTTTACAGAAATCGTGGTAAAATACACATCACATGAAATTTGCCCACTTGACCATTTTTTAGGTGTACAGTTGAGTGGCACCACTGTATTTACAGGTTGTGTATCCATCGCCACCACCTCGCTCCAGAATTCCTTTCTTTTTCCTCACTGAAGTGCTTTTCCCACTGAGCACTAACTCCCACTCCTGCGTCCCCAGGCCCTGGCAACCACCATTCTTCCCGACAACTCTGGTACCTTGTGTGAGTGGAGTTGTACAGTATTTGTCCTATGTGTCTGACTTATTTCTCTTAGTATAATGTCCTCAAGATTCATTTATGCCCTAGCCTGTGTCAGAATTTCCTTCCTTTTAAAGGCTGTTTACTGTTCCGTTGTACAGACCTCCCACATTTTGTTTCTCCCTTTATCTGTTGAGGGACACTGGGTTACTTAAGTTTTTTGAGGAACCATCCTGTGGCCCACGGCTGCATGTTTTCCAGGACTTTTGTGTGTTGAGGGTGCTGTCTGCTGAGAAGGAGCCCATAGCCTGGCCTTCTCCTGTGGCCTGGATGGAGGAAACCAGCAGCAGGAGGCTTGCCACGGGCCTGGCTGCCCGGCTCTTTGCATCCGGGCACAAGCCTGTGGGAGGGGTCGTCGGTGGGCTGGCTTCTCTGAGGGGACACCCAGCCTGTGTCCTGTGAGAGTGGACTACCACAGACACAGCCCTGTTCTTGCCTTTGCCCCTCGAGCTGGCAGGCTGTGTCAGCAAGGGGCCATGGGAGGGGGAAGGAGAGCTCTGAGTGGCGAGGTCTGATTGTCAAATGTGGACATGGAAATGCTCTAAACCTCAGGCCAGCAGCTGGGCAAATGGTGGAAAGAGAATACCAGGATGAACTGGCCTGTGGTTTTCTTTTCTTTTCTTTTTGCGGTACTGGGGATTGAACTCAGGGGCATTCTACCTCTGAGCTACATCCCCAGCCCTATTTTTTATTCTTTATTTTGAAACAGGGTCTCACTAAGTTGAGGAGTGCCTCACTAGGTAGCTGAGGCTGGCCGTGAACCCGGATCCTCTGGTCTCAGCCTCCTGAATGCTGGGATTACCAGCGTGCACCACCATGCCCGGCTGGCCTGTGGTTTCCTGTCTGTACTGAGTGGCCCTGCTGGGGAGAAGGATTGGGTGAGCCGACTTTTTATGAAACAAAGACTAGAAGAAAAGCAGGAGCTCAGCAACCAGGATGAATAGTGCCCTGCCACACCCAAGTGGCCTGGAGCCGTAGACCTGACATGGCAGAGACTGTCCCGTCTGTGTTTGTTGACGTGACTGATTTGCAGCAAGTGGACCTGGTGACGGAGGCAGGGAAGGCGCTGCCTCTGGAGGCCGTGCAGGACCTCTCCGGGGCCTAGAATGTCCTGCGTTGTGATTCGTGTGCACACTTACATGAAGACGTGCCACCTGCTGGGACGTGAGAGGAAACACAGGACACAACCTTCTGGCTCAGATGTGTGGAGGTGGTGAGCCTTGTGCCTGTTCATTTCCCCTAAATTATTAGAATGATGAATTCCCCGACCATGTCGTGGGCCAGTTGCCCTGGCCCGGCCAGCCTTCTGGATGAGGCTGAAGATGAGAACCAAAGGGCCCCACACAGGCAGCTCCCAAGGGACATTCCAAGTGACAGCAGTGTGGGGAGAGGGCTGCCAGCCTGGACTCTCTTCAGTTATACCCCAAAGTAAGCTTTGGGCCTTCTTTTTTTTTTTTTTTTTTTTGGCGGTACTGGGGATTGAACTCAGGGGCATTCTACCTCCGAGCTACACCCCCAGCCCTATTTTTTATTCTTTATTTTGAAACCGAGTCTCACTAAGTTGCAGAGTGCCTCACTAGGTAGCTGAGGCTGGCCGCGAACCCGGATCCTCCGGTCTCAGCCTCCCGAATGCTGGGATTACAA
>PVLC010000449.1:134736-203740 GCA_004027655.1 Graphiurus murinus | reverse complement strand
TCACGCCCGGCGCTTTGGGCCTTCTTATGCCAGGGAAATTGTTTTGGGGTAATATGCAGGATTCCCATCTCCTCCTTTTCCTCCTGGCCTGCCCCCCGAGAGCCTCAGTCCTCTTTTCTGATCTCTGGGTTGTCACCCCTGTCTTAGGAAGCAGGTCTTCCCAGACTTTGAGGGGGTCTTGTATTTTTGTGGTGCTGGGGATTGACCGGGGGCCTCACGTGTGCGGGCAGGTGCTCTGCCACTGAGCCACACCCTCGGCCCATCCTCAGGGTCTTTGTGGCCTGTGAAGGGCTGGCCCTGGGCTTCAGGTGGGGATCCCACCTTGGACACTGGGGCTCCCACAGCCAGGGCTGGGGGGAGATGTGGCAGGCTTCCCGGGAGCGGGGTGCTGTGCAGTCCCTGCTGTGACCTGGCTGGGGGTTTTGATCCGCAGGCCTCTCCTGACAGCTGCAAGTGTGAACCCAGTGCGCCTCCAGGTGTTGGACCACAGGCTCTGCTTGCTGGGTCTCACCCCTGAGCTGAGTGGGGTTTAAATACACACGCATTTGTTCATGCATTCCATCATAACCCTTACCTGGACTCTGCTTTTTGGAATTAGCCAGTTAGTGGGGAAGAGAAGGGAGGAAAGAGGAGATTACTGTTTTCCCAGCACCCACGCTGCACCTGGCTGGGCTCCAGGGATTCCCTATGCACAGTGCTGCATTTGATCCTCACAGCGACCCTGGGATGTGGTTGTTATTGCTCTGGTTTTTGCTATTCAAAGTGTGGTCCACACACCAGCATCGTCCTCCACCCAGGAAGCTTGGTAGAGATGCAGAATTGGTCCTGACCCCAGATCTGTGGTGTCAGACTCTACACTTCAATAAGATCCACCAGGCTCCATGTGAACATTAAAGGCCACACAGGTGATGCACAAGGAGCCCAGGTGGGCTTTCCTGGAAAGCAGCCCTGATAGTATAGAGATGGTGATCTGCACAGAGCTGTTCATGGTGAGGTACCCAGGGCTGAGCCTTGGCCTCAGCCTCTTAGGTCACACTGTATCTGGGAGGTAAAGAGCTGTGTGTGTGTGTGTGTGTGTGTGTTATGGCAGGACTTGGGGCAGATATAGCTAATGGGTCTGGAAAGAAGTCAGTGGGGGTGGGGAGACCTCAACACTGTCCTAGGAGGTGCTGTCCTGCTCTGAGTGGGGCTTCTTTCTGGCTTTCCTCTCTTTCGGGGAGTCCTCCGATTCCCCTTCTAGTTCCAGTCCCTCCTGTGCTCCCCCTTGCAGCTCAGATTCTGCCTTTGCGCTCACCCCATTGTCTGGTTTGTATTTCTTGATTCCTTGCTAAATGACAGGGTCGTTGACAGCAGGACTGTGGGTGGATCTTCTTTGTCCCCTCCATCCCTAGCACAGTTGGGGGTTTTCACCCATTTACTTTCTATGAATGTACTGGGGGCCCCTGTGCACCGGGCCACCTTAGGTACCATGGTGTTTCATGGTGAGTAGGAGAGATGTGGTTCCCGGTTCCCTGGAGAGTTCCCTGGAGAGGAAAGCTCCACCGAAAGGTGGCACACGTCCATTCATTAATTCATTCAGCAAACACGAGGCCCTGGTTTTAGTGTTGGTCAATCAGAAGTGTCCGGGCACTCAAGGGGCTTACAGCCCAGGGCAGCATCCATGGCCAGAAATTTCTCTGAAGAGGACAGGGGTTAAAAGAGGCAGGGTGCAGCAGGGATGCCGGCCCCAGTTGGGCCGACAGGGTGAGCTCCTGTGACTTCTGAAGGGGGAGGTAGAGGTACATCAAAAAGGCCTTTTCACTTGGGATGTCAGGCACCCAACCCATTCCAAACTCGATGCTTCCTGAATTTGAGGATCTGAACTCTAAACAAGCACAGTGATTAAAAGCAGAAATGTTTGCCCTTGACCCATGTGTGTGGGTTTGCAGAAGTGCAACTCCATGCTTTAAAATAGCCATTAGCCTGCAAAGCACATTCCTGACCAAGACCTTCCCCAGGTCGCCTGGTGCTGACAACTCCTCCATGGTCTGGTCCCAATACCATTGCCCACCAGAAGGACGAGGAGGATTGGTCTTTGATCGGTCTGCCTACTTTGTAAGCTAACTCTGGGCTGGCTGATGTCATTCTCCAGCCATTTGCTGCTCCTTGGTTTGTACCACCTTCAAGCAATGAATGGTATAAAAAGCTTTCCTTGTATTGCCTTTGAAAGACTTTTATTGTAAAATGAAACATAGATATAGAAACCTACAAAAATCTTGTAGAACTCAGTGAATTTTTATAAGGCAAAGTCCCCTGAAACTACCTCCGAGGTCTAGTTTGCCAGCTACCCCCAAGTTCTATCAGAGTCATGGCCTCCTTCTCTCTTCTCGAAGTGACTGCTGGCTTGACTTCTGTGGGGATCACTTCTTTGCATTTCTTTAAAGTTCTGTTACCCACGAGTGCACCCCTTGCCATTATAATGGAGTATTGAAGTCTTTCTTTTTAAATTATTTTTTCACTTTTTTAAAGGGTGTTGCTAAGTTGCTACAGGTCTTTGCTGGCCTTGATCCTCTTGTCTCAGCCTCCCAAGTGCTAGGATTACAGGTGTGCACCACTATGCCCAGCCTGGAGTTTTTCTTTAAGTAGTATGAAGGAGTAACTTTTTTTTTTTTTTTGTCCTGGGGATTGAACCCAGGGGCATTGCGCTTCTGGGCCACACCCCCAGCCTTTTTTTGTTTTGAAACAGGGTCTCACTAAGTTGCTGAGGGTCTTGCCAAGTTGCTGAGGCTGGCTTTGCACCTGTGATCCTCCTGTCTCAGCCTCCCAAGTAATGAGATTTCAGGCATGCACCACTGCATCTGTCAGGGAGTAACATTTTTTTTTTTTTGCAAGGATGATTATTATAAAAATTCTTTAAAACAAATTCCTGGTCTGGATGCTTCTAGTGCTTTGGCTCCTGAGTAAGCCGTTTTCTACCGTTGGCAGGTGCAGGCAGAGCAGCAAGTACCTACCACTTGGCAGGTGTCCATTCAATGTGACGGGGCGAGGGAGCAGGTTGATGATCAGGGAATGGCCTAAGGACTGGGTGGGAGGAGCCAAGGGCTGGTTCTCAGGGAGGGAGTAGCCTGTGGGGGGGAGTAGTCCTACCTCATCCTTCACTCTTCATCGGGAACATTTCCCCCTTCAGTTCACTGGGGGAAATGACTCTCCCGGCACTTGCTGTGGCAGGTAAACCTGAGTTGGCAGTTGGGGCTGTCCAGGGCGCACGTGACCTGCACCTTCTAGGCCATTCTTAATCAAAATGGATGGTAGTGGGAGTCAGGTTCCTCACCAGTCTGCCCAAGGTGAGATTCAGGAACAGGTGGTCATGTTTTGGCTTGGTTTGACTTCCCAAGAGCCCCAATGAGTAGCGGAGACGGGTTGAGTTTTATGTTACACACAGGTGAGTTCTATGGGAGAGGGCCGGGGGTGGTTGGAAACTGCAGGGTAAACAGCGCTGCAGTTCAGCACTGGCCGCAGTCTTCAGCATGTAGGGGCTCCTGGTGTCCCGCAGGTGCACTCAAGCGGGTAGATGATGAAGCCATCCTCTTGGCAGAGCTGGGGGCTCATCTCCTGGTTTACCTTGCTCTGGGGAACTGATCTCTGCACAGGGAGCTTGACGGTGGTTATATGAACTCATTACAGAAAACTTTCTGCTAGAAGTTCAGAATCTAAGAGTATGAAATGCGAGAGCCAGGTAGGAAGTGGAGTGGCTGGCAAGCAGCATAAACCTGTGGCACTGCAATCGAATACTGGAACGCCACAGGAGGGAGAGGGAAAATTCTGGCCTTGTTTATTAATAAACATTTGTCAAAAGTCCGGTTTTTTGTCTTTGGCACAGAGGAGACAGAGGTGTTGGATTTAGTCCCAACGTTACCCAGTCTAGTAGGAAAGGCATAACTGTCATTGTACATCATGGCAAGTAATTTATAAGCAAAACAAAACACTTAACCACAAGGCAAGTTGTGTACCTGTTGGAGACCAGAATGATAATTCTCGCCTACCTTGCGTCGGAGCCTGGGGCTGTGCCGCAGCTAGGTGGGGCTTCTGTCTTTTAGCAGGACTTTGGCTTTTAAAATGTCGAGGTGCTTTGGGAGAAAACTGAGGTAACTGTGCAGCCGCAATGACAAGTTTCTGAGGCCTGTTCCTGTTGTCCTCTCCCAGCCCTGCTTCCCGCTCCCGCCGCATGAACTGGTCATCAGAGGTGCACGCACAGGTGTTTCCCTTGTTCCCCAGCCTGTCTGTGCTCGCCTGCCCCGGGAGGGTTGACGGTCCCCTTCTGACTCTGGAGGGATGCTGGGGGAGGGGTGCTTTCCCAGGTAAGGCTGGGTGAAGGGTCTCTGGCTGGGTCCAAGCCTAAGGGGAGGGCAGGACCTTTTGAGCCATACCTCTGGGGGAAGATGGCACTCCTCCCCTGGGCCAACCACAGGGCTCAGGAAGTGGCCCGATTCTGCATTTCTGGCGGGGACTGTCCCGAAAAGCTGTCCTTGAAGGCCTTGATTATCATGTTGCCTTAGCTTTAAGATCTATGTCACAGTAGTCCAACATTTCTGAAGTTGCAAAGCATTTTAGTGCCTACACGTATACTTAATGAAATGACACTGCTCTTCAAAACAAAAGCTGCCATTAAGCTGGTGGTATGTCCTTCATTCACAGCCTCCTAGACCCTCGGGCTGTGGCACCTGGTATCGTGGCCAGGGCTGGAGGCCGGCGGCCTCCAGGATGTGGACAGTGAGCCCAGGCCTCCAGGGGCTTTCTTTCCTGGATGCATGATAGGTGTGCGCAGCAGGTGTCTTTCTGACAACCCTGGCCCTGAAGCCTTCCAGCCGCCGTGTGGGCTCTCACCTGATCTAGCTTGCACGGCACATCTGTACCTCCTGCTTCCTTCATAAGCCTTCAGTGGCTGTATCTTCTACCTCAAATTTGGCTTCCAGTCTGGCCCCCAGCCCATTGTTTGTTTGTTTGCTTGCTTTCATCTTTCTTTCTTGAACTCAGGGGCATTCAGTTCTGAGCTTCACCCTCAGCCCTTTTTATTTTTTATTTTGAAATGGGCTCTCACTAAGTTGCCGAGGGTCTCATTAAGTTGCTGAAGCTGGCCTCCAACCTTTGATCCTCCTGTCTCAGCCTCCCAAGTACTGAGATGACGGGTATGTGTCACTGCGGCTCCCTGTCATTATTTCTATCTCAACAAGCCACACGCTCACTTAATTTCATATCGCCATACCACATTCTCCTCCAAGAAAGAGAAGTCCCTGACTCCACTTTTAACCCACAGTGCCTCAGATAGGGCCTGGCCAGGGGCAGGTATTCCAGCAATACCTGGTGGCTGATGCCTCAGGGTGACTGCAGCCCAGAACTGAAATCACTCAGCCAGTTATCACTGTCATCATCCGGGCAATGTAACTCGAGAATTAAGTTATAGGAGAGACCTCGGCTCTACAAATGGCTTATTATTATTATTATTATTTATTTTAACCAACTACAGTTTACAAAGGGTTGGTACAGAGAACGGAGCGCAAAAGAGCACATCCTCTAAATGGGGGTTAATTAGGAATCTTCCCGATAGCTAGTGCTTCATCAGCAACAGAACAGCATGTAAATAAATCTAATTTCCCTCCAACTCTACTAGTCACAAGTTTAATTACAGCAACCACGATGTGTGCATGTGTGTGTTTTTTTCATTAGTGAAAGAGGGTCATTATTAGCCACGTCTGGTAAGCATGATTATGGAGAGCTTGGTTCCACCCTCCCTAGGTGTCCTCAGAGAGCAGAGCGGAACTTTCCGCCTGAACTGAAGAGTTTCCAATTAGGGTGGCTTGGAGGAAGCAGGAAAAGATTAGAAAGAGGAAAAAGGCGGCTTTCTGGGAGGCTTGGTTAATTACTGTGCAGAGGAAGAGTTCCTTCTGGGGGCTAGACCCTCTTTTTCCAGCGTTGTTATTTGCCCGTCCAGAAATCTCGGGGCTACAAGACCTTCCTGGCATCCTCTCTTGCATTCCGGCCCCAGAGAGCTGAAAATGAGACTTGGCTTGGGGGCCAGGGTCTGGCGTTTCCAGCCACCTCTTTTAGATGGCTTTTCACACTTCCTCCTCCCTCTGCAGAGGGGAGGTAGGGCAGAGCGTCCCCATGAAGATGAAGGACTGGAGCAGTGAGCATATTGTTCTAGAAATAAATAGCTGAAAAGCTGGAGTCAGAAGTTAGTTGACACAAAGGGAGTGAACTCTATAGGCCAAATTACAATCGTCTGCAGGAAGTGCCCTGCCCGGGGAGGGCCTTTGAGGGAGGATTTAAGTCCATTCCGCCTGGTACTCCAAGCACAATGTTGGCCAAAAAACAAAACAAAAAAAAGTTTTTTCTTTCCTTCTGACCCTTTCCCCCAGACCCCCAGAATGGGTATGTTTCCTTATTAAACGATGTAAGAAGCTGTGCTTTGTGGTACTAATAAATCTCTAGTGATCCAGAAACCAAGGCGGCTGTGCAGATGTGTCCCAGCTGCTCAGAGGCTGCCTGTCCTTGTCCAGCAGCTGTGATGGGAACTGGCTGCCCCCAGCTCAGGCACTGGGTAACGGGCAGATTGGGCAGCATTCTGAGCGGGAGAGAACCTGGAGCTCAGCTCATCCAAACTGCTCCTGGTGCTTAGGGTTCCCGGCGCCTGTTCTTCCAGGCTCTGCTTGGATGCCTCCTGGGGTGGGAGGCTCATCTCCTTCCAAGGTACGCAGGGCCCTATGGCAGCCTGGATGGTCCTGTTTGCTGAGCACGCATTGAGTGCCAATAGGTACTTGATTAAGCAGACATTATTGAGAACTTCCTTTGGGGCCAGGCACTGCAGCCAGGCATTGGGACCTAATGAGTGACCCAAGATGGAGATTTCCTGTGCTCCTTAGGGTTTGTGTGTCAGGAGACAATAAATAATAAATGTAATGAGGTAATCAGTGCTATAGGAATGAAAAGCAGCTAGGGTATGGGAGTGTATTGCCCTGCTTGGGTAAAAGGTGGAGTCATTAAACCCAAACTTCTTGCCCTGTCTTTATGAACCTTCTCAGGTCTGACTCCCATCTGAGCGTGCTGACTTTGCAGTTCCTGGAGGCCCCAGGCATGCTCTGACCGCAGGGTCTTTGCCTTAGCTCTGCCCTCCTCCTGGAATACTCTTCCTCCATCTTTTCCCACCTGGCTTCCTCATGCCATGGAAGTGTTTGCTCGAATGTCCCCTCCCCAGGGAGGCCTGTTTTGATGGCTAGAGTTAAGCTGCCTCCTGGCCCCATCATCACCTGTTTCAGGCTTCCGCCCTGCCTGTATCCCCACTGGAGTGTGCCTGCTTGTCGTATTCCTTGCTACCTAGTGGATTTTGTTGGTGCTGTTGACTGCCATATCCCCAGCCCAGGATGCTGCCTGGTACACAGTCGCTCTACGGCCATGAGTTGTTGAGTGGGTGGGAACATGGGAGGCACATGCCGGCTCTCCTGTGTTCCCTTGTATGATGTCCACCGCAGCCTCCCAGTACAGAGAAGAAGAAACCAAGGTTCAGAGAGGTTAAGTAACCTAGGGGCACAGGAATTCATGTCCAGCGTGTCTAAGGCCAAGCCCACGCTCTGTCCTCATGATGAGTCAGCACAAGTTCTGGGACCTGGTTATGTGCACCGTGTCCTCCTAGGACAAGCCTACTCTCTCCATGCCACTCTCCTCCCTCTTTGAAGGATAAGATGCTGGGGAAATTATCCCAGGCCACCACAGTTCTCTGCTGGTGTTGCCAGGGTCAGAGTGGGAACCGGCTCTGGTCCCCCCAGATCCCTGGCTCTGTCCAATGGTTGGTGCCAGGGCTCGGAAGGCCCTGGGCAAGCTGTGCAGGTAGGGCATGGCGTTTGCAACGGGTGGCTCCCTCATGAAGGGGTGCTGAAGGCCTGCTGGATCTGAGCTACAAGGGGCAGGGTGGGGGAGCCCCCAGCTGTGCGGATGTGAGCTGGGGTCCATGGAAGCTGGGCATATACCAGGCCACCTGCTTCAAATGCCCCCCTGCCCTTTTGGGTCACTGTGGTGGCGACTCAAGATTCGTGAATTCCTGGGTTAATGAATCATGGAGGGGGTTATGATGTTACCACACAGTCCAGCTTTCTTCTCTGGGGGCTCAATTTAGAAATTAATGCCTCCATACCAGCCAGGAAAGCCTGGGTGGGGGAGACTAAGGGTCCTGAGATGAGCTACTGCTTTTTATCTTCTCTCTCCTTGCTGTGGGTCCTTGGCCAAGACCCTTGCCCTCTCTGGGCTGCAGGTCCTCGTCACTGTCTTCTTGGGTGGCACTTTTATTCTTCCTTCCAGGGATAAGATTCCATGCTTCAGGAGTTAAAAGGTTGTGGCTCCAATGCCCCTCTGGGAAAGATGGCCCGAAACCCCACTGCCTGGCACAGTTGGCCTGTTGCCACTGATGGTGTCATTGTTTTATAAGTAGAGACTGCATGGGTAGTGGTGTTACTTTCTTTCCTGAGACTAAGAATATTAGCAAGATTTTGAGTACAGTTTATTCTCTGAGGAATCACATCATTTTTTTGGTTGTAGTCATGGTGGGTTTGAACCTAGGTCTGACCTTTTAGCCTGTGCCCAAGCTCCCAACTTTGTACAGAGCAAGGTGCATCTCCCTGACGGGGCACTCTGATGTTTGAGATGCTTACCACTGTGATCTGACCAAGTTATATTAAAGTTTGGAGGCTGGCAAGCCATCGTTTACTTGCATAATCGCTTCTAATCTCTCTGCAGTTGATTTCCACATGTGCCTGGAGTAGGCACTTGCATCAATTCCTGGCTCATCTTGGCAGCTCTTTCCTTCATGTTTTTCTTTTGTTTGTTTTTGTTTTTTATTTTATTTTATTCAATTCTTGGGATTAAGCCTGGAGTCTCACACATGCCAGGCAATTGCTCTGCCACTGTGCTACATCCCCAGCACTTTATTTTTTATTTTTATTTTATTTTGAGATAAGATCTCACTAGGTTGCCCAGGCTGGCTTCAAACCTGTGATTCTATTGTCTCGGGCTCCCAGGTAGCTGGGAGTACACGCACCATCCCAGTTGCCACTTTCTTTTTTCCCCTCAGTACTAAGGATTAAACCCAGGGGCATTCTACCTTCAAGCTACGCCCCCAGCCCTATTATTATTATTTTTTAATTCTTTACTTTGAAATAGGGTCTCACTAAGTTGTGAAGGGCTTCACTAAGTAGCTGAGGCTGACCACGAACCTACGATCCTCCTGTCTTGGCCTTCCAAATACTGGCTTTACAAGCATGCACCACCATGCCTGGCCCAGCTGCCACTTTCTGATTCAGGATCTGATTGTGTGTGTGTGTGTGTGTGTGTGTGTGTGTGTGTGTGTGTGTGTAGTACTAGAGATTGAACACAGAGGCACTCTACCGCTGAGCTACACTCCCAGCCCTTTGTCTTTTGAAATAAGGTCTCCCTAAGTTATTGTGCACTGGCTTTGAACCTGTGATCCTCTTATCTTAGCCTTCCAAGTACTGAGATTTCAGGTGTGTGTCACCATGCCTGGCCTGATTCAGGATCTGATGGCATGTCTCCTGCCTTCCCCAGGTGCCCTGTTGCTGGCTGACCATAGACACACAGGTGCACGCTCAGTTCTTACAGTGTACTGACGCCCTGTCACCTCGAGCTCCTCTGTGCTCTGCTTCCTTCTCACCCCCAGCTTGGCCTCCGCTGCTTCCTCAGGGATGCTGCCTCACCACCCCGGCTAAAGCCACCCATCACAGAGCCTCTTTTATTTTCTCCAAAGTACTGCTCACTCCCGAACATGATGGCTTTTTTTGTTCATGTATTTATTTTCCTTCCTCAGTGGAAGGTCAACTCCCTACGAGGATCTGTCTGCCTTCTTCCCTGCTGTCTTAGGATAGTCCCTGGCCTGTCATGGAGATTCAGTAAATGTTTTTGTGAGCAGGTAGAAGTGTCCTGGCCCCAGGGTCCAACCCCCTGTGGTTGGGATTCAGCTCTGGTACCTCCCAGAAGAGTCTGCTTTCTAGAAATACCCAGCCCACTTTCCCCACCTCAGCTCCCCCAGGGACAGAAGAATGCAGGGGATTCTGGAAACCCTCCTCACTTGGCCCCTGGAGGGTGGGGATGACTTGAGTCTCCATGTTTAGCTGTTTAGCTGTTAGTGACAAAACCCAGGAAGCATCCTGATTCCATGCCTAGCAAGGGGAGACACATTTTGCTGAAGAGGAGAGGAAGCCACCAACGAGAATTTCCGGAGTGGAAATGTCCTAAACTTTCCCTGGGATTGTTGGGTATGAGGAAGAGGCCTCATCATGACTTACCCAAACAGGAGCATGATGGGGTAGGGTAGTGTGCATACATGTCTGTGCGTGTGCACGTGTGTGAGCGGCACCCAAAGGTGGGGCCAGGGTACTTGGTATGGTTGACGGCTAACCACATCCTTCTGTTTAAGGTCAGCTGCCTAAACTCTGCCGCATGGCCCTTTGTCCTCTGCATGTATGGAATGGGGAATGGTGGCTGGAAAGGAGGGCAGACAGGACGGCCAAACTCTGGCCTTTAACAGGCCCTTCCTCCAGGGGATGCTGAGGCAGGTAGGTGGTCCTCTGTGGTGCACCTCCAGAGACACAGGAGAATCCTGGGGTGAACACATATGCAGAGCAAGGACACCTGCCCAGAGATAGAAAAATTTGCACCCCTCCTCGATTCATTACTGGGGCCTGTTCATATTTAACTAGGAGTTGCAGGCACGTGTGATTTCCCTCTAGATGAAGCTTTAAAGGCAGGCTCTAAAAACCATCCCTGGAAGAGATGACCATAGCACAGGGTCGAGTGGAACAAAGTGCTAGAGAGGTTATGAATCAGCGTGTGGCTCAGGGTCCCATTCTTACACAGTGATTGCCGTGCGTGTCCATAAATGCAGGAGGGGACACACGAGATCCTGTTCATCAAAGTGGTCACAGCCCAAACCTCCGGGAGGTGAGTTTTCAGGTGATTTGTACTATTTTCTTTATACTTTTCTGTATGGCTTGTATCTTTGACATCAGTAGCAGTTATCTTTGTAATCAGAAATAACAGTAAAGCTTTATTTTTGTGGGGAAAAAAGGATACTCCGAAACAGTTCTAGGGAGAAAGCCCGGTGAGACATGGGCTGGCCTGATGGACGCCTGCATCCAGGCCAAGGTCAGGACATGTGGATGCTCATTGGGGCTGGGGCAGAGCCACCAGTCTGGCATCTCTGGACTGGCTAGTCTTTGCTTCATCTTCCCTGGAGGTCCCTGTGCCTGGCTTAGCTGAGGGACCGCGCTCCCGGAGCCCTGTCCTGGGTGGGTTTTGGTGCTTGCTCCTCCGGGGTGGCACCTTGGCTAGAGAAGGAGGTGACCCTCCTCCACATGGATATGGGCTGACAGCACCCAGACTCTGCGGAGAGCTGCAGGCCATGGCCATGCGGTCTTTGCTGTGGCTTGTACTTACAGTTTACTCCTTTTTGCACAAGAATTGACCCCAGAGGGGCTCAGAACCTGGTATCCTGGGAAGTACCCCCATGTTTGGAAGGAGCACCGGTCTTTTGGAGGTCAGAACCTCTGTCCTGCCATCTTCAAGCTCTGGATCTCAGTCTCCCCCTCTGTAAGAGTGCGCATCCAGGTGTCTCCCTTCTTCCTGTTCCTGCAAAGATCAGGGACTCATTGGACAGACTTGCAGAAATGATTTTGAACTCTGACCCTGGCTGCATCTTGCCTGTAGCAGGTGATCACATGAAGTCACCCAGTACGATTTCTTAGCAACAGCTGCTTTTGGCTGGCCAGACATTAGATGTTCCCCTCTGGAGAGGGTTGGAGTGATTTTTTCCATTTGGTGTGCACTCATGGAAGGGGGCCAGGATGCATTTTAGGTGATACCTGGCTCCTCCTTAAATTAGCCTGTTTCCATTCTCATCTCTCCAAAGGTGCTTTCCAGGCTCAGCTGGGACTCACGATCTCAGCCTGCCCACAGGAGGGGCAGGAAATTGGTGAGAAGTCAGAGTTGGAGCGTTGGTTTTTTTTTTTTTTTCCCAAGACACAAAGATAGAAAGTCTGCATTTACTTAAAAAATGACTAACTTGGTGCTGTTCAGCAAGGGGTCTTTCTTGTCTGCGAGGGTCGTTTTTTGTTGTTGTTGTTTGTTTGTTTTGTATGGAGGATTGAACCCAGGGGCATTTTATCTCCAAGCTAGATCCCTAGCCCTTTTAATGTTTTATTTTGAAGCACAATCTCACTAAGTTGCTGAGGCTGGATGACTTGAACCTGGGATTTACCTATCTCAGCTCCCAAGTACTGGAATCACAGGCATGTGCCATCACACCGAACTTGGAAGGGTCTGCTTTAAGGAACGACCTGGATACCTTTAATTAATTGCTGTCTACATTCATTCATTCACTCACTTAACAAATCGTTCTTTGCACCTTTTCCTTCCAGATGCTGTCCTAGGTGCTTGGGATTCACAGTGATAGAAATTCCTGTTTTGGAACAGGAACTTTGATACCATTTAATTTTTCAAGCCAGAAACTCCCTTCCCTTCTCTGCTCCTTCCTGCCCATTCCATCACACTGATCCAAGGGGGAGGAGCTGGTAGGGTCGGTGGATGTGAGGACCAGCCCTGGCTCTGCCACTAACTTGCCATGGGGACTGGGGATAGTATCTTGGGTCTTAGATCCTGAAAAAGCTGTGAGTTTGGTTGGGTTGATTCCTTTCTCCTGAGCCTTCGCCATCTGAAATTCTATGCTTCTCCTGTGATTCTCCAATTTACTCACCATTTTTTTTTTAAGCATTTTTTTTTTTTTTTGTATGTGTGGTATTAGGGATTGAACCTAGAGGCATTCTACCTCCAAGCTACACCCCCCCAGCCTGATTTTATTTATTTATTTGGAAACAGGGTCTCACTAGGTTTCTGAGAGCCTATGTTGCTGAGGTTGGCTTTGAATCTGCAATCCTCCTGTCTCAGCCTCCCAAGTACTGGGATTACAAGCGTGTGCCACCACGCCTGGCTCTTTTAAGCATTTTTATCATTTAAAAGTTTCAGTGTCTTAGGAGGTGTTTATTTAAATGAATAATTCAGATATACAAAAGGGATGTATATCTGACCAAACAGGATGGGCCCTTCAGCTTAAGGAATATAACATCTTCCTCTACCCAGCTGCTCTCTTCTTCCTCCCCTCCAGGGCTCGGCATTCATCATCTGTGTATGTCTTTCCTCTTGAAATATATACAAAGTATAAATAAATAGTGTTGGTATATGTGTTTTAAAACATTGCAAAAGTTATAACTTACTATAGGTAAGGAAGTTTATAAATATATGGTTAGACATGCATGGTTTATCTTTTCTAACTTCTTTTTTTTTCCTGTCTCAACGTTATGTTTGGAAGATTAATTTATGTTGATACGTGTAGCTCTATTTCATTAATTTTAATTGCAATGTGGAGTTTACTCTATAAACGTACCACGGTTTATCTGTCAATCTCCTGTTCATGGAAATGTGGAAGCTTTATAATTTTTTTTCTTGGCTATTGCAAATAATTCTGCAGTGGGTATTCTCACAGTGACCTCTCTGGAGCATGTTTTCTATCATGTAAGCTGGGCGTAGAATGACTGGGTCAAAGGATGTGGTCCAAACACCCTTCCCCTTTCCTCACTGTCATCTTCATTTTAAGTAACTTTTTTTCCAGTGATCCAGACAATGTCCCTAGGTTGTGTCTCTGCCCCCATATGAGCCTCACAGAGGGGAAAGGGGAGGGCTAGTTTCATCAAGGATCAGGATGCTGTGGTCGGGGAGGGCACCTGCCAGCCCAGGGCCAGGGTAGAGGGACCTCCAGCTGTTAGGAGGAAGGAGGTCTTTTGCCTCTTGCCCTGAGCTTTTTTAGAAAGCACCCGTCTCTTTGGAAACAGTGAGCGAACAGATTGAAGAAGCCTAAGTTTGTGCTTCACTCTGATTTATAGGGACAATTCAGGGTAGTGACTTTTAGCTTTTCTTTCTTCGAGATGGGGAAACTGAAGCTCAGTGGGTGCAAGCACATCCCTTGAGGTGTCTGTGGACCCACCGAGCCAAGAAACATTCTCTGCTTTTAATCCTTGCTTCCTCCTGCCCCCCACGCCTGCGTGCCTCTCTAATAGCACACAGAATTAGTCCTGATGTTTTCTAGGTGGGAGAACAAACCTGGGCTAACCCCTCACCATGCCCATCTGATACCCTCACTGTAGCCTTGAAATAAGATGCTGTTACAAATAGGGAAATGGAGACTCAACGTGCAGAAGTGACTGGGGCCCATGGTCATGCCAAGAGTTAGGGACAAAGCTCTTATAACAATTCAGACATGTTCTTAGCCGTCCCTCCACCTGTCCTCATTTTGGGGTATTTTTCTACCCTGGATGGAGCTGCCATTGCTGCCTAGACCTTCTGTGGGCTGAGGATCTGGTCCACCTGGTCCCTGTCCCCTCAGCCCTATTCCTGTGGGCTTCCCATAGAGCGTCCTCTCCTGCCTTTGATGCAAATTCTTGCACTTTCCCGATAATATTCTGGGTTCTTCTTAACGCGAGGGGGTCAGCCGCGAGGCATCTTGGCAATTTATAATTCTTGAAAATTCTGTTTGGTGACACGAGTTAGCATTTAATAGACACCCTGCCACCTCCTCTCTCCCTATTGTGACAAGCTCCTGGCAGAATCCTTTTGAGACTCAGGGTAATTGCACCACGCTGCGAGAGGGAAGACCACGTCGCGCTCGAGTGCGTCTCTAAAACGTCTCCACAATAGACAGCCAGGTACGATTTCGCTGGGCTTCAAGGTAATGATTTAAACTTAATTTGACCCTTGATGAAGGAGCCGTGTTTCCGGTCGGACGCAGTCTTTCGGTTTGGGCTTGCCTGCCATGCCTTCAATGGCAACACAAATAATTCCTTCATAACAAGTGCCTGTCAGAGGATGTCTGCTGCTGACAGCTAATATAGAATTATTGCCCCTGAATGCATTTCTGTAATTACTTCCCAGAGATCTGTCTTTGTGTTAGAAGACATTTCACACTTTAGTAACATAAGTGTTTTGGGAGAGCACGAGCAATAATTATGAACAGTCTTTCCGTGAAAATAAACCTAAAAAAATTATAAAAGCTAATGCTAAAATTGGTTAGAGTCAGGGAGGAATTTCATTTGGATTTGATTCATGTATATTTATTCTGAGTATAATAACCTTTCCTATATGGAAACTTTTTTTTTTTTTTAAACAAAAGCAATAATGATACAAAGAGCTCACTTTCTAATATTTGAACCATGCTGAAACTGAAAACTGATTAAAAGTGACAAGTTGCTTGAGACTGAATAAAGGACCGTCATTGCAGAGCCCTGATAGGAGACGTTCACGGTAATGGAAAATGAAATGATTCACAGTGTGATCAATAAAAAATTAGCAGCATTTAATAAAAGGTTTCTGCTTCATGTTGACTAGAGAACATCGGGAGCAGTTTGAAATCTGAGTTAAGTGATGGTTTGAGGATGAGCCTGGGGGTGTGTGCGTGTGCATATAGATCATGCGATATCGGCCAGCGCAGGGAGGCAGCCGGGCCCCTGGGGTGGGTCTGGAGGCTTCCTAAGCGTTGCCCACTTGACCTTTGACCTGTGGTTAATCCTCCCCAAGTTTCTTCTCCTCTTTGTGTGGGAATGTGCATCCCTGCAGCCTAGGCCAGCAAGCAGGCCTTGCTCTCTGTGCTGGAGCACTATTCCATCCGAATCCAGCCTCCCTGGAGGGGTGCCTGGCTGAACCCTCAGACCTCTGTGGCCCTGGGCGTTAGGAGGCTGGGGCAGTCAGCTTTGCTCCCTCAGCTGCCTTAGGGATCTGGGTTTCAGGAGTCCCAGATTGTCTTGTAGTTCACTTGTGGGACTTCAGACACCCTCTTGGGGGCTGGAGGAAATCATCACAAAGCCAGTGGGCCTTAGCAAGCGGATGAGAGTAAGCGGTGGGGAGGCCCCTGTGGTCCCTGGGAGCCGGCTGCTGGCAAGGGTCCTTGGAGGTGGGCTGTGCAACTCCCCACCTCCCCGGCAGGGGCGCTCAGATTGGGGTTCCATGGGAACTGGCTTTTTAGAAGCCAAGTGTGCTGCCATTTGGCTTTTCCCTCAGTAGCAACAACGTGGTGGGAGGCACTCCATCAGACCTGCTCCCTTCTCTCCAGGCGACACTTCTACATTCCCCGGATGCAGCCGCGCACCAGACTGTCTCCACACCCAGCAACTGGCTAATTTTTAAAGGCTTTACACAGTCTCTGGGTTGTGGCCGGAGGGTGAGGTGACTCCTTGCCTCCCAGGGCCACCCATGGGCTGGACAGGAGGTCCTGGGGCAGGGTCATTGCTGAGGGAGGCAGCTGGCCTCTGGGTTACATAGAGGCCTGGGGGCCTGGGGTCTCCCTGGCATACTGGGGCAGCGGGCAGGACCCCAGCATGTTCTCGGCTTTGTTCCCCTTGTCTTGTTCCTCCCCAGGGAAACACACCTGTGGCAAGTTCTTTAAATGGCAGAGTGGGAAGGGCCCTTCCAGACTACTTGGTTTGCTTACTCACTCCACAAATCTGTTTTTTTTTTTTTTTTCCTGTGATACTGGGGATTGAACTCAGGGATGTTCTCTCTCTGAACTACACCCCTGCCCCCATTTTTATTTTGAAGCAGGGTCTTTCTAAGTTACTGCTTGCTGGCCTCGAGTCTGTGATCCTCCAGTCTCAGCCTCCCAAGTGCTGGGATTACAGGTATGTGCCCTGGAGCCCAGTTCACTCCACAAGTCTTTACTGAGCACCTGCCCTGTCCCAGGCCCTGTGCTGGGTGCGGAGGGGCGAGAGGAAGCAGGACCAACACAACTGTGACCATCAGTGGGGAAAGAGATGTGTCTAGCCAGTACCCAGAGCTCTCACGGGGTCTCAACCCCAAAGATGGTTCGAGGACTCAGAGAGGGCCAACGGAGTCCCAGAGAGGGCAGACACATCTTGCTCAGGGTCCGCAGCCATGTGTGGCCCAGGGGCTCTGTCTCTGTCTGCACCATCTACGCTTGCTTTGACCCTGAGCCAAGCTCCCTTATTTGGCCACTGTCTGGCTTTAGGGGTACAGATCCCTCTGTTTCCCTCTTTCTTTTCCCCCTGGGCTCTTTTTTTCTGCAGCCACAATAAGGGGATGGTTTTCTCCCCAGCATCCTTGTCTTGAGCTCTGTACCAGGACGAGGAGCAATTAGGAGCGTCAGACCCTGGCACTGGCCACAGATTAGCTGGATTTATTGAGCTCCCCACGCAGCCCCTACCTTCCTCCCCGCCTGCCTACTTCAGGCCCTACTCCTCCTTCTCCCCCTTCCCAGAGACAGCACATGACAGCACGGAGAGGGCAGAATGGCCACCGCCTCAGGAGGTCACAAGGAAGTAACAGCGTACAATTTTCATGGTTCCAGGGTGGCTTTGTCCAGCTGTTCTTCATTACTGCACACGGCGAGATCAGTTTTATTAAGATTGTAAGGCTTGGAGGCGCGTCACTGTTAACTACTTGCTGGAGGAACACTTTTTCTCTTTTGGTGAGGGCGATTGCATTCTCTTTCTCCTTCCCGTCTCGCCCCTCCGCCCCCCCTGCATCCACCCCTTGCTTTCCACTCCTCCCTTCCCCTTCACAGCTGGGTGTGGGTGCAGGTGCCCTGGGGGGTGGGGAGCTGCTGGCTCCCTTTGCCTTTGTGGGCTTGGCACTTGAACAACCCAGGGTCTGGGAGAGCCATACATTCCTTTATTTTTGGCACACCTATCCGGAGCGGCATGTCAGTTTCACCAGGGTAGGGTGCCGTGGTTTGTTCTTTGATGCATCTGCGGCACCCGGTGGGTGCCTCACACGGGGAGCTCATGTAACGTGAACAGCGGCAAGATCATCCTCCGGTTCTAGGTGAGGAGACCAAGGCTCAGCAGTGTAAGTCACCGAGGTCATGCTTCTGAATCTTCAAAGGAGGAACACTGCCACCATGCGCAGCGAGCTTCCTGGTAGACGTGGATGGCCAGGTGACCCTGTGCTTGAGGGGCCCGGGGGCTCCTGCTGGCAAGTCTCCTGGCAGAGACCCTCCGTGAAGCCCCCTGGCTGCATCCCAGCCCTCTAAGAGGGTGTATTGTTTGGCTTACACTGTGTTTCTTAAAACTTGAAGTTAACATTTAAAATTCCAGAGATTTCCTTTTTTAAGAGAAACTAGCCAAGGTGGTCTTGCTGGATACAGCGTTTCCATAGCAGGACTCTCTAAAGCAGTTGAGCAGGGGCCACACTCCTGGCAGGGCTGCTGCAGCCCTGCCCCCAGGCCTTTTCCACTTATTTGTCTAATTTATATAATGGTGTGGGGGTGTGCTGAGCTTCAGCCCACTCATATCTAAGCGGCAGAGGGTTGTCTTACCCATCTGAGCCTGTTGCGCCCTCTGTGAAACAGGTCTGATGGGCCCTGGGTCACCAGAGAAAGGATAGGAATGAATCTGAAGTCCTGGTCTGAGGGAAGCCATTGTCATCATGCTGCAGATGAACTTTGGCCTCAGATTTTAGGATTCCTGACAACTGAAGAGATGTTCTCTGGATGGTTCTAGTCATTTCCATGGTCAGCTTTGGGCCTGTGGAGAGGATTGTCCTGTTCCCAGTCCCTCACCACAGCCAGGATGGAGTGAGTGGCCTAGCTTCTGGTGCAGTGTCTCTGATCCTGCTGGAAATTCCATCTACAGAGCCATCTGCACTGATGGGGGTGAGAGGCACCCCGCAGACAGCTCTCCAAAGTTGCTTCCTTACTTAAGAAGCTAAACATGGACAGCAAATTATGTGTTAAAATATTTGCCTACAGCTCTGCTGCCAAGGGGACCCTTTAGGCTGTGCATCAAGTGTCACCCTACTGCTTGTACTGCAAATACTTTAAACCTAAATAATGCAAATACTTTAATACTGCAAATACTTTAAACCTAAATAAATAATGGCTGCCTCTCAGAGCTCGGGGCCAGCAATGCATGCACAGCAAGGTACCTAACTGGGGTTGGCGGCTCCTTGCCCACCTGGCCCTGCCCCTCCTGTCCATGTAGCTTCTCTAGCATAGGAGAGGAAGAGTGTTCATGCAGGAGAAAGTTCCTCTACAAACAGGGTCCAAGCAAACTTGGAGTTGTGGCTAAGCCAGGCTCTACTCAGTGCTTAGGTTCTGACCATGCTTCTTGCCCCTGGGAATATGTTTGTAAGAAGCATCCAGGCTGTTAGGATGGAGTACATTTTCTATTTAAAAAGTTGTTGCTCGCTGGTCATGGTGGTAGACACCTGTAATCCCAGTACTTGGGAGGCTGAGACAGGAGGATCACAGGTTCAAGAACAGCCTCAGCATGTAGTGAGACGCTCACCAACCTAGGGAGACCCTGTTTCCACATAAGAAATAAAATCAGGCTGGGGGTATAACTTGAAGGTAGACTGCCTCTGGGCTCAATCCTTAGTCACACACACACACACACACACACACACACACACACACACACACACACACACATTGTTGCTTCAGGATGAACACTGAAATGGTAGCCCTCCGGGGCTGTTTTTCTCACAGCTACAGATAGGGGGCGAGCACAGAGGTAGGCTTGAGAACTGCAGAGAAACTATATTCCTGCCAAATATCCAGGCCTGGGCACAGGGCCCAGCACATGCAGACCCAGGTCAGAGATCATGCTCCTTCAGGGAGGGTGGCTTGTAACTTACTTGACATCACAGGCCTGGAAGGAAGAGCGCCTGGACTTGAACCTAGAACTTTCTTCTCCTGGCTAAGTAGATTTTATTGAGGGAGTGGTATGTACCTTTTGTCCCTTTCAGAGGGGATATACCCTGACATTTCTCATCTTTCTTCATCTTTAGGAGCATGAAAAGCCTCCCTGGAAGTATGGTTTCTCTAATATTCTCTTGTGTGTCATGATGCCTCGTGTGCTGGGTTGAATAAGAACAGTAGCTAGGCGTGGTCATGTACACCTGAAATCCCAGTACTTGGGAGGCTGAGACAGGAGGATTGTAGGTCCAAGGACAGCTTCAGCAACCCAGTAAGGTCCTTCAGCAAGTTAGTAAGACCCTCTTTTAAAGTAGAAAATAAAATAGGGTTGGGGGATTAGCTGGGAGGTAAATACCTCTGGGTTCAATCTCCAGTACCAAAACGAAAAACAAAAACCATAAAAACCCCAGCAGCAATAATGTGGTGGTCATGAGCTACCATTTTCTTAAGTTTTATTATAAGCCAGGTTCCAAGCTTTGTATTTATTACCTCATTAAAGCAATCTAACTTGATTAAATGAGTCTCAGAGAGGGGGAGTAACTCGTCTGAGGTCCCCAGTTGCTAAATGGTGGAGTGTGGATTTGAACCCAGACCAGCTGGCTCCAGAGCCGGTGATTCTTCTCTCTGACAGCCCCCACAGTCCCTGGACTGGGAATCCAGCTGTGCTACTGTGTGGCTTGTTACTAAATGACCACCTCTATTCCAACAACTGGGTCCCCTTAGCCCTACTGGACTCTACGCCAGTGCCCTGACGCTTCCTGTCCTGGCCTCCCTGGTCAGCCCCTGCGTGCCGAGAATTCGGTGCCTGTGGTTCTGTTTTCTGCAGAGGTGGATGGCCTGGCCCCCCACCCAGGTCTGATTGGAGAAGAAGTGAGAGATGGAGAAGCCTTCCCAGCCCTTTGGCCCTACCGGGCTGACCACTGCCTCCCTGCTCTCACCCACACTGCTTCTAGCTCTCTCCTCTCCCCTGCACCCTTCCTCTTCCTGCCTCCAGCCACCTCTTGGCTCCCGAACCCCACAAGGCTCCTGTACTTGTTCACTTGTGATGCTTAGCTGTGCACTCATACTGTGGATGGCGTCCACTCAGGCAAGCCTCCCTTCTTCTTGGCATGGTAGGAGAGAATGGTGCCTGTTGCCATCAGCTCCTGGATGACATGGCAGGAATCAGAGGCTCAGGCAGGAGCACGATTTGCTCCAGGTTCTCCGTTGCGGGGGCTGGGTGGTACTAGAGCTACCACTGGAAATTGCCAGACCCATCCTGGTGCCATGACACACTCCCTTACTTCTTATTCATTTGCCTGCCTCATATTTAGGAAGTATCTTTTCTGTGCCAGGCTTTGTGTGGGCTTTGAGGTCACCAAGATGAAGAGGACCAGGAAGACCTCATAAGTTGTAGCAAAAATACATGTGCAGTGCCTGGTACACAGTAGACAGTCAAAAAACCTTTGTGGACTGAAAAGAAGGAAGAGGGGGTGAATGTGTGTGTGTTTGTCGGCCCTGATGTGTCTCATGCCTCTCAAGGCTTCTCATATCCCAGGAATATGGAAGCTGTTGATGGACTCTTCCCCTCCCCTCCTGCCCCCATGATCCTTTCGAGGTTCCCAGAGTGCCTGCTAGCTGATTCTTGCAGTACCTTCCAGGAAGAGAAGCAGCCCCTCCCCTGGGGGAGATGCTTTCTGATCTGCCTGCTGGCCAGGGTAGGCCCAAGCGGCGCTCATTGGTGTTTCTGGCTGAGCCTCTCCCAGCTGGCCCTCAGGAGTGGGAGACCCTGACAACCCCGACTCATGACTGGGAGGTAGGAAGTGTCCTGTTCCCAGACCTGGCAGCCTGGCTCCCTGTGCCCTTTCTCCTTTTCTCATCTTCTTGGCACTGGACTCAGTCAGCTGTCCCCTGCCCAGTCCTTTCCTGGCATTCCCTTTGTTAAGGGAAATCAGAAAACCTAGGTTCAAATCCAGCTCTGCCTTTCCTATTGTGGGTCTTGAATTGTTTCCCCATCTGAAAAGTGGTGTGCGTTGTACTTACCGTGTGGGGCTTCTGTAACAGGGTGGTGGGGTGACGGGGCACTCATGCAGTGGTCAGCACCACCCTTGGCTGTAGGCGAAGGCTGGAGCCTCTCCCTCCCTGTCGAGGCCTGTTGCCCCTTTCCTCAAGAGGGCGTGGGCTTGCGTCTCTGGTGGCACAGCCCTTTGTGCGGAGGCCCAGTGACCTCCCTCATGCTGTCATCTTGAGTGGCTGGCGGCTCAGTGGAGGAGTCAAAGCACCACTTTCTAATGAAAAGTTCTGTGGGCGGAGGTTTGTTTCAGCCTCTCTCTGCTCCTAGGAAGTCATCCAAGCCCTTCTCCTGGGTTCTGGACTGCGGTTTTACAGAGTGGGGGGTTGTGAGCCCTGCTGGCATGAGTGTGCCCTCTTCTTTCTGTTTCAGGAAGAAGCCGTGGGACAGAGCAGCTTCATCAACTATCTGGCTGAACTGTTTGAGATTGCTAGAATTTGAATTTTTTGACCTAAAAAGATGGCATCTTCACATGATTCAACCTAATACCCACTGTCTAACAATAAACAGCATAGTAACGTCTCCCTTCTACCTGCCTCATCTGTGTGGATATCAAGACCTACTTGTTTGAAAACAACCCACTCACTCATTCATTTAGCATTTATTGAGCCCCACTGTGCATTCCCCGGTGTCCCAGGGCTGGAGGGATGGTACTCAGGAGGAGCAGACACAGCTCTGCCCTCCTAGAACTTGCAGTCTGATAGGGAGTGTTCTGACTAGCTATTGCTAGATAGCCAACCTCCACAAATTTGGTGGCCAAAGGTAATAATCTGGCACTATGCCTCACTGTTCTGCGAGCTGTCTGGGTTCTAATGGCAGGCTCACTTGGTGTCTCTTGTACAGTGGCAGCCCCATGGCGACTTGGGGCTGCTGTCCTCTGAAGACTCATCTGGGCCGGGTGTCCAAGATGGCGCATGCTCATGGCTGGCAGTTGGTGCTGGAGGCCGTGAGCCCAGCTGGGGCTGCCAACTGGAGCAGCTTTATGTGCTCTCTCCAGGTGGCTTGGGCATCTCTTACTCTGGTAGCTGGGTTCCCCAGGAGAGTACCCCAAGAGACCAGGGGAAGCTGTAAGCCTTCTTCTCACTTAGCCGCAGACACCCGAACATAACTTCCATTGCAGTCTACCAGTCAAGGGGGTCACTAAGGCTAGCCAGTCCAGGAGAGCACGGTGGATCGGAATTAGATCCCTCTTTTTTTGTGTGTGTGTGATACTGGGAATTGAACTCAGGGGCATTCTACCTCCAAGCTATATCCCCAGCCCTGTTTTTTATTCTTTATTTTGAAAACGGGTCTCACTAAGTTGCGGAGTGCCTCACTAGGTAGCTGAGGCTGGCCGTGAACACAGATCCTCCGGTCTCAGCCTCCCGAATGCTGGGATTACAAGCATGCGCCACCACGCCCGGCAGATCCCTCTTCTTGATGAGGGAGTCAAGGGCTCACTGCAGAGGAGTAGGTGGGGTGGGAAATATTGGGGCCGTCTCTGGAAAATGCAGTCTGCCATTGTGCAACAGAATAAGCAAATTAGCTGGTGAAAGTAGGAGTACGAGTTGTACTGAGTGCTCTGGAGCAAAGGGAAGGGAGCCAAAGCCCAAGTGACCTTGGCCCTCTGGCCTGTGGCGTCCCTGCTGGGTGGGTGAAGTTCAGGGAATCTTCTGGAAGGAAATGGGTGTGATGTGCTTGGCAGAAGAACCTTGGCAGTTCAAGAAGTCAAAGGAAGGTCTGTGTGGCTGTGCGAATGGGTGAGAGGCTGAGAGGTCAGAGGGACCCTCGTGGACCGTGAGGGCCATGGCAGGGAATCTTCCTGTGACTTTGATGGAGTTGACACATTCCCAACACTTAGCTCACTTCTTTTTATTGAGTCTCTGCCGGCAGGTGGCCGGGTGGCAGTGTAGCTTGAAACCTGGCCCTGCCATTTTCCTTGATTCTGCTTTGGCACCTCACAGAGCCCTGGTTTACTCACCTGTAAAGTGGGGCTACGATGATGACAGCTCACAGGGCTGCCTCGTTGGCTGTGCTTGGAAGCTTGTTGGGTGCCTGGGCCACAGGATGGACGGGTGCAAAGTGAACGCTGGTCATCCGGGTTGGAACGTGAGTTGTCCTGGATGGGAGGTCAGTATTTATGGGGCCAGTTTGGTTTCTTGCTCCATGCAGGTGGCCATGAGGGAGAGGGCCCCGCTTCAGAATCTGTTTAGTGTGGGCCTTTCCTGAATGAGTCTTCAAGCTGCCACAGCCAGGCCCCAGGAGAACTAGGGAAGGCCAGAGGGAAAGGGGCCTGCCAGCCGCCTTCAGGAAGTCCTTCTCAGCCCCAGGCTGGCTACCTTCTCTCAGCCTGCTGACATTGCTTTGTGGGCTCCCGGGTGGGTGGAGGGCCCAGCAGGTCAACTGCGCATGAAACTCAGGAAGTCACTGTGTTGGGAACACCAGGCAGCGCTGGGGTGGGGACTTTGACTGGGCCACTCGTGCTCTGCCTCTGGGCTCTGGCTCTCCCATGCTTACTCAGGCCACGCCCAGCCTCAGGGTGGGTGGGGCCAGGGGGACCTCTTTGGATGGACTGGGTGGATATGGGAGAGGCAGGGCTGGCCTGGGTTAGTGGAGTAGGGAAGGTCTAATCCTTTGGTTTCTATTGCTCAGCATGGGCCCAGGAAAGAGGAGCCCCTAGGGGGGTCTGATTCTTTGGAGTTAACAATGGGGCCGTGGACACTGGCTTGTCAGGGAAGTCTTATACCTCAAAACTTCTGCAGGCCGTCGGGTCTTCCCTCTCTGGCTTCACCTTCCTGAGGGTGAGGCTGGCTGAGCTTGTGACCCCCTAGGTCCTGGCCTTCGTCCGTCCTGAGCTGGCTCCCACCACTGCCCTTTCTGCACAGCCACCCTGCCTTCCCATTAGTAGCCAGCCGTAGGGGAGGTGACAGTTCCTTAAAACAGATTTATACTCTTGGATGATTTTATGGGCTTTTTGCCTTATAAAAACCCGAGAGTTGACATTCTGATTTATCTACTCCCGAGTCAACAGGATGTACCAGATTTAAAGAGATCAAATGCATTGTAATGTTTGTGGTTCCAGTTGTGGATTCGATGAGCTATTATAGAAAGTGCTGCCAAGTAAATATAGAAAAAAATAACAGGGAGATAATTTAAATATGTCTATTAAATTGTGTGTTAAGTAAAGTAGCATAAGCGTGGTGTGGAATATAACTTATTATCTGGAGAGTCAGTGTAGTAGATAAAGCTGGAATTATGGTTCTTTTTTATCCTCTACAGAACGTTTTTTTTTTTTATTAAAGGAAGAGACAGTAAACTAGGAATTTCAGGGACAGGCGCTTGACTGTGTAACCATGGTTGTGTGATGACTTATAATATTGAAGGCTCCAAATGATATTTCTCATTTCTTTGCTTTCTCTTCCTTGCCGTTGCCTCTGCAGCAGATCAGATTCCCTGAGATAAATATGCTGCCTGGCTTTAAATGGGATTTCTGTATTGCTGGGAGTTGGCTTGTTCTGATAATAAAAGAACCTAAAAATTGTACATCCCTTAATTGGTAAGAAGAGAGATGTTTTGATGGGCCACAAATGGAAACATTGATTTTTACTGCCTCCGCGCCGTGTCGGGCACAGTTCCCCACCACGGAAGGCAGCAGCTGGCTCTCCGATGAGCTGATTTGTGTTCCCAGGTTCTCGATGTCGGGTGCTTGCAAGTGTGTGTTCTGTGTGGACAGGCGAGATAGCGCCCTTATAACATTATCTGTTTCTAAATTGAAATATTTATAGGACTGTGGTTTCCACCTTGAATTGAACATGTTCCTAGTTTTGTGTTCTCTCTTTTTTTGCCCTCAGAGGTTTCAAGGTTGTGTGCTAAGCTTTTTTTCTGTAACTGGAATGATATGTATGTACAGACACACACATGTGGCATGCATACGAATGCACACATGTGCATGTACTTTTGCACGTGTATGTGCATTTGCATAAACATAGTTATGCATAATAGAGATCCCTTTGTTTGATTTAAATCAGTGCTGTTAGTTTTTGGATTGGTGGATCTGTTTTCTAGGACAAGTGCATGTGGGGAGAGACAACACATACTTTGATTTCCCAATTCAAGTGTCCCTGCATTTTAATGGGCAAGTTTAATCCACTGACATTTATTACGATTACTGATATATCCTGTATATTATGTTTTTAGTGCTTTATTTGCAGTTTGATTTATAAGTTCTTGAACTGTCCTATTAATCTCTAAGATTGAGGCTGTGCTCCATTTTTCGCATATGTGCAGGGAAGTGAAATAGATAAGAAGTCAGGATATTGGGCTAAGCATCTGGAGAGTGCTGAGATGTTGCTCCTGGACTTGTCGTCAAGTTGTAGGTAAGGCACCTTGGCTGGATGCCGGGTGCCTTACCTTTGAAATGGGAGTTACAAAGCCATCCATCTTTTCAGGGGGCTGGACCACAAGACCGCTTGAGCGCTCCCTTAGCTTTAGAGTACGCAGACTGTGAAATGAGGGTATGTGTATGTAATTGTGGCCTTGAAAAAGCACCGAGGACTACATGAATACAAGGTTTTATTATGATTATTAAGTCATATTATCGACAGATGAGGCATTCATGTGTAGTACAGGTTGGCACACAGTAGGTACTTAATACTTAAGGAACTGGTCCAATCATTCCAAGGCTGGAGGCTGGTTCTCACTCTCTAGGCAGCTTTCGGGTCACAGGCAAGAGGTTGGACACATTTAAACGTGCAGTTTGACTACCCAGCGTCCTTTACACACATACGCTTCCTTTATTCCAGAATCAGGGCATCTTTGCCAAGCCAACAGTACCACATTGGGAGACTTCTTGTGTGGAGGTGAACGTGGCAAAGGTCTCCCATCTCTAAACTGCATGGTTTTGGGGGGGAAAAACTACAAGTTTAGGTGTGTTAGGAGCGGCTGATGTGGGCTCCAGAGAGGTGTGTAACAGAATTAGTTTTTTAGGAGACAAATGCTAAGGCACTTTCACCTCCTGAGGGGTCATGACCCTCAGCAGCCATGCACAGAGGAAAGATGACAAGAAATTCCCCTAGAAGGTTTGTGCCATGAATTAAAGAATCTAGTTGAGAATTATGGCGCCACATGCTACAAAACCCCCATATATTAATATACTGAGAGGTGTCAAGAATAATGGACCCCGGGAGGTAGAGTAATTAAATGTATCTTAATAAATGCCGGCGATTCTTTTAAAACCCTTTCCCCAGACCCCGTCAGCTGACATGGACTGTATTCTTCCTGTTGGCAGGAGGCCTAGAAGGAGAGCCAGAGTGCGATCGGAAAACCAGCCGTGCGCTGGAAGACAGGAACAGCGTGACAAGTCAAGAGGAGAGAAACGAGGACGATGAAGACGTGGAGGATGAGTCAATTTACACCTGCGATCACTGTCAGCAGGACTTCGAGTCTCTGGCAGACCTGACGGACCACCGGGCCCACCGCTGTCCTGGAGGTAATGCTAAATAGCACCGGGATTCTGACAGGTGGTTACACGGATAATTGGACATAGCAGCAGCTTGGAGCCTCAAGTGAGATTAGAGAATTAATAATGTAATTTTACAGTTAATGTCATCCTATTGTGGTGTCTTGGGTACACTGTATCCGCCTTTTAAATAAAATTAAAAATAAAAGCAACAGCTTTCCCACAGGCAGGAGTCAGATAGAGGCGCCCTGTTCCTGTTCTCACCTAACCGAATTCTATAGTTTGTGGGACACAGTGGGTGGGTCTGCACCCCAGATTTTTGCATTTCCCTTTGGAAATCAAGCAATTAAGAGGTTGTTAATGTAAAGCTAAGCAGCCTACGTTTGGAGAGCTGCATGAAAGAGTGGGTTCTGAAGTAGTGCTTGTGATGGAACAGGGAGAATTTCAAAGGCCGAGGACAGCCTTGCAGAAAGGGACCCAGTTCCATCTCTGGGCTCCACTTCCTTCCTCTCTGATGAAAAGGAGAAGGGCTGGACCTGACTATAGTCCTGTTTCCCAAGTACTCAGTGCCTTGGGGAACATATGCAAGACCATGGTTTTACTAGGAGCAGTTAAGACTGTGTGTGTGTGTGTGTGTGTGTGTGTGTGTGTGTGTGTGTGTGTGTGTGTGTGTATCTGGGGTAGGTGGGGAACTGGTGAGCATGTCTATTCCTTGGGGTGTGGTGGTCATGTTACAAGACTCACACAGTTTTGGGTTTTAAGATTTGCAGAGAGGGAATCCATACTACCTGTGTTCCTTACATAACCATCCGAACATATTTTTTCCATTGCAGTTGTTGATGTAACCCTTTGGATGCTGGTATTTGGGAGGGGGCCTAAAATCTCAGGTCAATAATGTAAAGGAGACCTGTCATCTAATTTTGAGGGGGGATTTGCTGGTAGGAAGTAGGTTAAAACTCAAAACTCTTGCTTACCCTACTATACCATCTTTTTTTTTAAATTTTTTTTTTTTTTTTTGTGGTACTAGGGATGGGACCCAGGGGCATTCTACCTCTGAGCTACACCCCCAGCCCTATTTTTTATTCTTTATTTTGAAACCAAGTCTCACTAAGTTGTGGAGTGCCTCACTAAGCAGCTGAGGCTGGCCTCGAACCCAGATTCTCCAGTCTCAGCCTCCCAAACACTGGGATTACAAGCGTGTGCCACCATACCCGGCTCTGCTATACCATCTTGAATTATTATTATTATTTTTTTGCAGTACTGGGGATTGAACCCAGGGGCATTCTACTTCCGAGCTACACCCCCAGCCCTATTTTTTATTCTTTATTTTTGAAACAGGGTCTCACTAAGTTGCAGAGGGCCTCACTAAGTAACTGAGGCTGGCTGTGAACCTGTGATCCTCCTGTCTCAGCCTCCCAAGTACTGGGATTACAAGCATGCTCCACCACACCCGGCACCATCTTGAAAAATTGAAGTGGTTGGGGAACTGCTATGACTTGCCCTCTAGTGATGTCAGTACCTGCACAGCTCTGGCTAGACCAAATCCCCATTGAGGTTGAGAGCCTCCATGTCTTCTGCATTTTCCTTTTTCCAGAGAAGGTCCCTCTTTCTTTAAATAAAAAATAATAGACCTGAGAGGACTCTTTTTGATTTTCGGTAATGCAAGCTTCATTCATTTGGGATTTGTGATATTTCAGCCAGAGGTAGAGGTGATAGTTAATTTATAATCCTAAAATTGGAATTGAAAGAGACCTATGGGGCTTCCTTTTCCAGTCTTCTCATCCCCCAAGGTAAATATTGAAGCATCAAGAGAGAAAAGTGACCGTTCTAACAAGGTGACATAGCTATTTAGTGACCAAGCTAGGACTTTTTAAAGACTCTGGACTGTTGACATTTATTCCACTCAGAGGTATTCTAACTCTGAGTTATGCCCTCAGCCACTCTGAGCTATACCCTTAACCCTTTTTATTTTTTAGTTTGAAGCAGAGTCTCACTAAGTTATTGCACATTGGCCTCAAACTTCCAACCCTCCTGTCTTAGCCTCCCAAGTACTGGGATTACAGGTGTGTGTTCAGCAATTCTGGTATATTTCTTGATTTAGCCAAGAATAGAGGTGGAATCTTAACTATAAGAGAATGAAATATTGTCACTGACTTTTAAAACAATCAACTAATTGACCTTCTGATTAAAAGCTATTTTGTGTATTTTCCAAATGTGAGAGCAGCAAGGCCATTCTGTGGTCTTTAGAGTGGGCCAGCTCTCTGCCTAGCTCCGTTCTCCTGAGTCTCTGTGGCTGCTGGAGCAGGACTCCATCTCCATCACTACCGAAGCTGCACTTCTTCCAGCTCTTCAGAATAAAGTTGATTCTCATGTCTTTTAAGAATGGTAGTGTTTCTAGGTGGAAAAGGGAAATGGCGAGACTTTGGGGCTGTATGCAGGGTTCTGTGACAGAAGTAAGAAATGGTATCTAATTGTGCTCCATCCTGGCAGGCTTCTCTTCCCAGTGGCAGAGTTTTCTCTCAGCACTTCTGACTTTGGCTGAAATCCACGGCAGCCCCGTTCGCAGGGTCCCCAGCCATCCTATTGATGCCGGTGGTATCTACCAATAGTCTTACCCGCCTCCTAACGGGACCCCACTAACGACCTCCGTGGGGACGTGGGAGCCAGGAATATCCCCAAACCCTGGAGTATTGGAAGGGAGTCAGAAATTCCTTGAAAGTGTATGAAAAATGACCCTGCCTAATAGCATCCCTGAGAAATTCATTACCGCTCGGCAAAGGTGTGACCCAGTCTGAAAGTTTCCCTGACACTCACTAGACCTGTGAGGAGCTCTCTCCCCCAGGATTTAAGTCCTTGGGATTACCCCAGGACAAGACAGACCACTGGGGATTGTGTGTGTAACACTCCAAACAGTTCCCTACCTCGGATACCGCTGCACCCTCCCACTGGACCCTCGTTTTCCAGCCGCGTTCCCAGGGTGTCTCTGGGGCTATTGAGTGTGGGCAGTTGGGTACTGAGGCCTGTTAGACCCAGGTGCTCTAATGCCCCATCCAGTCTGAACTACTCACCTTAAAAATTCTGTTTTAATCAAACATACAGAATTTCTGTCATGCCAGGGATTTTCTTTATGCCCTCCAATGGGCATGGCTCACAGACAGCCAATTCCCTCACTTTAATCCATAGACCACTCTCGCCTGTATTGGAACCTTATATAAATTGCATTATATATTGTGGTTTCTTTTTGTTTGGATTCATCTATTCAACTAAATGTTTTTTTAAATTTATTTTTAATCTTATTGGTGGATTGCAATTATACATCATAGTGATGTTAAAAAAAATTCTGTTTTATATGTGTGTGTGTGTGGGGGAGGGAGTGCACACCTGTAATCCCAGTACTTGGGAAGCTGAGGCAAAAGAGAATTGCAAATTCAAGGTCAGTCTGGCAAAAGGGCTGGGATATGGCTCAGTGGTAAAGCACCCCTGGGTTCAATCCCAGTACTACAAAAAAGAAAATTCAGTTTTATATACTGAGCTTTAGCATAAGACATTGTTTGAAAATTGGCTTCTGCTTTTATATCAAAACTAATATAAAAATGCAATAGCAGGTTGTCCCAGCCCAGGCCAGTGGGTTTGCTGGATGTTCACCATTGACTGTTCAACAAAAGTCACCAACCCTGTTACCTGCAGATGCTGCACAGGGGAAACTGCAGGTGGACATTGCTGCACCTTGAAGTGTTCACTCTGGAGGAAAGATGGATGCTTGACAGCCAGGGGCAGAGGCTGGGTGCCAAGCCATGGAGGCCCAGCCGAGTTTTCTGCAAACAAATGTCTTATGTTTAGAGGAAAGGGCTATCTGAAAATATAGGGGGGGGGGGACCCAACAACCTTGAGGTGCTTTTTCTTTTTCCTTTCTTTTTTTTTGGATACTGGGGATTGAACCCAGATTCATTCTACCTCTAAGCTAGACTCCCCAGTCTCATTTTATTTATTTTGAAACAGGGTCTCACTAGGTTGCTGAGAGCCTCCCTAAGTTGCTGAGGCTGACTCTGAACTTACAATCCTCCTGTCTCAGCCTCCCAAGTACTGGGATTACAAGTGTGCACCACCATGCCTGGCTCTGAAGTGCTTTTTCTATTCTTTCATTCAACAATCAACACAGAGCACCTCTGACTAAGTGTGTAGGGATTTCTCCCTGTCAGCAACCAATCAGTTCTTCAGTGAGCACCAGGGCAGGCGGGGTCCTCTAATTCCATTCGGCTCCAATACTCTCTATCTGGAGATAGTCTTGGGCCCTGCAGGCTGAGGACTCAGTCTCCAAGACTGTCCCCTCTTCCCACATCAAGTGAGAATTGCAACCTCCAGGTGCGAACTTGCACTTCTGACTGATGGGCTATATATTGGGGTCCCCACACCCCCTCCTTGGGTTTGACACATTTGCTAGAGTGGCTCAGAGAAGTCAGGGAAACACGTACATTTACCAGTTTATGACAAAGGAGGTGGGAGCATGCAGATGAAGAAATGGTGTGGGCGAGGCCCTGCTAAGGGCTCAGAGATTCCAGGGGCATCTTCCTGTGGGACAGTGTCTTCTGAGAACCAGTATTTGTTTGGCGTTCCCAAACTTGAACCCTGTCCTCTTGGGTTTTTAATAGAGGTTCAATTATAGATGCATGTTTGATTAGATCATTAGCCATTGGTGATCAACACACCCTTCATCCCCTCTCTCCTCTCTGGATTTTGGAGACCAAATATGTATCTCAGTGGGCCTTTTCTTCCTGCTGTCTGCTCCTCCAAGAACAGTGTTGATTTTGGATAGGAACACTGTTGTCCCCGGCAGAGGCTGTCACTGCTGGAAGCTGAGGAAAGGTCAGTCCTTCCACACACCTGGCGTGTTGGGAGGGGGCCATGCGGTAGGGTGTGGTGGCATGTGTTTATGGGAGGTGTTCTTGAATGTAGTGGTTTTTTTTTTGTTTTTTTTTTTTTGTGGTACTGGGGATTGAACCCAGGGACATTCTACCTGTGAGCTACACCCTCAGTCCTATTGTTTATTCTTTATTTTGAAACAGGGTCTCACAAAGTTGCCGAGGGCCTCACTAAGTAGCTGAGGCTGGCCAGGAACCCGGATCCTCCTGTCTCAGCCTCCCAAGTACTGGGATTACAAGCATGCGCCACCATGCTTGGCTTTTGAATGTAGTTTTAAAAAAACTGCTTTGGCAGGGTGACCTGGATCCTTTCTCTGGCTCCCTTGGGGGTGATGGTGGTAGAGGCAGTGTCTGGTTCCATTAGAATCTGGGAGAGGATCTTCGAGGTTTGGAGATTTTCCCAAGTGAAGGATTCTCATTATGGAAGGAAGAGCCTTGTGCCCGAAAAATGGTGATGGGATTCATAAGGAAGAGTCCCACTGGAGCCTGGGCCTGTGGACTAAAGAACCCTCATTTCTAGCCCGAACTTGAGGGTCCCCTTCTCCCTCATTCCTCAGCAGAAGAGGAAGCATCTGGCCCTTAAGTTGTCGAAGTGTGCATTTTAAGAATGTGACATTGCCACCAAGTCCCGCTCCCTTCTCTGTCTCTGTCTTTAGCTTGTGTCTTAGGAGAAATCAATATTAAAGGTATCAAACACTGCATTTTCATGACATGAAATGAAACAGGCAACAATCTAGTTCTTTCTGTTAATTCTCATGCCCCCAAGTGTTTGGTTTTTCCTCCCAGCCCCTGCCCACAGGATAACAAATGCTCACATGCTTGGAGATGTTGGCAATGTGAGCACATAGCATTTTGTGTTCTGCATTTGTCACTTAACATTTTCTGAATGGATTCCCACATTGCTATTTGGTCTTCTGCATCCCTCCCACCCCCCAAAGGTCCTTCTTTCTTTAAATAGCAGTGCTCAAGTGGAAAAAGCTTAGGTGGCTGGTACTGTGTCTATCTTCTATAAACACATTTTGACTAAGAGGCCAGTAGATGGGGTTTTGCAGAATAGAAGAGCTACTCCCTGAGTGTGTTGGGCTTGTCTGTCCTAATGGAGACATTGTTTGTAGCATCAAGTCAGGAAATGGCCAGTGGGTTTGGTGGCCTTCTGAACTGCTGAGAAGAGAAAGTCCTCGTTCGTTCAGGTTTCACTGTCTCAAATAATGTCAGAACACTGAGTAGGCCGAAGTTTGTCCTGACATGATTTGTGGTGTTGGCCACGCAAATGTGAGTGCTGTAAATGGTAGCATGGGGTGTTTTTCTTTTTCTTTTCTTTTTTTTTACCATTTTCTGGGAGCCAGGAGGACTTCAACGACTTCTGAAAGTGTCTCGGGGAACTGCCCAGGGCGCCATAGAAGCAGGGTTGATTTACCCATGGGCTGATTTCAATCTTTTATGTGCTCATTGAAGCTGGTCACCCGTGGACCTTTAGTTTGGATTCAGATAGAATGTTTTATCACTTCCTGGCACAAATACCACCTTTTAAGGATAGTCTGTGATTTAGACTGACCGCCGCTTTGGCCTAAATTAATGAGGCCGATAGCCTGAGGATGTTGGGTACTCTGTCCACGCTGTTGTAATGTTTAGACCTGACTTTCCCGGTGACACTCCTAATTGTGTCTGCAGCGGGCTGTCAGCGGGGGTGTGCACTGTGCCAGTCCTGGGACGTGCCAGTCCAGGTCCCTGGGACTGAGCACTTGATGGGTTTTGGAGGTCCATGGCCTTTTTGCTAAAAGGATGGCTGGCATGTTTGGTTTTTTTGTTACAGGGAGGGAGAGGCAGATGGAATCTCTGTGGAAAGACCGAGGGACCTAACATTGTCACTGGCTCTGTAGAATAGGAATTGCCCCCAGGACCAGTTTGGAGCTGAGCTTTGGTTTCTTGCCTTCAGCTGCCATTCCACGATTCCTGACTTAAGCCAGGCTCCTTGCAGAACAGGCTCCGGCTGCCCTCCAGGGGATGGCAGTCTAGTGCTGGGGCCCAGGTGTAAGCAGGCACTTCTTCCTTCTCACTGTGGTGTGGGCTGTAGTTCTTTTTTTTTTTTTTTTTTTTTTTTTTTTAAATACTGGTGATTGAACCTAGAGGCATTCCACCTCTGAGCTATACCCCGGCTCTTTTTACTTTTTGTTTTGAAACAGGAGGTTACTAAGACTTGCTAAGTTGCTGAGGTTGTCCTTAAACTTGCGATCTCCCTCTTTCAGCCTCCCAAGTGCTGGGATTACAGGCGTGTGCCACCATGCTTGGCTTGTGGGCTGTAGTTCTGAACATTTTCATATATTTAGCAGTTACTCAATGCCAGGCACATGAGACTCTGCCTGTAGCATGGCCTGCAGCCCTCCCTGGTTGCTCTCTCTGCAGCCCCTGCACCCACACAGTCCACAACCCTCACCTGTTTCTATAATTATTCTGCAGGGGTTTTTAATGTGTTTATCGTCCATTTTCCCCTCTATCACTAAGCTTCAGACCAGAGATCTGTCTGTTTTGTTCCCTATCATGTTCTAGCCCAGCTCCTGGCACACAAGTGGTACTTAATACATGTTTGTTGAATGAATGAGCGATCTCAGTCTTCACAGCAGTCCAGCAGGGAGGCTGGGGTTTACCATTCATCTCATTTTACACATTGGGCCACTGAGGCTGAGAGGATTAGGCAATCTCACTCAGTTACCGAGCTTGTAGTAAAGGTGAGATTCAAGGGCTGAACAGCTCACTATGAGAACACAGGTGGAAACTATGAGCAGCTCCCGCTAAACTCCAGACAGACCTAGCTTTTTTTTGAATGGTTAAATTATAAAAAATAAGAGAGGAGAATTTGTGCAAATAGGAACAGAAAAAAAAAAAGAAAAAGCCCTACTCCCTATGAGTTAATTTACCTATTTCTTCATTGTCTCTTCCTGAGGACAGGACTGAGGAATGTTTCCCATCTCTTCTGAAAGGCACACCCTCCATTTCTAGTGACAGTGATGTGCCACTGTGTAAAAAGCAGAGTGGAAAGTTAATTACAACGCTGGCTTGTTCAGCTATGGCCGGAGTGACCTGTGGGCCCCGGCTACAGGGCCTGGGCTGCATGAGGGCTGCACCTTTGCCAGCTTTGCTCTTGTCTGGCCAGAACTTTCCTTTGTGAGCCTGCTCAGGCCCCTTTCTTGTTCCAGCAGTGTAGGGGGCTCCCTGCCTTATTGGCTTGGGGTGCCCCTTGTCCTTGCTTCCTCCGGGCAATGCAGAGTGGGGCTAGGGCCAGCCACCGGGCGTGGTGCTGCCAGATACACAGGTACAGAGTGTGAGCTCATTCTGCCATGAGGAGCTTGTGTGGTGTCTTGGTGAGCTGACACCACACAGTGCAAAAGGCCTGGGGGCTCCAGCACAGTGAATCCCCCCACAGTAAGAGCTTCCCCGCATACAAACAGTGTCCAGTTAGAAACACAGAGTAAGACAAGGTCCTGGTGACATTAGCCACAACATAGAGAGAAACCAGGAAACAAACTCAATGCGAGACATTCACACGTATGAAGAGGACAAAGAACCAACTATATCAACTACTGGAGGACACAAAAAAGAAATAAATAAAAAGGCAGACCTTATGCTCGACCAGAATGATTCAGTATCACTAATAGGTCAGTTTCCCCTAAATTAACCTTATGTTAGCCAGGAGAAGTAACAGTAGGGTTTATTTAGAAATGCATGATCTGTCTAAAGCTTGTAAGAGGAAGACATGTGAGGACAGGAAGGAATATTCTGAAAAAGAACGGTGGTTGGGGACTGTAACCAGGTTAGTTTGTTTTAAGTGGACCATGGGAGTGGAGAGACTCCAGAATCGGACCCAAACACAGCTGGAAATTCAGTGTATGAGGAAGGTGTCCTCACATGTCGGTGCCGGGGGAGACAGATGTTCATGTTGCTCAGGAACTGGGATTAGGATGAAGAAGGGGTAGCTATCCTGAAAAAGCAAATGGGTCCCTTCCTCACTCCTAGTGCCAAAATAAATCCCAAAACACATCAGAAATCTAAACAGAAAAAGAACACTTAAAAATACTAAAAGAAAACATAGGAGAGATTTTTAAATTTTTAATAAGAGGAGAGTGAGGAAGGTCTCTGTAAATATAACCCCAAACCCAGAAGCCATAAAACAGAAGACTGAGACATTCAATTACATAAAAAAAACTCTGCATTGCAAAAAGCATAATAAATCAAGCTAAAGACACATATCACAGGCAAAAAAAATGTTTTTCTTAATGTGTAAGGAGCTCCTACAAACACTAAGAAAATATCCAGTAAACCAGCAGAAAACCAGGGCAAAGGCTGGGCTGAGGCTCTGCCAAGCCCACTCGAGATGCCTGCCCTGCCCAAGGCCAGCACCCGCTCTGATTGGTTGGTGCCACACTGGTGGTTAGATATTTTGAATATATCCCATGTGCACAGGACAGAAATGGAACCAGAAAAAGAAATACTAGTGGGATCTTAAACATTTAAAAAGATTCAGAGCTCCATTTATAATAAGAAAAACTATAAATTTAAACCACAGGGAAATACCATTTTTAACCTGCCAGATTGGCAAAGATCAAAAAGTTGCCCAGCCCATCTCATTGCTGTGAGTATGTTCCTCAGAGCTCAGGGTCTTTTCTCCTCTCTGTACAGGACAGCCTTGGCCTGTGTCTAGAACACATAGTAGGTGCTCTAGTCCCCAAGGAGGCCATATCCTCCTGCAAGGTGAAGAGGTGGCTGACAAGGTGGGAACGGAAGCCCCTCGGACATGGGGTAGCAAAGATGAAGGTTCTCTATGCTGTGCCTGAGCACAGAGGGTCTTCAGTTAACATGTGACTGGGAAGGGAAGTCTGGAGATGGGAGAGATGGTTTGTTCACTGGACGAATGTTTATTTAACAGGTATGAGAAGCAGGACTCTCTGGGCACTAAGGTTGGTAAGCCCATGGGGGAAGGTGACCACTTCAAAGAATTCTTCGACTTGTAAGATGAAGTGCCATCCATGGCTTTTAAGCAGCTTCTTCTCTAGCGCTGATAAGCAGGCGGTTGTTTGCTGCAGTTACTGGCCCACTAGTGGGCTGCTGTTAGGGAGGGAAGTGGATGGGCAGGGAGGGGACTGGCCGGTCTGTGTATTCCTGCCCTCTACCGCTGCATTCCCCGCTGGCCAGGTGCCTGGGAGCCAGGCAGCTACCATGGACTGGGCTCTGAGCTGGGCTTGGGCAGCTGTGCCCAGGTTCCTGGTGATCGTGTGTGTGTGTGTGTGTGTGTGTGTGTGTGTGTGTGTGTGTGTATGGGAGTTGTGTTTTGGTGGCTGCTGTTCTGCTTGTCTCCTGCGAATCCCGTAGGCCCACAGCACACCCTCCCCTTGTCTCAATTACATAGAGCCAACACTGCTCTCACATTATTGGGCCTGCACGTCTCTTCAATATTGGATAACAAATCTAGCAATATAGAAGGCCAGGGTCATGTGGGAAGAACCCACATTTCTTTTGTTTTCCATGGGAAACTATGTAGCTGTTTGTAGTGGATGGAGTGGGGGAGGTTTTGACTTCTTTCCCACCTGGCTAGCTTGACCACCTGGAGCGTTTTCTGAATCTTTGAGCTTCCTGGGTCCTTTGTGGCCCAGAGTGGGCCAGAGGGGAATCCAGGTGCAATGTTTGATGTCATGTGTGTTTCTGCTGCAAACACCCCTGGGATGGGGCTCTGTGAATAGATTTTGGAGCTGGCTCTGGGGATGTGAGGTGGGCTGCGCAGCTGCTTCTAGGCAGGGCTCTGCTCTCTGTTACCACAGCTTCCACTGGCTTCCTGTTGTCAGGACCTGGATGTGGAGCAGGTAGGACCTTGAGCTTGAAGCCAAGCAGGGCTTGGGGCCGGTTGCACGCATGTTCCTGGTGTAGTGTGGGTCCAGCCTGTTGTCATCCACTTCAGTTTGGAGGTTTCTAGAAGGCGGGTTGTGCTGCTACTCTGTGTGTTCAGGGTTCTGGTGTGTGTGTGTGTGTGTGTGTGTGTGTGTGTGTGTGTGTGTGTGTGTGCTCATTCATTCCTGTCAATAGGGAATGCATAACCTGGTTGGAAGATGAAGTTGGATGACCCATTTGGCACATAGTAGATACTTGGTTACATGCTATTTGCAGAGTGACTTGTTACAGATTGACAGCAGAAAAGAAGGGAACTCACTGGCTCAAGGAGCTGAGAAGTATAGGAGTAAGAGTGATCTCAAGCCTGGTCCCCCAGGGCCTCCTAGAACACTGCCCCAAGCCTGTCTCCACAAATGCTGTTGACACATAGGTGAGGGCAGAGGTGTACCCCGCACCCCAGCTGTCTACCCTCCCAACTCAGTGGTGCTAGAATGAGCAGTCTCTTTCCAATGCCTAGGACAAAAGTCCTGAGGTTGACTCTTAGTGGAGCAGACAGGATGAGGACTCAACCTCATCAGATGGAACAGTAGCAAGGTTTGGCGTGGGGGGAGCCAGGCAGCTCCATGCAGACCCAGGCCTCCTTGAGCCTCTGCCCCTTGGTTCTCTGGAGGCAGGGCTCTAGGATAGGTGGGGACGCATCAAGCCCTCCTGGCATCCACCAGCAGCTGGGACTTGGAGCCGTTGTGTCCAGGCCCTGGTCCACTGGACAGGGCTTAGTCTGTTGCTTGGGCCCCTGTGGTTCCAGAATTCATATGGAGAGCATGCTCTGAATCAGTCTGCTGTGTTGTACCTCTCCAGAACCTTCCTGGGAAACCTGGAGTTACCAAAAGACACATTGAGCACCGTTTGCTGGAGGAGGAACAAAGGATGTATCTACACATTCTAAAATCACATAGGCTTTTTCTTAGTTTGTAGGGGTATTTTTGAGTGTGTATGTGACACTGGGGATGGAACCCAGGGGCATTCTACCTCTGAGCTATACCCCCAGCCTGATTTTATTTCCTATTTGGAAACAGAGTCTCACTAAGTTGTGGAGGGCTTTGCTAAGTTGCCAAGGATGCCTGCGATCCTCCGGTGTCACCCTCCAAGTACTAGGATTACAAGCATGTGCCACCATGCCCGGCATTTTTGTAGGTATTTTAAGAATAGTTTTTTTCCTCCAGTGTATACATGGATAGCTTTAAAAGCTCAGGCCAGAGCCGGTCGCATGGGGCTTCGTGGAGTCTCAGCTCGTCTCCCCGTCAGGTCTTCTCTCCCCTTAGTCCTACACTGCCTGCTCATCCCTTCTCCATTCTCATCCACGAGTGGGGAACGAAGGCCAGAGGCCTTACCCATCCCTCGGCCCTGTTGCTTTTCTTCTGGGGGTGCTGATGCTAATTCAGGATCCTGTTGACTATAAAGATCTGAAAATTGTTTTCCTCATGTTACTAGTCTCAGTTACTACCAGTTTGAAGTTTGAAGACGCTTTGGCCAGTGCCAGCAGGTGAAGGTAGGTATGGCCTCCCTCTCGGAACCTAATGTGGTTTGGGGGTAAAGAGGCAAGTGGAGGGGAATCATTTCATGAGTCTGTGATCATAGCTTGGTCTAGCTGTTTGTGTCCCATTCGTCTGTTGAAATCTATTCCCTATTGTGATGATAGTAAGAGATGGGACCTTAAGGATTCGGTCACAGGGCTCCTTAGTAAGAGGGCCTCAGGGGGTTAGTTTTCTAACCTCTCCCCCAGCCTTTTCCATACACAGCAAGAAGGTGCCCTCTTGAGGAAAGGGCCCTCACTAGTGCCTGGATCATGGACCCCCTGCTTCTGGAGCTATGTGAAATAAATGTTTGTTGTTTATAAGTTTCCCAGTTTCGGACATTTTTTATAGCAGCCAAAATGGGCTAAGACATTGCTGAAAACTATTGATTCCCACATTTTTTATAACTCTAGACACTCAAAGGACAAGCAAATGTATAGATTAAAGGAGAAATATGTTTCTTAGAACCATAGTATCTCTCTCATTCATTCATTCATTCATTCATTGAGCAACTTTTATTTATTTTTAAATTTAATTATTTATTTATTTTTCAATTTTATTTTTTTAATTGGTGCATTGTAATCATACATCTTTGTTACGTACAAGCTGGTAAAGGCATACATGCACACATTTCTCATTTAACCCTTCCCCAATTCCTGCCCCACTCCCTCACCCTCCCTCCTTCTCAGGTTCAGTTTAGTGACTGACTTTGATATGTTTGTGAAAGTACATCATGTGCATTAGGGTGTCCCCCCATCATCTTCAGTTAAGTCAACTTCTTTGCTCACCTAAGGCTTCTCCTTCTTCATCTGGAGTTCCTCTTATGCCCCGTTTTCTCTCTAGCTTCCACATATTAGGGAGAGCATACTATTTTTTACTTTTTGTGACTGACTAATCTCACTTAACATAATGTTTTCCAGTTCCATCCATTTCCCTGCAAATAATAATAATAGTAATAACACCAGTTCCTGCCCTCACAGAGCTTTCATTTTGTCATTTTGTAACACCTGTCCTCTTGCTAATGTTACCCAGGAGATTCTTTTTTTTGTGGTACTGGAGATTGAACCCAGGGGCATTCTACCTCTGAGCTACATCCCCAGTCCTATTTTTATTCTTTATTTTGAAACGGAGTCTCACTAAGTTTCTGAGGGCCTCACTAAGTAGCTGAGGCTGGCCACAAACCTGTGATCCTCCTGTCTCAGCTTCCCAAGTACTGGGATTACAAGCATGCACCACGATGCCTGGCTTAGGAGATTCTTGAAATGCCTCTTGTGAGCTAGTTGGTTCCTTCCCTCTGGATGTAGGTGAGTACTGGCCAAGGCCTGCATGAGCAGTGTTGGGGCAAAGAAAAAGGAGTGAATTTATTGCCAAAATAACTTACACACTCAGGTTACATCAGCAAAAGCAGAAAGGGGGTAGCACTCCCTTTGTTCCTGTGTTATTGGAGAGACTGCAGTTAGAAGGAGTGGTTGATTCAGGGAAAGACAAAAAAAGGGGAGGCCTCAGAGTCATGCTTGCAAGTTGGGAAGTTAGGTTTACTTGATGGCCAGTGCCAGAAAATAAAACCCTAACTTGTTTAAATCAAATAGGACAGTGAATCAGTTCTAAGTGTAGAACTAGCTTCAGGCATGGCTGAATCTAGGGACTCAGGTGGAGGCCACTGGATCAAGTCTTAACTATGCTTTGATGAATATTATGTGGACTTCTGGCTCAGGCCAGATCAGAGATATTTCCCAGAAGAAATCTAGGTGCTGCTAGCAAACCAATGGTGGTGGGGGACTCAAATTGCAGAAGGCAGAAGCAGATCAAAGAGGGAAGAAGGAGGGTCATCTAACCGAGTGCAGCAGTGAAGGCCCCAGAGTAGGTGATGTGACCTTAGGGACAGGTCAGAGCCTGGCTGGCAGTTCGGCCAGTCCCACTGTTTCAGAGGGAGCTGCTGTGCTGATGGCCGTGGGAAGCTTCCGCAGATGGTGTCTGTACTGCCTGCTCTGTGGGACCTTCGTGACAGGGGCTGTCCAGAGGAAGTGGTGGTCAAAGCTGTCCAGAGCAGTGGGGGACAGGGGTGAGACCCTGACCTTGATACCCCAAGGGACAGTTCTAGAAGCCACGGGCACACACGTTGTGGCCTGTGTATAGGAAGCAGCCTCCTAGGGCTGGCAAGGGTCTTTCAAAGTCTGGAGACAACACTTCAGGTAGTGGCGGGGGGGGGGGGGGGGGGGGGGTCCAAAGAATTGACACTGGTTGACTTTTCAGATTCTCCCAAACCCTGAGACTGTGTGTGATATTCTTAAAATGACACCCTAACATAGAGAAAAAAAGAACATCTTAGAACAAAATGAGAAAGCAACCAAGTTTATCTCCCGCTGCCTGGGGCGCACGGTTCAAGGAGTGTAAGCGGCAGGGGTCTGATGCAGTGCGGCTTCACCCTCCCTGGCAGGTGTGGCCTCTGCGCACTCTCTGCCCTGCCTGTGGCTCAGGGAAGAGGCAAAGGACCCTGGCGCCCTGTGCCAGCCCAGGCTGGGGAGGAGGGGCTTCAGGACAGGAAAAGAGCAAGGGACTTTAACTCTGGCACTGGCTGTAGGAGCTCGACTCCTGGTTGGCTGTTTTGGCTTTGCGCTTCACATGAGTGTGCCAGCTCTGGGGGGAATGTACCGGGGATTATAAAAAACTTTGCTTTGGGTTAAACAAAGTTTGGAGTTGACTGGTGGAATTTGGCTGCCTTTGGAAATGACATCAGTGCTGGGGGAGGGGACATCTGGGAAAGCTGGGGCTGGACGTGGCTGTGCAGGTGGGGGTGGCAGCTGGTTCTGGGGACACACTCCATGGCCTCTCCATGTGGTTAGAAGCAGTGAAGCCACGTGGTGGGGGTGTCGAGGTCACAGCTGCTGGGTAGGGACCTTGTGGCGAGGAGGTGGGAGGAAGGGGGTGGGGGTGGGGCAGATCATAGGGAGTCTAGGGAGGGAGATGATCAGCTTCTGTCTGTGGCTTCCAGCCCTCCCAGCCAGGTTCCCAGCTGTTTTCAGGGCAGCTCAGAACAGACATGACCTCTCTCCCCTGCACTGAATCCCCCTGATGACCTGCCCTGCCTCTCCCCTCACACTGGTTCCTCCTTGTGAGCCTCCTGGGCCACACTGGTTTCCACCACAGGGCCTTTGCACCACCTCTCCCTCCTACCTTGAGGCTGTTTCAGGTTTTCACATGCACAGGTAGCTCCTTTGTCCCTTTGGGTCTCATCTCCAGGGTCGCCTACTCTTTGATGTTACCTCCCCCCCCCCCACTCTTGCTAAAGTTGCTCCCCTTTGTTTTCTGCCACACCATGCCATTTCATTATATTCATGGCAGTTATTCGAAATTATGTTTTTGGTTTGGTTTTGGATTATTATCTCTGCTATTAGAAGGTGACCCTTCTGAGAGAAATATTCTACTCTGTCCTTCTCATATCTGTATCTGTCTCTTGCCAGAGATGCTTAGTAGGTGGGGTGGTGCATAGTAGGTGCTCAGGAAGTGTTTATTGGACAGAGTGTGGGAGGCTACCTGGTTGGTGCTGGTCATTCCCTCAGAAGGCTCAAGGACCAGAGATTTTCTTTTCCCCCTAAAATTCCTCTTTTTGCCCCAGAAACTGTTCTTCCCTCCTGAAACCTGGGGGCTGGAGAAGACCTTCGTTTTTTATTTGCATGCAATATCCCGGCTGGTGTCAAGGACACAGCAGTGACCTAAGTCAATGACCCCTGCCATGGTGGGAGTGGACAGGTAACAAAGAGATAAATGGGGAAATGTATGATGACAGCTTGGGATGTGCACAGTGAGGACAGATACGAAAGCCCCCCACCCTGTAGAGGAGTTCTGCAGATGGCGGGAAGACATGGAGGCCCTGGGGCAGGACCAAAAAGCCCCACTGAAGTAGCAAGGGAGAGGTGGGACTCAGAAGTGGCCGCGTTCTACAAGATCACTTCCTTCCTCCCAGAAAAGTGTTGCACGTTTGTCAGACAGGAGGCGCGGCTCCTGGCAGGTGTAGCTGTTCAAATTGAGGCCGGAGCTGCCAAAACTTTGTTCTTTGCATAAATGGAGACATGAATAGGTTATCATTCCAGTTACGGCCATTGCCTGCTTAACAACTGGAGAAATGGGCAGTCGAGGGCACACTGTGGCTGTCACCCCCTGGACACTGTGATTCCATCGTCGGCTTCCTGGGGACAATGACAGCGGAGAAGTCAAGGAAAGCCGGGAAGGTCAAGGATGTTTCCGCCCAGCCTCTTGGTTCATTATATATTTCTGTTGCACATGGTTTCCATTCACTGACCGAGCTGCTCCCACGACCACCAGAGGGTAAGACAAGGGAACCTGTGCTCCGAGCACCAAAGCTGTCATTATTTGTGCACAGGACAAGGTGAGGCGGCTGCTGCAGGCGGAGGTCCAGCTGTCCCCGGAACGCAGAATTGGATATTAAGGCGGACTTAGAATCTTGAGCCCGGGGAGGTCCCCTGTGAGCGATACGTTCAGGATGGCATTATGACTTTCCAAACTGCTTCTGCAGAGAGTAGCCAGGGTAGATGAAGGAGCTGTTTGGGGGACAACCCAAGGCCCCCAGGTCGCCCCAATGATAGTCTGTGAGTAGACTGTGAATTGTTTGTTTCCCCACATCAACTTCTCTTCCTCCTCCCCCTCACAGAGCTCCACAGCCTCAACTCGCTTGTCTGCCAGGCCCAGCCTGACTTAGTATGGTGCAAAGGCCCCGAGTCTTTCTGGAACTCATACACGGGTCCAGTAATATCAGCACTGCTTCCCCTCTAAGCGAGGGCTGGCTGGCATGTTCACTCATTCTTTATTGAAGGAAATTAGACATTATTAAATATCATAGCAATACATAAGTATATTCTATATGCAAATCTAAAAGATTACAGATAAGGGTTTTTCCTGCCCTGCCCCCAACCCCCAGGCTAATTGCTGTCGCTGTTTAGCTTGTGTGTTTCCAGGCCTTCTACTGTGAGTTTGCATCATTACACAGGTATTTTATAGATTCTAAGACACCCTTTAACATCTCTGAAAGCCAGGTGCATCTCGCATCTTCCAACAAGTGGCTTGTCGTGGCTTACTGGTTCTTTTTACTGTGTGTGTGTGTGTGTGTGACTGGGGATTGAACCCAGGGGTGTTCTACCCCTGAGATACACCCTCAGTCCCTCTTTTATTTTTTGTTTCGAGACAGGGTCCTGCTAAGTTGCTGAGGCTGTCTTGAACCTGACATCCTCCTGTCTCAGCCTCCCAAGTACTGGATTATAGGCATGCCACTGTGCCCAGCTTTTATCATGGCTTAATTTGCTGTGCCTTTTTTTTTTTTTTTCATTTTTCAGTAGTACATAAAATAATGGTGTGTTTTACAATCCATGGTGTCTTACATTCGATGAAAGATAGTATATATGTAGCCATAGAAACAATGTTGTATTGATTTTTGATTAAAAAAATAAATGATGCCATATTGGATCTATCGTTCTGCGGCCTGCTTTTTTCCGCTCAGTCTATGCCTCAGAGAGCTTTCCATGTAGGTGTATAGATCTCCCTATTCTTTATTAACTGCGGTGTGGCGTTGCATAGCATGGATGTACCATGGCTTGTGCAGCGGGTCTCCTGGCGGCAGGCATTTCGGTTATTTCCCATTGTTTGCTGTACTAAACGTACATGTACATGTCTCCCGGTAGGAGCGCTTTTTCTGTGGTTGATGTGGAGAAGGGGCATTGCTGGGCCCAGTTTTTATTCCATTCTCTTTTCTTTCATCCCAGCAGCCCTTCTCTGTCCCATTCCATTCCCCCCCCCCTTCCTACTCTTCCTGCCCCATCCCGTCCCTTCTCATGGCACCCTTGCCCCATCTCATCCCACACTGGGCCTGTGTCATCCCATCCCTGTCCCCGTCCCGTCCCATCCCGTCCCGTCCCTGTTTCCTCCGTCCCTGGAGTCTGCAAAGGGGAGCCAGAACCTGCCTCCCCAGCAACTTCTGGTCTAGTTGGGAGGGAAGACCAGGGATGAGATCTGAGCTCAGAGCATTTGTAAATTGTGTGTGTGTGTGTGTGTGTGTGTGTGTGTGTGTGTGTGTGTGTGTGTAGGCATGGGTCTTAGGAATGCATTTCAGTCCTCAGTTTATACTCATCCAGGTCACCTCTGGCTGGCACGTGTCATCCCTTAACTTATGTGAGGTGCAAGAGGACATGTTCTCCAGCTGGGCTCCTTAGATCCTTCACCTGCTTGGGTTCTTGTGGGAGTCCCCCCTCTTGTTTGCCTACCACAGAGAAAGGAGCCGCCATATGCCCCGTAGCACCTGGCTGCTTTGGTGGAGGTGGCCTGCTATCTCACCAGGACCCTGGAGACATGGGCTAAGAGAGGGTGGGACGGGAGGTGGATAAAGCCTCCCTCACTGGTGTTGATGATCTTGGGGCAGAGTGCCTGGAGCGTGTCACAGATCAGCTTTGGGCGGTGCTTCTCAAACTTCTCAGTGCTGGTGGCTGCCTTGGAATCTTGTGAAAATGTGGGTTCTAACTGAGCAGACCTAGGCTGGCTGAAAGTCTGCGTTTGGTACAAGCTCCTGCAGGTACTGCTGGTTCACAGCCCGCACTTGGAGTAGCCGGGACTTCAGGAGCGCTAGGCCAGCTGCAGAGACAGGGAGCGGCTGGGAAGGGGGCAGGGAGAGTGTTGGCGGAGCTAGTTTTCTGTGGGACACTCCTGGTGGCTCCCCTCTGAAGCCCGGGGGCTGTTCTCCTTGGTGCTTTTGGGCTACTGTTCTCCCTCAGGCATGCGCAAGTCAAGGGAGAGTGCGTTGATTTGTTTTCAGCTGATAGCTTTGTATTGGAGCTTCCAATCTCAGGGTGGCCTTTGGAGTAGGATAATTCTATATTTGGAGGGACTGTCCCTTGCTTTGTGGGATATTCAGCACCCCTGGCCTTGCCCACTAGATGCCAGTCAAACCTCCTGGATTATGATCGCTGTCTTAGTCCATCCTGGTTGCGGTAACAAAATGTCTTAGAATGAGTCATTATAAGCAAGAGGCATATATTGCTCACAGTCTGGAGGCTGGGAAGTCCAGGTTCAAGGTGCTGGCAGAGTTGGTGTCTGCTTGAGGGCCAATGCTCTTAAGTGGTGCCTTCTGTGTATCCTCGTATGGTGGGAGGGCAGAAAGGGGCTAACTGGCCCCCTACCCCCACCTCTCTTACAAGGCACTAATCCTACTCATGGGGGCTCTGCCAGCACAACTTACCACCCCTCAAAGTTCCCCCAATACTGTCACCTTGGAGTTTAGGTTTCAATATATGAATTTTAGGGGAACACAAACATTCAGACCATGGCGGTGACACTTGAGGCAATGCCCAAAGGGCAGTGCTGCCCCTGGCCGAGAGCCACTGAGCTAGTTGTGGCTCCTGTTAAGAGATCGGCCTGAAGTCCATATCCCTGGTGGCCAGTGCCAGGCCCCGCATGGGGAGGGGCTGGGTGAACGTGTGCTGTATGGAAGAAGGTGGCATGGTGGCCCGTGTCCGACCCCCACTTCAGGGGAGTCTGATTTGTGTGCCTCTGCCACATCCATTGGGGTGGCACCTGCTGAGGACGGCGCTGTCCTGACCTTGAGGGGTACTTTGGAGAGACAGGACATGGGAGCGATGCTGCCGCTGAAGTCCATCTGTTTCCTCTGCTTTCCCCAGCACGCACAGGCTCCCTTCTCATAAAACGCTGTTAAACATTTGGAGTTTTGATATGTCTGTCTGTCTGTCTTTTCCGAGATGAGCTGCTGTGATAAGGCCCGCCTGGTTCATCCTGTGTCCTCAGGGCCCGGCACATAGTAGGTGTCTTGTAACGCTTGCTGGAAGAACTATTAGAATTCACCAGGGGATCAGCTCTTTCCAGGAGCTGTGTGATGGCTGCTTTTGTTCCACAGAAGATCACGTTTGAAATGTGAATGGTCGTCCCCTATTCATTCATGTAGTTATTAGTCTATTCATTCGTTCGACAAATATTTATTGAGCACCTGCTATGTTCCGGGCCCTGTGCTAAAGCAGAGACACGCTGGTGAATGAGGCAGGCATTGTCCCACCGTGGAGCTGTGGAGCTGATGGTGTGCTGGGGGAACAAACATTAATCCAAGCAACATACAAACAGGGAGAAAATTAGAGCTGCTGTAAGTGCTTCTAGGGGAAGGTACATCCCTGGTGCTGAGAAGTGCTGAGCTGGCCCCTTCATTGGGTTTTCCTGGCGTGGGGGTGGGGAAGAGGGCAGGGAGGGCTTCCCTGCTGCCATGGAGGTGGAGCCTAGGTCTACAAAGAGTGCTCAGGTCACTAGCGAGGCAGGACCACGCCCACAAGAGGAGGGGATTCTTTTGTAAGAATTTTAAGTCTTCCTTTTCTTTTCTTCCCTGAAGTCATTGCAAGGGATAAGCCAAGGGGTGACACGATTTGATGTGTTTTAAAAACATCACTGTGAGCCAGATGTGGTAGCACATGCCTGTAATCCCAGTACTTGGGAGGCTGAGACAGGAGGATTGCAGGTTCAAGGCCAGCCTCGGCAACTTAGTATTCACCAGGGGACAGCTCTTTCCAGGAGCTGTGTGATGGCTGCTTTTGTTTTATTTTCTGTTTTGACCCTGTTTCAAAACAGAAAATAAAAAGGGCTGGGGGTGTAGCTCAGAGGTAGGATGACCCTGGTTCAATCTAGTACCACAAAAACCAAAACCATCACTGTGGCTGTTCTGGAGAATAGATGGGTGTGCCGGTCATCCTGCGGGTTTGTTGATGGGCTTCTTTCTGGGCTATTGGTCATCACCTGTATCTTGAGGCCAGAAGTGCCACTGTGTCATTGGTGTTCTGGGCCAGAATCCTACTCTGCTCTAGTTTCTGAACTTCCTTTCCCTTTCTGGGTCAGACACATCTGGCCCTCTGAAGCCGTGTGGAGTCATGAGACCTTTGGGGTGATGTTTAGATTTCTTAGTTACTGTAAATTTCTTAGTGACCTATTTTCCTTCTATCCTGCACTTGTATTTTGTATGAATGGACGATAAAGAATATGACAGGGCCATTTGCTTAATTTCCTTCTGACACCTGGACTCCATGTTCAGTGGCAGCTGTCCTGCCAGCAGCTGAAAGTCGTGGGGTGTGGCCATGGGCCCAGTCCACACCTGGCTCTATCAAGAAGGGTGGGGCACTGCGGTGATGTCCCCTTAACACTGCAGGCCCTTTAGAACGGGGGGTAGAGGTTCCGTGCCTGAACCCCAGGACAGAACTGGGCTAGATCTGGGCCAGGTCTGGGCCAGGTGACTGTGGCTGTGAGTAGCTTGGAGGCAAGGAGTTGGAGGCCCCATCCCATTGGGTGTGAGATGGAACCGTCTTGCTAGATGGAAACCAGTTCTCCAAAGACAAATGGTGCCCTCACATTTGATGGGGAGTAGTGATGGGTCAGAGATCAGGGGCTTGTCACCCTCTGATACTCAGAAGTCTGGATTTACCTTTTTCCTTGGGGGGCCTTTTGTCGCCCATTTCTCAGCCTGTCCCATGCCTTTACCTCGCTCCGCACTTGATGGCGGCTGGCAGGTCTACGTCCGCATTATCTGCCTGGAGTGCCATCCCCAGTCTGCCTCTCTGGCAAAGCTGCCTCCTCCTTCTAGCCTCCGGAAGTTTCCCCCCTGCAGAGGGGAGGAAACTCCTCCATGTGCCTTCTTTGGGATTGCAGGAGCACTTGGATATACTCCTTTGTTTTTCAAAATATATCTTTCTTGTTTTATGCTCACTATATAAATTCACATGGAAGATCTATTAAATAAAGACAAGCCAAAAGACAGAAATAAAATCCAACCATAATCCGGAGGTCTAGAGCACTCATTTTGGCATCATCGTCCCAATTCTGCTTCTGCAGTCAGATTTGTTTTCAACCTGTAGATTGTAAACATGTATCTGGTTGTTGGGCATCTTCCCGGAGCTTGCTTTTAATTAGTTTCAGAGTGTTCCAGTGTGTGTGTGGTTGTGCTCAGGTGTGTACTCCAGTCTTCAGTGGTGAGATGGGACATGTCTGCCCTGCCCTGGCTCAGAGGTCCGCTCCGGCCTGTGACTGCTGGGACTTGATTTTCACCTTGTGGCCCAGGGCCTGGCGTTGGACCAGAAGATAGTTTATGGGAAGCACTTGTGGAATGAATAGACCTTGGGCTTTTCCCTCCTTCTCCTGACATCCCCGAGCTATGCCGTACCGAAGTTCCCCAACTCCAAGAAACTCCCCACCTTCTCCTGGAAGGGAAAGCCTACCACCCACTCTATTCTCATTTGATTGTGTGTGTGTGTGTGTGTGTGTGTGTGTGTGTGTGTGTGTGTGTTACTAGGGATTGAATTCAGGGGTGTTCTTCCTCTGAACTACATCCCCAGCCCTATTTTACTTTTTATTTTGAAAAAGGTTCTTACTAAGTTGCTGAGACTGTCCTCAAACCTGTGACCCTCCTGTCTCTGCCTCCCTCATACTGGGATTACAGGTGTTCACCACCACACCCAGCTAGGTTTATTTGACCTTTAAAAGTCAAGCTCAGAGTACAGAGGCTGACCGGGTGAATGGGAGGTCCCAGCTTTGGTACCTACTTATACTGGCTTTCAGGCCAAGAGGGAACTGGGTGGTTCTAGGTGGCCAGGGCGCTGAGGCTGGTGGTGAACAGCACAGACTGTGGTGGGGGTCGAGGTCCCCAGGAGCCCAGCTCTGGCTTTGGCAGCCATGCTCAAAGGCGTCCAGGGCAGCCACGGCTGTGATGCTGCCTCTGGGGTCTGCTGGTGTGTGCGCTGTGTGGAATGACTGTGTGGGAGTGGAGTTTTGTCTCTTGTGATGAGACACAAACCTTTGTGTTCCCTCCAGACCTACTGAAACTTAGGGACAAAAGCCTTCATTCAGCCAAGCACACATACATGTGTGGATTAAGCAGACATTTTTATGCACTTATTATGTATCAGGTTCTTAGCTGGTTCCTTCCATCACAGAGCATGCAGTTTTTTGGGGGGTGAGGGTATAGAGTGACCAAACATCCTAATTTGTCTGGACTGACTGAGGGGCTTCCTGGATCATAGTATTTTTGGTTCTAAAATTGGGAAAGTCCCAAACAAGTTGGTCACTCTTGTTAGACACAAACATAGATTCTTGTCTTCCAACAAGAAAGATGCTCAGTGGGAGATTTGCATGGAGTTGTGATTTCCCTGAAGGGATGAGACCTTCTCAGTTCTTTATTCCCACCATCCCCCCTCCCGCATGGCTTAACCAGGGTGCCAGGCAAAGGCTCTCTGGAAAGCTGCCCGTATCAGCCTCTGGGCCAACCCCTCATTTGAAGAACAGGTCTCCCCCAAGTCCACTCTGAAGAGGAGCCCTGCCCTTCCTCCCTTGGACGTGGACAGTTTACTCCTCATTCATCCACCAGGTGGTTACTCAGGTCTACTGAAGTGCCAGGCACTATGTTGTGCAGACAGGTTACCTGGCTAGGCATACAGGTGCTGCTCATGAAAATCCTTGGTGGCCCAGAGAGATGAGGCAGCTCCAGAGGTTCTGAGGCTTCTCACCCAGAGAGGTACTCAGCAGGACCGGCCTCCAGGCTCCCTGCCCCCCTCTCCCAGGGCTGGCACCCCAGAGGGTTCCCCTACCAGGTACTCTCTTGAGCCTTTATCTCCAGGAGGGGAGGGGGGGCTTGGGAAAATGGAATCTTGCACCCTTCTCTTGAAAAAGCCATTTGTCCTTTGAAATGCAATTTAGTTCTGAAAGGAAGAAAAAGACAAGAAAGGCCACTGGGGTGAGACTGTGTTACCCATACCTACTAGTCAGCACTGGAGTAAATTCCTGCATGGAGGCAAAGACCTGGAGAGATGCCAGACTGGGCTGGGCAGCAGCGTGCCCCTGACCCCCTCAGCCCTGATTCTAAATGCTGTTGTGCCTAGTAATAAAAATCAGAAATGGTTTTTATTTCTTTATGTGCTCTAAAAAAATTCAGTGCAGGAAAACCCCAAGCTGACAACATAATAGATGGTACAATTCCAAGAGAATAAATTTTAAAAAAGAAGGAAATTTCTAGAGATGTCTTTGTGTGTTCCAGCGGCCATGACGTGTTGAAGCCGGTTGCTGCTCTCACCCTTGTGCACGTGCGGGGGAAGTCCTAACGGGAAAAGCAGAGCCAGGGTGGAAAGAAAAGGCCCGGCATTGGAATGTGTGCGTGTGTGCGTGCGTGCGTGTGTGTGTGTGTGTGTGTGTGTGTGTGTGTGTTGGTGCATGTGTTCCTATCAACACATGTACACATTTATCAAATTACATCTGCTTTTACCTTTAAAATTTTATGAACATGAGCATATGGCACATTATCCTGCCATGGAGTGTGTTTGCGCGTGTGTGTACACACACACAAGCAGGCCTGCCTAGCATGCACTCCTCTGCCTGTACACGTCAGTGGCCCAGAAACTCTTCCGAGAGAGCCTGGGAAGGCGCGGGGCGGTGGGTGAGGAGAGCTCCCCAGGGCCCCGCCTGGCCCTCGGCCCACCAGGCCATGGATGTGTTTCCATCCATCTCCAGCCCCATCACCTAGGCAGCTAATTCCTCTGAGCCCCTCTGCCTTATTAAAGTCACAGATCACTTTCCTGAGCTTCATGCTGTCAAGACCAGCCAGCCCAAGTTCAAACCCCCTCCCTGCCATCCAGCCTCTCCTAGAGGGCTGGGGGTGGAGGTGAGGGTCCCCCAGCCCCCTCCTCAGCTTGATCGGCACGACGCCTTGCGGTGATCAGTGAGGTCGCCTCAAGATTCCTTCAGTAAAGCCCTTGGCAGGGATACAAGGGCCGTCACAGCTGCGCCGCGCAGACCGGCTTCCAAAGGCGAGGACTGGGCCGGCCCACTCGAAGTGGCTCCTCGGCGGAGGGGTGCAAGGCCCGCTGCTGGTTTGGAGAACACTTCTCCCGTCCCTGGCTGCCTCGGCCTCCCCTGTTATGAAATATGGATGGTACCGGTTCCAGCGTTGGGAGACTCGCTGGCAGCGCCGAGCGTCTCCAAAGGCCCGCCTTGTGCATGCACCTAAACACTTCACTGAGCAATCTGTCAACATGTCAGCAACACATGTTTTGTAAAAAGCTTCCAGTGGGAGTAATGACTCCCACCAGGACTTCCAAAATGCTTTGAATTCAGCAGATTTCTATTGCGGGCATCCCCTGGGGTGCCTTTTACAATGCCTACATTTCAGAAATTTGAGCCACAGACCCCTGGGGGTTTCCTTTCATAATGCCTCAAAATGTAGGGTTATATTGTTGGAAGTCCCCATGGGGTCTTTATTAATACCTGAATTCTGAGGAACTGGAAATTACACAGGGCACTGCAGGGGCCCAGATCCACACCAGGAAGAAGAGAAAAACTCTGTGGGGAGATTTTTTTTCTTCATGCAAGAGTGAAAGAGAAGAATTTGCTAAAGGACAAAATTGAGTGTGTTTGAGCTTCCTTCATTTAATCTGCCTTCTAGAACGCTACAGTAAAATCTGCAATGGGGAAGGGGGAAATGACTTTTCTATTTTTAAATCTTACTTTGATATTTTAGGGGCCAGAGTATGTTCTCTTTAAACACCCAGTGTCGAGGGGTATTGTTTAAAAATAAATTATTTTTCTTTTTGGTAATTGAAAACACTTGGGCCTCGCCCCTCTCCCAGGTCTCCCCCTTCCTCAGAGCTGTTAAACTCCTGTAGTGCGCTCCTGTCTCATTATCATTAACCGTTCGGGGTCGGTTTGAGATATTGGTCCTCCCTCTCTCCTCTTCCCCTCCTCTCTCCTCCCCTCTGCGCATTAAAGATGAGAAAATCAACCTTGGAGATGGTCCAATCGCCCATGCGAACTGGTTTCAAACCCTCGCTGCCAGTCGGGGACATCAGAATAGGACATATCAATGCTGCCTGCTACTTCTTTTTTTTGCAAGTATTTTGCTGCCGGTGTCTTGAAAAGACAGAAAGGGTGCCTTCCTGCCCCCCCTATACACACTCGCTCACACACAGGCACGCACGCACATTCACACACACCAGTTTAGCGTGTGATTTGTCTCTGCCTCTGCCATCTATCTGTTCACTCACCTTCGGTACTGGTTTTTTAAAGTTATAAGTCTTAAACATGTTAAGTGTTGGGGTTAATTTGAGCTGCCTTTTTCCCTTCTAAATCTGGCACTCACTGGCTTGCTGAAAACAAGTCTCTTGCTCTCTCTATTTCTATTATGGTCTCATTGACTGGGACGAGAAAATAACATTGAGAGCTTACTTGCAGCAGCCAAGGCCAAGAAATTCTAAGATGCTGATAAGACCCTCCTCCCTTCTCCTCCATCTCCCTCCCTCCTTCCTCCCTCATTTCTGCCAGAGTGACTGGATCACACAGGGGACTCAGGAACTCACATTTTCCCCCCTCAGTGAGACTCCCAGACGGTGCTCAACCATCTGTGGTCCCGTGGGCCCGGCAGAGGGGGCCTGAGGAGGGGGGCTTGCCCATCAGGAGCTGGTTGGGTCAGACGCTCACAGAGATCCTCTGCACCCACCCGAGCAGGCTGATTAATTAAGCAATTGCATCATTGATTCAAGGTTTGTGATATGGTGCCAGGGCGCTGCCGTGTTCCTGAGTTTGCCTCCCTCCCCTAGCTTGGAGTTGCAGGATTCCTATCTCTTTTTCCAGCCGGATTTTCCTCGGTGCCAACACTGGACGCCAGGAGAGGAATTGGCCCCCTGTGTCCCTGCTGTCCCCCACCCCCCGCCGGGAAGTCTCGGTGGCTCCTGGAGGGTTGGATGAAGCAGCTGCTGGCCCCGAGCAGACCACAGGAGGGGCCTTTTCTCCTCCCAGCAGGCCCCGTGGGCCTCCACAGGGGCCTGGAGACTGAGCAGGCCGGGAGCCCTGAGGCGCTGATTTGACATTTTTAGCCAAAGACATTTATTAAGACCAATTTCCAAGTAGTTTTGGGTTGTAGTGCATTCTCCCCCCCCCCCCCCTTTCTTCTTCTTCCTTTTTTTTTTTTAAACGATTCTGGGACTATTTTTCTTTCAAAGTGATGAAATAGAATCTGGAAATCCCATTCTTGCCATCTTTTCCCCCAAGCCACCCTCTCTCACCTGTCCAAAAAGGCTTGAATTTTCTAGCAGCCTCTGTGCTTCAGTCCATCTCTGGGTCCTTGGGGGCTGCAGACTCTCCAAGGAGGCTAAAATCCCAGCCTGAGGTGTGGTCCCCAAGCTGCCAAGCTGCTGCAGGGAGAGGGCCCCCCTTTCCCTCTCCTCCTTCCTCCCCAAGACTTGGGCCCTCTGCTCTGCCTTTCCAGATCTTCCCACAGCTTCTGACCTCGGTGGGGGTCAGCAGGTGGGTGAGCCGGCCAGAAAGAAAATTTAACCCATTTTCCAAGAACACAGACTTTGTCCAAAGGAGGCCCAAGTCATGTAGCCAGAACCTCTTATATCTTCATTAAACATTCTAGGAGGCCCCTCTCCCACTCCCTTAAATAAACAAGACAAACAAAAACATGAAGACAACCAAAAAACAAACAATAGAAATTCCTTGTCCAGGGCCTCCAAATAAGCAATGAAGGCACCACCTTTGGGACAGGGGATTACAAACTTAGATCCTCCAGAAAACCCATCCTGCTTGCCAAACTAGATGGCAAACCTCCTCCCCTAGCATGGAAATCCATGTGGTTCTGGAGAGGAAGGGGCGGGGGAGCGGAGCCCCCAAACAGATGTCCAGTCAGAGGAGGCCAGAAGGCCTCCTCAGAGCAGTGATTTATTTTATTTTTTAGATCTATATGTTCTGACCACATTTATTTATTTATTTCTAAAGGGCTATTTTTGGTGTCTGCCTGGGCTCCTTTGTAGCAAAGTCCCCTTTTCTAGAATTTCCTTTCCTTTATTAGAGTTACAGCTCAGCTTTGTGCGGCCCCCGGGGGAGCCGGCCAGCCGCTGGCAATTTCTCTCAGACACCCAATTACCCCCTGACGTCAGTGCGCCTCGCCCTGCTCCCTTGGGTGCTTACATTTTTTCCTTTGTAACACTAATAGCTGGCTAGCTAAGTGCCTGTCTGCTCCTTGGCAGAGGAGTTGATTGTGTTTTCGGCTGGATACTAAATCCAAAAACTATGTAAAAATGTCAATAGGTGAGTGCACATTGATTTTGGTTAGTCACAGTGATATTTGAGCCCCTTTGGGGACTCTGTCTGGGGAAGTATTTTACAAGAAAGATAATATAACAGAAAATTACTGGAGCTCCGCGGGTCTCTGGTGGGTTTCTTAGGGGCCTGCTAAATTGCTGTAGAATCAACAAATGCTTTATTAATCTAAATTTGTGGTTTTGTTCTTTCTTTTCTTCAGAAGGTTGGAGTTTTAATGATGCAGGCGGCTCCCGCGGCCAGGCTGGGCGGTGTGGCCTGCACCTTGGCTGTCGGGCTGGGGGACCCTGGCTGGTAATGAACTCTCAGAGGGCCTGGGAGCAGGGCGGCTGTGTTCCCAGCCGGCTTCCTGGGGAATGTGGAGCAGGCGCCGGGCCTGCCGCTTGCCAGGCTGAGGTCTGTGCGAGCAGATAAAGTGAGGGGCTGGGGGCCTGGAACAGCTGTGCCGGCCAGGCTGACTGGGGGAGGCTGATAAGAGCCCAGAAGGAGCCCAGGCGGGTAGCATGGCAGCGCCAGAAATCTGACGGGGTATCACGACTGGCAAAGAAAGTTAAACAGGGCCGGATCGGGGGATGGTTGGCAGACCTGCGGAGAGAGATAATGGTAATTGATGGAATCAAAGTCGCAGCACAGCCTTGTGTTTTCTTGGCAATTAATTCCCCCCCTCCCCAATTTCTAACCCCCTGGCATTCTTCGAGCCCAGGATGCCCCGTGAGCAGTCTGCACGCTCAGATAATCCACATATGCCCTCCTTGCTTTGGGGGGTGGGAGCGAGGGAAATGCATGTGGCCAAGAAAAGACACAATTAGAGACCCGGATTTGAAAAATATATATTGCAAACGAACAAGTTGCAAAAGAAACCCACTGAAAAGTTAAGGACGTGTTGCTCTGGGAGCTCATCTGATCTTGCTCTGGAAGGGAAGGAGGAAAATCGATGTCTTTGTAAGAGTGTTGGCTCTGCATCTCCTGGCTGGGCAGGGCAATGTGGAGTCAGCCCAGCCTCAGTGTGAACAAGCACACACACACACACACACACACACACACACACACACACACACACACACGCCCAAATGATGGTGTGGGGTGGAGGCGAGCACAATGGGCTGTAGATACCTGGCATAGTTGTACCTGCCTCTCCCGTGTCATCCTGCCCCCTTTACCTTTTTTCCCTTGAAAGACAGCCCTTCCTGATGATGGGCTCATCAGGCTGTTTCCCGTGGCCGTAGACTCCTCCTGCCCTGTATGTGAGGCCTTCAGCTGTATGTGAGGCCTTCAGCTGGCCTTTTGTTGTGGTACTGTCGTGTGCACACACTGAGACGTGCTTGCTTCCCAACCCATGTGACTGCACAATTCTGCCCCTGCCACTTCACCAAGCGGCTGGCCCTGGCTCACTGCCCCTGAAGTGAAGCCCATTGTGCCCCAGGGGACCCCCAGGCCAGCTCTTGTGCCTCAAGAAGATAAAACACCCCCCCAAAATTTCCCTGGAGTTTTTGAAATTAAAATTGGTAGCCCGGCATGGTGGTACATGCCTCTAATCACAGTACCTGGGAGGCTGAGACAGGAGAATCACAGGTTCGAGACCAGCTTCAGCAACTTAGTGAGACTCTCAGCAACCTAGTGAGATCCTGTTTCAAAAGCAAAAATAAAAAAAGGGTTGGGGGTGTAGCTCAGAGGTAGAATGCTCCTGAGTTCAATTCCCAGTACCAACAACAACAAATGGGTGCCCGGTAAACCTGTGTTTCACTCTGCAGGTCTCCAGACCACTGGAAATTGTATAAAGGAAACAATTGTAGTAGTCTTCTAGGTCTACTGGTGCTTGGCATTTCATTTACTCCAGGATCCCACTTGGTGGGTAATCAGTGTTTGGGAAGGGCCTCCTGTTGGAAGATAATGTCATAAGCCTGAGAGACTTTTAAAAAGATCACTTGTGAGTCCCCTTCCCACAATTCTCTGGCTTCCCCTCCTTGGAGCTGCCTCGTTCCTAGCTTTCTCTTGGGTGAGTGACATCGTGACATCAAATCTGTACCCAGAAGAACCATGTGACAGAAGAACCCAGTGGGGTAGGGACTGAGACACTTCTGAATTTATTCTGACCATGTGTCTATTCCATTCCACCCTGGTGAGGGGCTAAAATCAGCCCTGCTTGGCAGCAGGGTCCTGAGCATACGGGATTCTGGAAGGTCAGAGAAGTAAAGGTGTAGGCCAGCCTTCAGCCCCAAGACAGGACTGCATTCCTACACCAGGCAGCCCCCACCTCCTGAGCTTTGTCTGCTCAATGGGGTGGGAGGAAGGAGGTTTGGAAAGCCCCCCCAGTGACTTCTGAGCCATCAAAGCCGGGCCGCCTGCCTGTGGGGCCCCTCAGCTCTCTCCTGAAAGGGCTCTGCAGGCCGGCAGCTGTTTGGGGCCTGGGCAGTAGAAAGGGGCTGGTCCTTTGTCCCTTGGAGGAGGCCTCCCGGAGGCCCAGGCCTGCATGGCGGGCAGCCACATTAACCTTCCACCCTGAGTGGGTAAGGGGGGCGGCTTGCCTAAGGTCAGGCACATAATGAGGCCAGGTCCCTGGCTGTCCCCTGCCAGGGCTCCGGCAACAAAGGCCCAGTCAGGCTGCACAATGAAGGGGAGGTTGCTGGGTGGGGGTGGGTAGGTGCGGCCACAGCTGGCCTCTGTGGCCCGGGGTTTCCTACCAGCCTACCCCATGCTGGGCACTTCAAAGGGGCGAGGGGAGAGGCCAGCCTGGCCAGGCCGGCCTGGGCCTCCTTCTCCGAAGCACCAGAAGTGGAAAAACACCTTGAGAACGTGTGGAATCAAGCTTTTGGAATTCTGGCCTCTATGGGGAGCCTCAGTCTTTTTCACTCTTTGTTTGGAGCTTGAACTCAGTTCAGCCCAATTACTTAAACCAGAGCTTCCCAGCCTTTCAAATCAGTGATAACAACAACACATCCCTGCATGAAAATTTACACCACTGACTTCAGAGCATGCTCTCCTTGCTGTGCATGACCTCTCCCTGCCTGGTGAAGCTGGGAGCTGGTGTGAGGACCTCGTCCTGCAGGCGACAAGAAGGGAGGGAAGGAGTCATTTCTAGGATAAAGTGTTTGGCTCTCTTCATTACCTCTCAGAGTTCTCACCTTAACAATGAGAGTTGGGCATTGGGTTCCCATTTTAAAGACGCATCCACAAGGACTCGAAGAAGATAAACAAAGCTGCTGGAGATCACATGGCTGGCTCCACCACATGCAACTTTGTGGCTTTCTGTGTCAGTCAGCTTTTTGTTGACATTTGACACGACAACTTAGAGGAGGAAAGGGTTATTCTGACTCTCTGTTTCAGTCCATGGTCAGCGGGCTCCATTGCTCTGGGCCTGGGGTGAGGCAGAGCATCATGGCAGAACGGGGCAGCAGAGGAGAGCTGCCCAGCTCATGGCAGCTGGAAAGCAGAGAGAGGGGGAGAGAAAGGAGCCACTGCCTTCAACTTGGTCCCACCTCGTATACTTTCCACTACCTCCTACTCACCCAATCAAATTATGAATCCTTTAATGGACTACTCCACCAATAAGAGTAGAGTCTCAGGACCCAGTCACTCCCCAAGGGCCCTCACCTCTGCAGATTCCCACGCTGGTGACCAAGTCTTCAACACATGAGCTTCAGGGGACGTTCCAGATCCAAGCCATAATGGGACTGTTGCTAACTTACTGACAATCTCTGTGCTGCCATTCCTCATCTGCAAAATGGGGACGATAATAATTCCTACTCTCAGAGATGTTAGGACGATGCATTAAAATAATATATGTAAGAGCCTGGAGTGTGCCTGGCACACAGTAGGTGCTCCATAAACAGTTGCTGTTTTCCTTCTTGCTCTAAAATGTTTGATTTGGATTGAAGTCCAGACCCTCCAGGCTCTAGAGCCAGTTTTCTTTTTGCTTCATGAACAAATAAAATAGTCTGCAAGGTGGCTGAGGGACCACTCTTTAGACTTGCTTGGTGTGGACCTGGGGAAAGGAGGAGGCCCTGGGAGGGAAGGGCCCTGGTCCGAGGGCAAGTGGGGTATTAGTGTGGGAGCCAGAAGCTGCCTCTGAGGGTCATGCTCCTCACCTTTCCTGGTTGCATAGGTGTGGGATTTGGATGGATTTCTCTAGGTTTTGACTAATTGCAGAGATACATTTATTAACAGGTAACTAGACCATATTTTGTAGCTTGCAAATGTTCACAAGTATTTCCCAAGGGTCTCCCAGGAAACTATTAGGAGTTACCAGTTTGGCCGCCTTGTCTCCTTTACCATCACTGTGGCCAGAGGGAGCTGCCTTGACTAGAAGTGAGCGTTCTTCCTGGATGAAGGAGGGCAGGGCCTCCCTTCCCAACTGCAGAGGCCAGCGTGAGTCCTGTGTGTGGGGTGCCTGTTGCAGTGGAGGAGGGTGACAGGCATTGGACACTCAGGAGTGTCCACCTCTGCCACCTGCAGAGGTATAAAGAGAAGGCAGTCCTCAGGGCAGCTAGTGCCCGGTGTAACCAGCAGTCAAACTGGGAAAGCTGCCTGGATCCTGGCTGGTAAGCTTTGCTGCTCACCTGCGTAGGAAGTAGCAAATAATGTAAAAAGAGAAAGTGAAGCCCGGCATGGTGGCACACGTCTGTAATTCTAGTACTTGGGAGGCTGACAGGATTGCAGGTTCAAGATCATCCTCAGTAATTTAGTGAGCAACTGGTTTCAAAACAAAAACAAAAAGGGCTGAGGGTGCAGCTCAGAGGTAGAATGCCCCTGGGTTCAATCCCTACTACCACATACACGTACAAAGGGGAAATGAATTCAGTGCAGTTTGATCAAGCTGGGGAAAAGCATGGGCAGCCTGATTTCCAACCACTGCTTGCCGGGGAGCTGATTGGGTGTTTGGGGCATATGGCTATGAAGTAAGTGTTCAGTGCTTTGAGAAGTGGCCCAAGGCACCAAAACATGTGGTTAACATTTTTTGGGGGGGAGGGATTCTGGTGTTTGAACCCCAGGGTGCTTTAGCTCTGAGCTACATCCCCAGCCCTTTTTATTTTGAAATAAGGTCTCAAGCCAGGCATGGTAGTGCATGCTTGTAATTCCAGTACTGGTAGGCTGAGACAGGAGGATCACAGGCCCTCCTCAACTTAGTGAGACCCCGTTTCAAAATACAAAATAAAATAGGGCTGGGGGTGTAGTTCACAAGTAGAATGCCCCTGGGTTCCATCCCCAGTGAGGAGAAGGAAGAAGGTCCTTGTCCTTGGGAGTTGAGCTTGTGCTTTTGTTACCCCTTTCTTTGTTGGCTTTATTAACTGCTGGGTTCTTTCTAAAAGAATTCAAGTGAGTCCTCCTTGTTCCCAGCAGCTCCAAGCTCTTATCCTTGCCTCAGTGGAGTCTCTCCAGTAGGGAAATGAGGTCTCAGGATTCACTCTGACTGGCTCAGGTTGGTCCTGTTTCTAATGGTAAACCAGTCAGTGTGACTGGAGATATAGCGCTATCTGGCTAGTCCTGGATACTTGAAGCACATGAAGGAGGGAGGTTTGCTCAAGGAAGACATCGCTTCTCAACAGAAGGCTGGGATGGACGCTGGACAGGCTGAGATGCTTGGAGCATTCACCCAGCCGTGGAAAAGCATCCTTCAACTTCTGTTCATGCATGAGACAGGCTTGAGCCTGACTGCGTGGGTTCTGATCCCAGCTATGCTTCTTTCTTAGTGTCATGTTGGGCAAGCTACTTAACTCTCCATGCCTCGGTTTTCTCATCTGTAAAACGGAGGTAGCGATAGTCTACAACTCATAGGGTTGTTGTGCGAATTAACTGTGCTTATCTGTGTAAAATGCTTGAATAGTGCTTGGCACATGATAAGCACTTAAATAACTATTGACTATTATTTCATTCCCTCACTCATTTATTCATGAACTCTTTATGCACTCTGAGAAGCAAGTGAATAAAAAAATAGTCTCTGCCTTTGAGGAACGCACCGAGGGATTCTACAGTTATGTTTTAGAAATATTGGATAAGCACCTACTACGTGCCAGGCATACTGCTGCACTCAGCTGGGGACACAGGGGTGAAGGAACCCCCTGCTTTCATCGTGGTAGATAAAGTATCTCACTAAATCTTACATTTCCATCTAAATAGTAGGGATGGCATTGTCTTGTGCAGAGAGACTGCATGAAGAGAATGGGTGTGGGTAAAGGGTCCGTGGGTGGGCGTCAGCTCTTCCTTCAGGGGTTGCCTGCCTCCCCGGGCCCCTTTCTCCAGCCTTCCTTCTGTGTGGCTGGTCCCCTTGGCTTCTGCGTTGCCAGCAAGATGGATGAGATGGCCACAAGGTGTCTCTGGTGTCAGGCTTGGGCTCAGGCATTGGTCCAACAGATGGGATCCCATTCCCACCTCACTGCAGCTCGGGGCTGAGCCCTCATGTGGGGCTCTGTGGGGTTCTTGGGTCGGCTCCACTAATGCTCATTTCCTGAGGCAGACCCCCTGGGCTCTGAACACCATAATGCAGAGTTGGGGGAGGATAGTGCCCTCCTGTTTTCTCCCTCCAAGCCCACAGAAGGGCTGCTTCTCTGTGACATGCTCTGCATAAGAAGTGGGGCCCCGGGCAGCCGTTGCCCCGCCTCAGCCTGTTGAGTGTTGCTGCACGCCTGGCCGTGGGCCTCTCATCTCTGTGGTGATACCTGTACACACTTATCTGTGCTGGCCACCCTGCTGACTCTTGTCATATGCCTCATTTTTAAATTTTAACTTCATAATCCCAGTACTTGGGAGGTTGAGACAGGAGGATCACAGGTTCGTGGCCAACCTTAGCAATTTAGCAAGGTCCTCTGCAACTTCATGAGTCCCTGTTTCAAAATGAAAATAAAATAGGGCTGGAGGTGTAGCTCAGAGGTAGAATGCCCCTGGGTTCAATCCCCAGTACCACAAAAACAAAAAATAAAAAATAAACTTTTTATACAACTATGCTTATTCATGTCACAAAATAAATTATACGTATGCAAGCGTGTGACGATGGTCCATGTCCCTGCCTAATATGACTGGCCTGCGTTGACAGGCAGACTGACCTTTCCTCTCACGTGGATCCAAGTAAAGCTGGTGGACAATGGCCATGTGCAGGTGTAGCACTCAACTTTTCCAAGCTTTACTACTTGTATCAGTACTCTTGATTTTGGGGGCTAAGTAGTACTGGGGTTGAACCCCGTGGCATTCTACCTCCAAGCTTTACCCCCAATCCTTTTTATTTCTGAAATGGGGTCTTGCTAAATTGCTGAGGGTCTCCCTAAGTTGCTAGGGCTGTCCTCAAACCTGCAGTCCTCTTGTTTCAGCCTCCCAAGTACTGGAATTATAGGTATGCATCACCACTCCCAGCTTGATTTTGTGTGTGTGTGTGTGTGTGTGTGTGTGTGTGTGTGTGATACTGGGGATTGAACCCAGGGACATTCTATATCTAGCTACACTCCTAGCCCTATTTTAGCTTTTATTTTAAAACAGGGTCTCACTAAGTTGCAGAGGGCCTCGCTAAATTGCTGAGGCTGACTGTGAACCTGTGATCATCCTATCTCAGCCTCTCAAATGCTAGGATTACAAGTGTATGCCATCATGCCTGGCCACTCTTGATTTTTTTAAATCCCGAGCTCATCAGACCATTCCTCCCCAAACCTGATAACTTTGGGTACGGTAGGATTTCATGGGGAGTCAACCATTTCGTAATGATACTTTTGCACAGCATCTCTGTGCAAGACCAGTAGCTGAGACTGCACCAAGCCCACAGCCACTCACTTGGCCATGTACCTCATCTTTTGATACTCTCAACATCTCTCAGATTCATTGGGATCCTTTTTATATTAACCTACAAAGAAAACTAGGCTCAAAAGTGCACAGTGACTTGCTTAAGGTCACTCAGGAATGTGGCAGGCCTAGAGGCAAACCCATGGCTGACCACAGAGCCCAAGTTCTTGGTCACCAATTTGTTCCGTCCCACAGAGGGAATGTCGGCACAGACTCTGGTGTTCTCCTGATAGTGGCAGATTTTCTGTCCACAAGTTAGAAATGTGACAGACCAAAAATCAGGAGAGCAAGGGTTCGATAGACGGAAGAGAATCTTTTTTTCTTTCTCTTTATGTCTCTGTATCCTCCGCTGAGTCTTTCTTGGTGGACTGTGCAGACTCCTTTCGGTAAGGCCCTCTGCCTTGGCCTGACCACATCCTTCCCAACTAGGGAGCAGAGGCCACCAGAGGTGCAGCTGTGAGCCTGTGTCCGAGGAGAGAGTCATCAACGAGTCTGGTCACCTGTGCATCCTGCTGGAGCCTGACTGGGGAGGCCATTCCTCGAGTCTCCATGTGTTCCAGGGCCCGCGTCTGGGGACACAGGGGTCACTTAGGTTTGCTCAGGAACCTCCCGGCCCCTCTCTGGAGCCACAGACTCTTCCTCTGCCCGCTCTGCTCCACACCAGGCCTGCTGGCTCTATTTTCTTCCTTTGCTCCTCTGACCCTGCTGACTGGTAATACCTCACAGAGCTGCCGTCCCCTCCCCCTGGGAGGTAGGAGACTTCCGGCAGCTTAACTCGTTTGCTGAACCCAACAGTACTATATAGGACCTCTTCCACAACCCCTCTGATCTATATCTTTTCCCCTGAAGGTATTTATTATTATTATTTTGATAGGGGTGGAAGTGCTGAAGCGTCTGTGGAGATGACATTACACCATGAAAAGAAAAGCAGATGATTTGGATCTCGACAGTGCTATGTTCAAATTTTTCCTCTGCCTCAAGTCTGTGTTCTCCAGCAATTAACCTATTTGTGAGCCTCCATCTACCCCCTGCGAAGTGGGGCCACTGAAGCCTTCCTCGCCTGATGGGGATTTGGTGGGTGTTGAGCATGAAGGGTCAGCAGACCTCCTGGCACACTGGGGCTGCAGTCAGTAAGCGGTGGTTCTGTTCCCTTTGGCTAGGACAGTACACCCCCAGAGGGGCCAAGTGCATGAGGACAGAGCCCTTGTTGTGGAGAGGTGCCACAGCCCCTGGCCCTAGAGCCCTGGGTGGTGGGGTGGAGTCACCGTGAGCCCCACTGGATCCAGAGGTCTGTCTTGGGAAGAAAAGCCCTCCCAGCTGCTCTGCACAGATCCATAACCCGCTTGGAAAGCTTTGGCGACACCCCGCCTGCCCCTGCCCTTGGCAGATCTGTGTGGAGATATCAGTGATGACACCCCATACCTTTGGGGTGCCATGTGTGCCCCACAGGGATTGCTTGCAGAAGCACTGAGGGCTCTTGGGTTTTCCTGGGCATTCTCCAGAGGGCAGGGGGGTGGTATGTACTTCCCTTCTGGCTGACACTGTAGGCACCCTTTGACCCCTGAGAGTCACAGAGAGGAGGGAGTGGACTTAGGGCATTTCCGAAACTACTGTAGAAAAACAGCATATCCTTGCCCAAATTTGCCCAGATTCTTTATTATGCAACACTGTCTTGGGCCCTGAGTGACCACACTGATGAATAAACACAAACAAAAACATAAGTAGGAATATATCCCCCTGGGTAATTTATAAACAATAGAGGCCTATTTGCTTACTTTCTGGAAGCGGAGACAGTCAACATCCAGAGGCTTCATCTGTTGAGGGCCTTCTTGCTGTGTCGTAACACAGTAGAGGACACCACATCATCCAGCATATGCCTGAGAGAGAGAAAAAAGAAAGGGGAAGGGGGCTTTGCTCATCCTTCTATCAGGAACTCGCTCCACTCACAAAGGCTGAGTCCAAGCGACATAGTCACACAGTTGCATTGGGAATTAAGTCTCCAACACACAAATTTGGGGGACACCTTCAGACCATAGCACCCCCATCCCTACACCCAGACCTGCACGTCTTCGTCTGGTGCCTGTGTCCTAAGCCAAGAGCTGTTGAGGTGCCTGGTGTGCCAGCCTCTGCTGTTGGTATCTGAGCCTCCTGGAGTGGACACGAGGGTGGTCATTCCCAAACTAATGGGACACACAGCCGTAGGACCACCCTGAAGGTGGAGGAAGAAAATCTCATGCCTTCTACTTCCAGTGCTCTTCTGTTCCCACCGACCGCACCGCCTGCTGGTTCTGGGAATGTGTAAGCTTTTCTGTCTTAATGAGTCACTCATTTATCATGTGAATAACACAGCCATACTCCCTAGTTTGTGTATGTGTTTTCAGAGTGTGAGAGCCTTAATTATTTAAATCATTATACATTTAAAATGTACTGCTGTTGTGGTCACCTTGGTCTGGCATTTCTTTGGTTGTAAATATTCCTGGAATCTTATCACTGGGGAAGGCCCCAGCCTCTGGCATCCTCTGGGGACCTCCCTGGCTACCAGCAAGGTCGCTTCCGAACAGGCTCCTGTTTGGGGCCTCTCCCTGGCCTCCCTGGCCTAAACTTCCAGGGACATCCCTTTGCCGAGCAAGAGGGTGGGCTCCTCTGTGTCTTTTCTGTTGAAATGATCTCTTTGGCTCCTCCTCTTAATATAATACAAGGGACCCAGGTCCAGCCCAGAGTAAGTTATTTGTAATGCATTTTTAGAGTCCATATTGCAATATTAGCCATGACTGTCTGCTGTGTAGAAAAAGGAGGAGTCTGCGTTTGAAGTTTAATCCAGCTTCTACTTAAGCTCAGTCCCTGGGCAATCCTTTTTTCTGCCGCTGAGCTCAAACAGCCGGTTCTCAGGTTTGATCTGCTGCCCCATGGAGCCCTGCCCAATGTGAATTTGAAGAGTTTTTTCCCCCCTCTCAACCAGGGAGACTTGCAAAAAAAAAGAAAGAAAGAAAAGAAAAAAAATGTCACTGTGGTTCTGCAGCATCAGTTCCTGTGGTGGGTCCCCGGGGCCTTCCCAAGGCCCCTCTGGCTATTTTGGGGAGGGCATCCAGGCTGGGGCCTACCGAGCTGCCAGCTTTGCAAGGTGTGGCCTTGTCCCTCCTCCAGGTCTCCGAGGAACCCCTCTGAGCTCTCTCTGCTGGTGGACGGCAAGCCCTGGGGAGTCTGGGAGTCCTGTCTGGCATGTGGGGGGCAAAGAAAAAGGAGGGAAAAAAGGGAGGGAAATGAAAGGCGAGAGTTTGTCGGGAACTGGTGCTGGCGGTGGAAACAGGAGCCGCAGCAGGACAGAACCTGGTGGCCTTCAAAACTTTTCTTCTCCCCTCTCGCCACAGGACTCGGAGGATGCAGGCAGTAATTAAAGGCCCCCCTGTCTCCTCATTTTCTGTGTCCAGGCCTTTGATCTGGCTCATGTTGGGCGGCTATTTTCATTGTTCCTGCCTTTCTTTCATTCTTTTTTGATGGCAGAAATGATGATCTTTGATTCCAGAGTCGGAGGTGGGCAGGAGAGTGTTACAGGTCTTACATAATGCATCTTTCACATCTTATTTTTAAACGCGGCATAATCAGGGCCGAGCAGAGGCTGGGCTTCATTTCCACCCGTGTGTGGGGAGAGGTGGTTGCTGGCCCTGCAGAGCCAGCCTGGGGGTAGGTGGGGACAGACAGTGCCGGGCAACTGAATGAAAATTACTAGAGGAAGCTCCCCCCACCTTTCTAAATATAACCTGGAGGGAGTTTTTCCTAATTGTTCCCTTATGGCAAGAAATGTGCTGAGAGAGAGCAGGTCAGGGAAGACGCCGCCTGCTCAGCCTGGCTTCTCTTGGCAGCACCATAGGAGGCCTGCATGCGCTTTATTAGTGGATGTTAATAAACTATAGGGACAAGCCACAGGAGGTGGCATATGAAACAGTAACTCAGGTAGCTGAGATGCAGTGGAGGTGGGCGGCCCTGAGGCAGGTGCCGCCATCCACTAGGTAGGTTTGCACCCCCCGCCCCCGCCTCCTCTCCTCCCAGCAGCAGACACTGCCGCACCGGTGAACAGGTGGGGCTTTCTGGATGGGAAGCAGCCTGTGGTCCAGGGCTGGGGCGAGGATGTGTGTGCCAGCGCAGAGACGGCAGCTCTGATGGTGATGGGGTGGCGCAGGTGAGACTGAGAAGCCAGGGCCAGGCCAGGTGGATCCAGGTCACCTGCGGCTCCTGAGGGCAGCCCTGCTGCAGGTGGGTTCTGGTGTTGCCTGAGATTCCAGACTTCCAAGGGAAGCCAGAAATTTGGGTCTTTATCAGAAGTCCCTTGGAGAGATGAGAAGAAAGATGTGTTTTTCAGTCAGGTTGGGAGGTAGGAAGGCCAGGGTGTAACTGTACAGGGAGCAGCCGGAGCCTCAGACTCGCCCAGGTGTTGCAGGACGGCAGGAGGCTGGGAGGGCCCCGGCCCGTGCTCTGTGGACTCCGTATGGAGAACCCTGAGGGGGCTTCAGGGGGGCTTTGGGGCAGCGACCTCCACTGGGCGGGAAGGTTTCCACACCTCGTGAGGCCTCATGTCATCTCTGCTGAGTGCCTGGTGTTCATGAAGGCATGTCCCCATCCTGCCACTTGGGGGACAGGGCCCCCGTGAGAACTGTCTTGTGGTTTGGGCAGTGTAAGGAAGGCCTGCGGCCTGGCCTTCCTGCAGAGCTTCCCCTGGCTCAAGTACCAGCATTTTTCAGACACGGGATTTTTCAGTAAATACTTACTGAGCACCTACTGTGTGCCAGGCTGTACTGAGTGCCAGGCTTACGCTGCTGTGCAAGACAGGCCTGGGCCCTCCCCTAGTGGAGCTTCCAGGAGCTTCAACAGACAGCTCAGCACATAAGTAGGCACACGCAGTGGTGTGTCACTTGTCGACTGGCACGCGTTCTGATGACTGCGTCATTAGGTTTCATTGTGGTGCGAAGCTTACAGAGTACTTCACAGGCCAATGGTGTGGGCCGTCACTCAATGCAGCCTCTTGATGCAGAGAAGTGCGTGAACACGAGTTGCACCAGGCTGCTGGAGGTGTCACATGGCGGGCTGTTTGATATTAGTTTTTTAATAAGTAGGCTCCAAAATAATGAGAAAAAGTATAGTAAATACACAAGCATAGTGGTTTATTATCATGATTACGCTCTGTACGCAATCGTATGTGCTCTACTCCCTCATGACTGGCAGCATAGTAGTGTCTCTGCACCAGCTTTCCCATAGACACGAGGTGTGGCGCTATGACATTATGGCAGCGGCTGCATCACTGGGTGATAGGGATTTTTCAGTACTTTATAATCTCCTGGGAACCTGTTGTATCTTCAGTCCACCATCCATGGAAATGTCAGTAAGTGGTGCTCAACTGCGAACCCTTAAGGCACAGGCCTCTCTGAAGAATGCCACTTTTGCTGAAAACCAGGGTGCGGGGGGGGGGGGGCC